>CM068369.1:461898276-462480776 GCA_034769895.1 Magicicada septendecula | reverse complement strand
AACAAACCGAAACACAAGACTATTACAAAAGCTCACGTGGTAAAAAAAGTACATAATATTAGAGAAATTCCAAAAAAAGTACAAAACATTAGACAAATTGCAAAAAGTATATAATATTAGAGAAATTGGAAAAAGTACACAATATTAGAGAAATTGCAAAAAAGTACATAATATTAGAGAAATTCCAAAAAAACGATATAGGCCTAATATAGGAGACATTGCAATAGAAGTACAAAATATTAGATAAATGGCGAAAAAGTACATAATATTAGAGAAATTGTAAAGTTTCAAACTTAAGAAAAAAACAAGAAGATAAAAAGACTGTTGGTTACATGATGCACAGTCTCCAGGGCAACCCTTTAAAAAAAGAGCAAGGTTATATATAAGATCCGATTATTATAAATGTACTACCATTTTAAATCAATAATTTCGAATATTGTTACAAAAAGTCTAAAAGTCAGTCATTGTTTCATTTTTTGTTCACTGACTCCTAAATTCAATTTGGTCTATCACATTTTCCCACTCTTTCTAACCGAGCCAAGGGTTTCTATTACAAAGTGTAGGAGACAGATTACAATCCTCTCTAACCCCATGTAACCCTTTGCAATTGTTTTACTCTTAAAATTCTAACCACTTAAGTTAATTCTTCTGGCTATATATACACTTCTGATCATAAGGGTAAACGATTGTTATGTTGAAAAATGTTGAATAGACTTTTTGAATTTTTATATTTAAATTTAGTATTGCGCACAAGGCTGTAACTGATGTTCTTCGGCGTAATGTCGTAAAATGTTTTCTGAATTAATATGCATATTTAAAAACATCAGAGTTTTAGAAATTTCAAGCATTAAAACTATTACGTATAAAGCGTTCATAGTAGCCAATTTCACCTACATATAATTTTTAGACGCGTCAAGACTAAAAAAGGGATTTGAAAGGACGTGTATTATTCTAAATTTTGTTTGCGACGTATAAGTTATAGTCAAACACTTGGATAATCATAGTTATATTACACGAATAAGTAATAGGTGCAAATCACCATCAAGTATAACCAATCACGTAAACTTGTAACGTACGATGGCCTACAATTTTTATTGAATGATTTGTTTTTCTTTAACTCAATTTCTTCGCGCGCAGGTTTGTGTTCGTCTGTCTGCTGTAAGTGCGTATTTATAGGTAAGTATGTGAGTAGGTGGAATGTAAATGTGTGTGTGTGTGTGTGTGTGTGTTTATAATACGTGTTTTCGATTATAATGTTAGTTACGTAATATACATTCAATTTTTTTATCCATTAATGTTATATAGGCTAAGTAAATAATAATTCTGTTCAATTTTTCCGTTAACATTTTAATTTTAATAAACGAAACATTCCCGTCATACTTAGTAAGGATATATTTTATCCTTACCATTTTTACCATTAAAACTGCCATCGTTTTCAGAAATACAAAAGACTCGAAACTGAATAACAGTTTTTGGTATATATATTATAATAATAATTGTTATAATTATAATAATACTATAATATAATAAATTATAAATAAACATAATAAAAATAATAAAATCGGCATAGGCCTATTATAATAAAATATAATATAATAGGATGGACGACAATAGGTTGACAAAGTAAATCTTCAAATATCTTTGGAGGAAGAAGTCAATATCAAGTTGGATTAAAGAAGTCCAAAAGGATTTAGAAAAAAATAATATACGCGCAGAAGAAGCAATTGAAAAAGAAGTTTTTCGGGCAAAAGTGTTAAAAATGGAAGGAGTCCGGGGTAGGAGAGAGAAAAACAGGTTCAAAGTGAACTGAAGACAGGAAGAAGAGACACAGTGAAAAGTTGAAAAAATATTGGAGAAAACGAAAAGAACAAAGAGTAAAGAATTGAAACTGGCATGTAGTCCTAAGATGGCCGATACAAACAAAAAATAAAAAAATAAAACAAAATCAAATCCTGACATACTTATAAGATTACAAATATCTGTTAGTTATTTTATAAACGTATAAGTTGTTTTTAGCAAAAAGAAAATCATTTAATACTTCAAAATGTATCATTCAATGTCTATTTTTCATTATCACTGATAATTGTTTTTAATGATTAAAGTGTTCATAGACGTAATTTTTTCTCAAAACAAAATATATTCTCATCACATTTGGAATACGTTATATTTATTTAACACAAAGGTTACATAAATATATATTTTATTGAACTATACGAAACAGTTCAAATTTTGCAGTCGATATTACATATAGCCTAGAAGGCGGTAATTAAAGCAGCTGTTCTTCATGAAATACATTTGATCTTAATGCGAGTAGAGAGGAAAGGAACAAGCCAAACAGTGTGGATGGCAGAGCCTTTTGTAAACGCAGAGCAAATGTAGTTAAGTGTAAAGCCTGTTTGCTTCAAATTGGACAGACTATTCCCTTTGGGACAATTGCTAGCTACGTCAGAGACGAAGCGGCATCGGTAGACGGTCGGTTTCTTTTTATTGCAGACATGTTTTGTTTTGTGAGCCATTTATTTGGTCGGAGTAAACGTAACAGTGTTAACAGGAGGACACTTTGACAGCGTGTGTAGCGTGTGACTGAGCAACAGGAAGCAATTTGAATATTTGATACGAAGACGAGGAAGCTACAATAAACGTATAGGATGCGTAGAGGAAATTGTGTACTCAGTAGCTGCCTAATGGCTATAAAACGTCAATACGTGGGCTATAGGGAATACTCGGGTACGGAGACAGTTACAAAAGAAATTGTCTACTTTTCAAAGTTGATGGCGACGACGTTTCCATCCTATCGAACTTCTTACCAAATTTAGTGGATAGTAAAACGATAATAATCTGTCCGCAAAAATTGTTTAAATGTTCAAAACTGAACACTACGAATATTCAAATGATTGTTAAAATTCTCATTGATACCTCACACGGATTTTTATTGATTTTATCAAAATTTTGTCTCACCTTTTTGCCTTGACGTCCAAAACTTTTAAAATTTCCAAGACTAAACAGTACATTCAGATTTTGATTACATTCATGCCCCACGCAGACTTTTTTATTTTGTCAAACTTTTTGTCAACTTTATTTACACAGGCATTTTGATAAAAATCGGGTTTCCGAAAATTCTGAAATCTTTAAAGTATGAACACTATATTCTGATCTTAGAAGGTAAAATACTCTTTAATTCAATACTTACGTGGAGTTTTGCGTTTTTTCGCAATTTTGACCCTCTCACATTTTTGCCTCTCTCCCCGCTACTTTTTTTTTGGGATCAAGCTCAGAAACGATAGAGATCTGTAGGGTAAAAATATGATATGGACGTTTTAAGGAAATCCAATCGTACATTCAAAATTTATTCCAAAAAGACAGGAAGACAGACAGACAGATAGGCAAGATGGACACACATACAATGCCAAATGTCTCTTAGACACCAGACACGTGCTCTGTGGTTTGGTACTCTATGATAAGGTTTAATGTAGTATTCTGTAGGCCTGTAGGATCTGCAATTATTTATAATGTTCGGATAACTTTAAGTTAGAAGCAAGAGACAGCTGTGAAAATAAAACAAGGTTTAACGAAATAGTTTGAAATTGGGAGGGGAGTGGGAGGAGGCTGTTCGTCGTCGTAGACCTCTTTAATGTTATCCGCAGATGACAAATTTAAGTAGAGAGAATAGGATTTCATAATTAGAAGAAAGGAATGAAATCATTGTTTATGATTCGCTCATGTTATGGTGACTTCAACAATGAAGAAGAAGCTGTACAGTTACTTAAAATAATTAGAAGATTTTATGGAGTAGTAGGAATGAAAATAAAAGTAAAAATAAAAGCGATAAGAACAAGTGATGATGAAGGTGTACTACTAATAATATGGAATTTCTTCAGCTGGCGTCGTTTCTCGCAACCCAGTCTCCGAAGGTATCGGCAGTCCCAGCTTCCATCTCTGAGGTTTCTGTTTTATTTTTGCATCCATCGCGATGCACAAGTCTATTTCTTTGACTTACTCGACTTCTACGCTAATTTGCTTGTCAGTTGAATATTTCACTGTCCAATGCTGATCGAGCAGTCTGTATACATGTCCACACTATTTTAATCTCTTGCATTATACAGTATCTCTGATGTCAGTCTGTGTTCATACCCATTCTCTCATGGAGGGCGACACTGTTCTCTTAGGTTCTCACTACATATCCAATCTAATTCTGCGACAACATGCTCACGTAATTTGTCTCAAAACGTTTTGTCTGTTATGGTTTTGAACATATATTATCCACACTTACACCTTGATTTATTTTCGATACTGATATTTTCAATTATTGTTTTTGAAATGAGAACTTTTTACACGGTACTACGGTGCCCGGCTCACTCTCGTACACCTCGCGCTTCTAGGGCAATAAGCTGATTCAATCTGTAACGACACAGATGAAACGAATAAGCAGTGTTGCCAGGTCAATCAAACCTTTCTTTACCATATAGGTTCCCAATATTTCCCAACTCCCACAAACATATGTACTTTAAGCAAAACATATTTTAAAGGAATGTGAACGTATTCTAAATGTTTAAATACTATTACAAGACTAAGGTAAATATAAAAATAATTTTTATTATGATAAAAGAAACTATACTCACATGCTGACAGATCAGTGAAAAATATAAAAATCAGTGACATCTATTTTGTATTATAATGTTTATAGTATCGTCGATGAGACTGATTGGGTACATGTTTGAAACGTTGAACATGTAAATTGAACATAATTAACATAACATAATAACATAAAACGTTGAACATAATTTTGTATCTTTGTTTACTTTGTACGTTTTTTAGTTGATCCATGACTTCGATTCTTGTTTTATATTGTGTTTGGCTGGAAGTTTTTTTATGTTTCAAAACACAACACACATACATAATACATAGTACATACATAGTTACATAGTATGTTTATAACTATTTTATAATTTGTAAAAAAATGAATTATTGTACTGCGTACATTAACTATAATATAATACATAATAGGGAATATTTAATACAGTATATAATAATTGACACATTACAATTTTCAATTAAATATTGCGTAAGTAATATTGTTACGTTAAAAAAAAATTGTTAACGTATTGTCTATGTATGTAAGTATACTGAAAATAAAACGACATCTGATACGATTATATTTATGTTTATTGTAAACATTGATTTCTTATACTAAAATACATATAAATAATACTATGCCGTCGTCTCGACGGACTGTTCACTCTAATTTGAATCTTAATTCTTGATACCAAAATCTCTCTTACTCAAAATACATACGAGCGGCCTTTTACACGTAGAATCAGTTCACTTACCACTCGACACTGAAGTTCTTACTTCTGGTGTGTGCCCCATGACACACCCAATTTGTTTATACACCACGAGAATAGAAATACGAAAGTGAAGAAGACAACAAATCGATATGTTCGGATAGTTGTGAATGAATGACTAACGAGCGGATCATTGACGAGGTGTTAAGAATGTTTTAGCTATAGCAAAGGAAGTGTTCAATAGGAAAAAAGAAATGTTTTGTGAATTCTGAGGAAATCAGTTTCTTCAGAATAAACAAGGACATAAGGGAGGGACCGGTTACATTTTTCGCACGGAATGTTTTGTTTATGGGTCAGGGACACAGACAATGAGGAAAAGAAATAGACGTAGGATCTTGGCGCCGCAAGTCTGGATTTAGATGTGAACAGAAGGTGGGTGAATAACACAAGAGATGTTAAAAAAAAATCATGAGAGGTACTTCTATGCATTATAAATAGAGAAAGTGGATCTGGATTGGACATACACTGAGGGCAAACAAACTGCTAACAATGGTTTGCGGAGTGGAGACAACAGAAGTGGAGAAGTAGAAATGACGTATACTGTGAGGTGTGTGGAAGAGATGAAGGCTCAAGCCTGGAGCCTTGGGCCTATGAAGGCTATGGACCAGAATACACAGCAGAATACAATACAATGATGATGAAACTAGAGGTGTATAACAAAACCTTTACTGAATTATGAAATTAAAATGATTTTGAAATCACTATTTGATTCTCACTTGCATTGTAGTTTTAGAAACTGAAGTGATCACAGTAGGAAAATACTTTTGAAGAAATTATCTAGTATATAATAATATTGTTTCGAATAAAACAATTAGTAGTAGTAGTAGTAGTAGTAGTAGTAGTAGTAGTAGTAGTAGTAGTAGTAGTAGTAGTAGTAGTAGTAGTAGTATATGTAGTATTACTACATTATTATTATTATTATTTTATTATTATTATTATTATTACCATCATCACATTTCATAGAAAAGGCGAAAACACGTTATAATTTTAATATTGTAAAATTAAAATGGTTTTCGTTGCCATTTACAATTTTTTTATATATTGTCCTCCCAATTTTTAAGGCACGAAAAAGGCTGCACGAATTAACGGAAAAGACTGTTATCCAAAACGATTCTCATCTATTTATTTTTGCTAAACAGGATCCTAATGTACACTTCTTTTTAGCACTATCCGAACAGTATACGAAAAGCATAGCAGGTTGTCCAGCTTTAACGGTAGGGTAAACTATAAGGACTAATGAGCTATACTACATTTCAACCTGCCATGACACTTCAGATGCCATTTTAGGCATAACCCGAGGCCTGAAAAAAGTACCTAGACTCGATTGTACAGATCGGACTCGAACTCGGCAACTCTTAGTAGTCGTGTCTCCTGATAGACTTAGTGCCAGTATGGATTTCTGGTTAAAATAATTTTTCTGTGACGGAATAATATCGTGTTCCGTTATTTAAAAGATCCGGAAGAATTCAGTAAGAATGATTACTTTTCGATTAGACAGACAAGAAGTTTAAAATCGTTTTAACGGGCAACGAGTAACATAAGCATGGATGATAGTAACATTTTAAACAACCTACACGTGTACAGTCAACAAACTTTAAGAACCTTAAATTCTTACGCCTCACGTTCATTCGGTACTTAACAAAAGAAGACAGGATTAATTTAGCTTTTCTCAATTAACAAATCTATTGACTCTTTTTCTGTCTATTTTTTTCCTCAGAGAGTCGATGAACGTTATTATCCAGCGGATCGAAACGGGCGCCGCCGAAGGCATAATCGATTGTGTACTATTATTCGCTGGCGAATTTAATAATTTACTTTGAAGGAGTTTTCCACACTTCGCCCGCAGTTTATTTAACTGTAGTAGCGTCATCGCACTTGTTTGGTTGTCTGAAAGTTTATTACTGGAGTAACTAAAGCTTATTGATTAAACCGATTCCAAAATTACATAATAAATTAATCCTTACTTTCGTATTTTAACTTATAACTTTATAAACATTTTAAAATAATCAATTTACAAAAATAAAAATTAAGATTAATTATTCCAATTTCTACTTTATTATTCTGACGTACAAATCGGAAAATATAGGATTGAACAACAGATCAGGAAGCAGTTATGAGTAGCTTGATAAGATCCCATCTATTAATGAGCTAAATCGCTCAAAAGTGGTTAGGGGATTCACGTGGAGTTCTATATTTGATGTTCTGTACAAAGTATCTACAATCCACTAATAAAAGCTGATTAATTAAACAGCATAGGAAGTAGTGAATAAATTATAATTGGAAAAAGATTGCTGACAAGCAAAAATAAAAGACTACTGTAAAATTCTGGTTTTACAGTTTTCAAATAAGCGGACAGTTTTACAGTGATGTCACCCTGCCAGGCGAAAGCAAACACGAGACTCTATTAATCAACCACTTGCTGCTGTTGTATCTGACAGACCTATCACTTACTTACTTAATCCTTAGCTTTTCTACCTTTCGGTGTAAAGCTATGTTGGAGTTGGGCCCTCTGAGGTCGTCTTTTTCGACATATCCCTCCATTTCTTTCTATCTCCCATTTTATTATTTTCTCCCAGTTTACGCCTCTTCTTTCTGCAGCTGTGCGGGCTTCACCTTTCCGGAGCTTTCTCGGTCGTCCTCTCTTTCTTTTATCAGACCTATCACAAAAAGAGTTAAGTCGGGAAGTTACAACAATCCGTTCTCGTAGGTTTACGACATGTAGCCTAAAGCAGAAATTAGGACGCTGAACAAAGAAAAAATAAACAAAATGCAGTGCAAAAGTACTTTATAAGTACACGCTGTAGTATTAGATAGACGGGTAAAATCACAAACGACGAATAAAATAGGAAAAGGTGAATAGGAATATAGAAAGACACATTGGATAATACAATGTAAAAGCGAGAGAAGATTGTAAGGACATGTGAGATCTGACTCAAATCAATGGATACCAACAGTCAGTGTCAGAGATTACAGTATAAAAACAGAGGAAGAGAGGAAAATTAGCTTTTTCATGCTTTAACTAGTGGAATGTCTAGCTTGATTGAAGCTTCCGAGACGTCCCCGATGACTGCCAGATGAAAACAGTGTTAGTCGGTCGTTTTCGCAAAGCAGAATACCCCCGTACCGGTGACATGCTTGGCAAAGGTAGGGAAAGGCACCCTGAGAAGAGTAGGGTAAACAGAGAGGAAAAGAAGGCACAATCGAAATAGGGGTTATCCAGAAATAGCTTAGTAAGTCTAACATTATGGGGGGTCATCAAGAATCGCCCGAGGGCGTGTGGCTCTGATCGGTGGTGGTGGTTCAGACGTACTGATGGTTCTGAGGTAAGGGAAGGAAGACGTTGCTGTTGAAGCAAAAATGATATGTAGAATACCTTGATAAGACAACAGAATGGAGCAACGAAGCAACGGGAAGCTGGAAACTGAAGAACAGCGATGGATGAAGAAACAGATTAAAGGAGGAAGACAACGGTAGCTGTAGAAATATGTATACATAATAACTTCAAAATCTCAAGAAACCTACCCAGTGCGTGTTTTTGGTGTACTTAATGAATGAGCCAAATATTTAATTGAGTATTTGTGTGCAAACTATTGTAATTACTTCACTTGGTGACTTTTAAAAATGTTTGTGTGTGCTGCGTGGTGGACAATCGTATAATTAAATCTATTTTAATACTTTTCTGTCTCACAATCCGGTCAATAAAATTTTGTGAGTATCAATTTCTCGGGGTCTAATTATTTTCATGAATACTCTAAGATCACAAGCGTGACAATACGCAACAGCATAACGATACCAGGAAAATAAATAAAAAAGATTAAAAAATCATATCTTGTCCTGTGTTGACTTTCAAATTGAAAAAAGAGTACCAGAAAACGAAATTTAAATGAACGATTTATAAAAACAACATAAAGCCAATCCTTGGCTACGACTCCGAAATTTTGGTACTCACCAATATAAAGACAAATAAAAACCTTTGCAACGTTGCAACGATCTTAGAACGTAAAGATTGTTAATGACTGTTGAACAATAACGAATTCTGAAGAATGGAAGTGAATAATGAATTTTACGGTGATCATAAGGAATTACCTGTATTAGGGTTTGTTAGACTTCAGAGACTGTCAGTCAGATTTATTTTGTTAGTAGCCTTGTGAATACAATTTTGACGTTGGTCCTCGCAGAACTGCAACTTGCTTTGTACTGAACGAGACTTTGTTAAGCACTACAAAATGTTGTCGTTCTTTAGGACATAATAATGATGGAGATATCGAAATATTTCGTCCAATACGAAAAAGTAGCAGTTCTGCAACAACACGGCCAAAAATTGAGGTAAAATATTGAGATGGCCTTAGTAAAAACGGAGAAGTGTAGAATCCAAAAAAGTTGGTAGACATCTTCGGAAAGTGCCGTAGAAACGTTTTCTTCAGGCCTAAGAACACATTTTTTAAAGAATTAAGTTTTATATTTTTACATCTATACTTGTTTTTCTTCATTTTAGGTCTTCTTAGCTGGAGTTCTCAGGCTAATTAAAGTATAATTAGGTATTGACAAAAGTTTTTCAAATGATACTGTAGCTCTAAATAAATGCCTGTGAAGACTTTAGCACTGACCTGAATACTGTTATTTGTCTGTGAAATTAAAGTAAAATATAGGCTGCTATGAAGTGAAGGATATCTATCTATGTAGGACAATCATCATTCAGCCCTATCTAGGAAAGTGCGATCTATGTAGGGTAATCATCAGCCAACTTGTTTCTAAGCAACGTGTTGTATCATAAAAACATTCTTCGATTGACTGACTTTTCACAAAAAGCATGCGCGTTTAAAAAATACCCTACTGCAATTACACATTGTCAGTTCATTTAGTTGAAAGGCTTCTGAGTGTAATTTTAACTAGAATGTCTATTGCAGATTATCAGCCAATTTTCTAAGAAGAGGAACCCAACGTTTATAAACCGTGAATCTTGCGGACATTTATATAATGGTTAAGCGGAAAACAACTTTATCTTACAAGTTTACCAGACTGTTTAGAATAAGTCGTTATCACAAACAAAACTCTCTAATAAATAAGAGGAAGCGATAATCGCTTAGCTTGAACAATGGCGCTAGCACGCCCGTTACCTGTGATGATCAATATACAGGAGGGTTTACGACGTCAGGTAGCCATCTAACGGTTTTAATAATGGTGTAATTATCGAAAGCCTCACCCGCAGGATTTGATTATATTAGGTTAGTCTACCACTCATACTACTGCAGTTTATCGCCCTGAATATCCCGGGATACACAAAAATCATTTCTACACAAATCCTCAGGGTAAGCGATCAGGTTAATATTAGCACTAAAATATGGAGGATAAAATGAAATGAACTTTAGTCAACACATATCCCGTTTAAAAAATAAACGGAATTTCTAATTGTCACTGTTGTTAGCAATTAGTTTCTACAAAAATAATATTATTTACGGTGGGGTGATCATAGCTGTAATGTTGCGTTAGAACGAGCGTGTGAAAAAACGTGAGGGACGAATTACGTTTGAGATATACACAATTAAACTGCCTTTTAGTTTGAAAATTTTCACTTGTAGGTAACAAGATTCTGACGTACAACCAGACTTTAAAATTAGTCTGTACCCACGCCATACAACCACAGTCTAAGAAAACATAACGTTTTCATTTTGTTTAGTTTCGAATCACATCTAACTACACTAATTAACTTTGTTATAGCCCCTCTTGTGGCTTTGTTTTTACACAACGACGCGTTTGAAGAATAAATCCTCATTATGAGGTTGTATAATAAGCCCAGTAAAGTTCGTCACCTATGCTGATTTCCATATAAACTATACGCTAATTCATTATTGTAGAAAAGGAACGCACATAAATACTGTGGAAGAATATGCAATTTTTAAGGCTTCAAAGTTGCAGGTAGACCTTCTGCTAAACGATGAATTATCGTTCAAGACAAATCTTCTGTATAACATGGCTATCGATGTCGAAATGCGTGCTGATAGTATCGTTACGGCAGTCGATCCGCGACGAGATGGTTCCTACCAAACTCTGCTGCTTGGTTGGTATATTGTGGTATCCATTCATTTTATTATTTGACAAATTTTATTGGGATTATTTTTAAAAATTGACGCGTTTATCGTTGAAACGCGTTGTAGTGTAAAAACTAAGTCACAAGATGGACTGTAACAAACGTAATTAAAACATTAAGTCACGAAGTTTTTTAATTAAGTGTTTTTCATCCACTGTGAATACAGCGCTACTAGCGGCCAACGATCAGAACAAGATTGCTTGTGTGTATAACAGTTCCGAATCATGTAAAACGGTGGTTTTTAATTTTACGATTACATTATTAAATTACATTCTACAGATGAAAATTTGGAAAGGAGATACTGTAGTGCTGCAAATTGCAGGAGCAATAAAAAAAGCTCGATAGTTTACTGTCACTGCCTATTCACTGGTAAACATGAAAGCTGGAAAAGCCACGTTTTTTGCGTTTCTACGCGTCAGCTTTTATTTTGTTTTTGTTTTACTTGTTCACTAATATATTTACTCTACTCGTGCACTTAAGATATATATTTAAATCAATACAAACAGTGTTAAAATAAGATTGAACATACTTACATATTTCTGGTATGATACGTGCCTAACCTGACCATAAATTTTGGTAGAATTAATTTCATGTAAGTGTTGTTTTATTTTGCTGTAATTTATATACTGCAACAATACATATATTCACATATTTACCCAGGGTTGTGTTTTATAAATAGGGGAGAGTATTATAAATAGTTTTAAAAATTAGTATGTGTAAGTACAGGTAATATCGTCGATCTACGGGTAATATACATGCAGAAGCCTGTCGAAAGTCTACACCTCGCCCGACTGTGTTTACAGTGTAAATCATATGTGTGTTTATATGTGTGCGTGTGTGCGTGCGTGTGTGTGTGTGTGTGTGTGTGTCTTGCGATATCGTTATACGTATTATACTGCGATAGGGGAGATGTCTTGGTGTACGTATGAATTTTTGGTTTGTGTTATTAAATCAGATACTGACATGATTAAAATAAATAAATAAATATGTTTTTTACCTGTTACAAAAGACATATCACAATTATAAAAACATCATTAGAATAAATACATTTAAAGCGTATGGTGATGCAAAATTATTGCAGAAAAGTGTTAAAATAAAGACGTTAAGCAAATTAATTACTACCGCAATTTGATAGTAATTGACGATCGTGTTATATATAAAGGACGAGTGAAAAATTACAAAGACAAAGAAATCACTCGCCTAAAGATCAAGTTTACGTTATCGTGAAAACGATCAATCGTTATCGCAAAAAAGTGATCAGTTGAAAAGGGACGCTATACACGAATTGCCAGAGTTGAACATGTCAGAAACAATATCTGAGATGTCAGAATAGCTCTCTACTTTATAGAGCAATAATACTTTGTAGGTATTTATATACCTCCGGCAATGTTGGATGAAGTAAGAAGTTATAGACGAGACACTATGTCCGTTTGCTAATCGACAGAGAACAGACGCTGACACACGGGGACACTATGTCAGTGTGATCAGCTACATGAACTCATCACCATCACCATCAGCTTCAACACACCACGATTGATAGAGAAGCGAGGGACCACCATCAACATCAGGCTATAGAACACTGAGCCTGATGATGATGATCATCATCTCATAGTCATTGTCATCACTCATGAGATGCACACCCACACAGACACGTACAGACGCACGGAGTGACAGCTTCGCAACGGTAACTTCAACAATACGCAGGTGACAAATGAACAATTATATTTTGTGTTAAACAAAGAACTCGAAAAGAACAGACTATGAGATAACAAAGTAATACAAATACGAAAGTAAATAGTGTAAATATTCAAAGTAAAAAACGTAATTGTAAGTTGGTGTTAAAAAATAATTGTATTCTCTTTAATTAAGAACATTTGGTGTATTATTATAAACAATAATTATTCTTAAAATAAATATAATTTATTATTAAAATATTAACAGCAAACATTCAAATTTTCGATAAAGTTAATATTATTTTTATAGATGATTTGATATGAGTTCAAATTTTAATAATGATTCAAAGTCAGACACCCAAGCAAAATAAAATAATTTTATAATTTGTTTATCATATATGTTTAAATAATTTATGACTATATGTTAATAATGTGTGTTCAATATCAAAGATATGTTGTGTTTTCAGAACACAACATAAAAGAGAATATTTTGAATTTTTAGTTTCATATTAATGATAAATTGTAACTTTCACTTGTGAACACTTACGTTTCTTAATGTTCTAGTACGTTTCGGTGTGGTGTTCACCTTCTTCAGCGAGGTTTAAATACAGAAACAGTTTAAATGATTCTGTATTTAAACCTCGCTGAAGAAGATGAACACCACACCGAAACATACGAGGACATTAAGAAACGTAAGTGTTCACAAGTGAAAGTTACAATTTATCACTAATATTAAGTGCGTGAATGAAGAGGATGAACCATCAAAACAATTTTAGTTTCAATTTTTAATAATAACTAATTTTCTTTCAATATTTTATAATCCGTTGGTTGATTAATTTATAATTTTTTAATTAATTATTTCATCCCATCCTCTATTTAAAAATAAGTTTATTGTGCAATCACATATACTTAACTTAACGAACACACAAAAATCCTATGACCTAGCCGGTGATTAATACTGTGTACATGGACAGACGTGTATTCAGTTTATAATACTTTTAACGTTTTAATGCTTCATATATTTTCAAAACTTGTTATTTTTGGGCCTAATCATTCCATGTTAATTCGTGTACCTGATTTCACTGAACTCGAATAATTATTGTTTCTTGATTTGTCTATTTACTGTATAATATGAAATATTATACAAATATGTAGACATAGCCTTGTGATTAGTTTTACTTTAAGTTCTAGAAGAAAGGTGTTAATTTTTCCGAGGGAACATAAAAACATTTGCGTTAACGGTCTTATCTGTGCATGCTCACCACTAGGAGCGCCTATATCGCCTCGGATGTATTTTTACTACATGTAAAACATAGGGAGATTGGCGACAGTATGTTTTGTTAGACTGTGATACAACTATACGGATATGCTAGGCAATGTCGTATCAGTACAACACAATAATCGTATTAAACGTTTGACTGGTAATAAATGTATTAAAAATATACGCGGTATGTTTGTAGCAGGAACTAAGCATCCCAACCTTAGGATCGCTGCTGTTTTTTCTGTGTGGTAAAACGTTTTGTGATTAAACATCCTTGTCAAAGTTAGGACGCATGGAGGGAGGGATAGTTAAACGCACTGTTTAGCGTGAATGTTCAATTAATTTACAGTGACTGGGACTCCATTGTAACATTAAGTATTTTATGAATGTAACTCTATTTGCCTGAATCGACTTGATATTAGTTGAATACAACCTGGAATTACCGAGGCTGAAAGTCATTATATACGTATAGATATTAATTAATATATAATTAGTATATATAGTCCTCTCCGTCTTTCCTTTTCTCTGCGTCTGTGTGTGCTCTACCAAAGTAGAAGAAATTATAGTGCTGCTGAAATGCATGCGCTAACCCATTATTCGCACCACATTAGGCTGGCGATGAGTATCTACACATACTGCAGTTATACCGTAGCTAATAATGATGAAAAGGATATAGTTTTACCTTAGAGTACTCAGTACTGTTCTGCCTAATAAATTAGGATTCATGTGTGTGTGTGTGTGTGTGTGTGTGTGTGTGTGTGTGTGTGTGTGTGTGTGTGTGTGTGTGTGTGTGTGTGTGTGTGTGTGTGTGTGTGTGTGGTAAGTCTAGAACGTATGTAAAATGTGCGATATTAACATTCAAAACAGAAGGGCCGTAAAATAATCCTTCGGTGTTTCTTCACTTCAAAGTAAACAATCGGCCCACAACAGGAACTGAATAAATCAGGAGAAAGGAGGATACTTGTTTTGAGTCGAAGTTACAGAAGGACAGCTCTTAACGCGTAGTATTTGTTTAAACTGAGTGGGAGTGGAGGTCATCCGTGCTGTCGACCGACAACAAAAAAGGAAAATAACATTTAAATTAATTGGTCTACACACATTACAATTCTCAGTTCGCAATGTAATCGGTTGTACAAATACTGAACTGACGTGTCAGAAAATTATATTCATGAATTCATGTAGGCCTACAATCACACGCTTATTTGCGCACGCGCACACACACACACACACACACACACGCTTTCATACTAGCAAACCCATTTACTGAATTGTGTTAGGGCCCGTTTTTCTTCGTACTGTACCGTCGACGGAAAACACTATATATAGTAATTAGTATATTAGTATATAATTATTAGTATATATATAGTATATATATATATTAGTATAGTATATATATATATAATTATTAATAGTAATTAGTATATAAGTATAGTATTAGTAATTCAGACCATTTCTTTCAGTTTTAAAGAGTTGCATTTTAATTGCACTAGTGACACAAGACAATAACGATTCAAGGTTCATATCATTGTACTCTTTACTTTGTAAACTGGAATGATACCATTTATGACTCATGTAGTTTTTATGTTATACACATCTTCGTTTATAGTAACTAGATAAAATAATTACTTAATCATTCAGAATGTTGCACTTCAGATTTTCCTTCCCTTTAATGTATAATATGTAATGAGTACAATGTAATGTGTGCTATGATATTATGTGTAATCCCTTCTTCTTCTTCTTCTTCTTCTTCTTCTTCTTCTTCTTCTTCTTCTTCTTCTTAGCGTTTTGCTGTTGGAACGGGGTCGGCTTTTCTGACCAATGAAGTCACTTAGAGCGGTTTGTCCCGTCTTCCGGGCTCAATTTTGTACTCCGAAAATTGCCGTTTATAGTACTTATCCATCGCAATTTCTGTCGTCCGCGTGTACTTTTGCCGTCAACGTTTCAGGTGATAGGCTAAGTTTATGACGGTGTCAGGTGCTGTTCGTACCAACGAAGTCGCAATTTCCGCGTTTATTGGAACCACGCCAACCAGGCGGCTGACAGTGTTGCGGCTGTTGACATGATCAAGCTGCGAAATTCCCATTCTCCTCGGTTCCGTGCGTGCTGTGCTGTGCACTTTTAGAGGCAACCCAACACTCGGTGCCGTAAAGGATAATCGATCTCACTATCGTGCAGTATATTCTAGATTTCAGGCCGAATGGGAGATTGTTGTCACAAATGACTCCAGTGACCTCCCTCCAACGCATCTAGACGGCATTAATCCCTGCTCGTATTTCTGCATATAAGCAGCCGTCATTCTGCAGACTGGCTTCTAGGTAACAGAAGGAATTCACCTTGGCAAGAGCCATTCCATCAATCTGAATGGAGCCAGGGGATGGGGCAGTTTTCACCTGCAAAGTATATCTGTAAGAGTCCAAGCAAAACACGTGAAAGATAATATTCAAGTGTAGATATGCTATAATAAACTCCGCCAAAGTTTTAAGAATCACAATCGATATATTCATTATCGCAGCAGCAATATATCACAATATTAGTCCATTCGGCGTCGCACAGACGAAGATAATTAATTAGAATTATGACGTTGCTTCATAAAATTGCACGTCACAATACTTCTGGAAGAGTGATCTGCAACCAGAATCAGGCGTTTATTATGTGAATATAGGCCTACATAAAGACAAAAAAGGTTAACAAAGAACTAAACTCTATCGAAGAAACAATTAGCCAAATAACCATGTGTAAGTCACGAAGGATTAAGTGAAAGAAAATAATAAAAAGAGTAAATAACAAATTTAAAAAAAGAACGGGAATAGAACATGCCTTTGTACCTTTGGATTTGTATATTGTAACCATGGGATACCTTATTTACGGTCTCTGACAGCAAGGATAGCGCTACCTGAAAAATTATAGTTTTAAGGTAATTTTGTGTTATTTATTTTATTTACATGCATTTCTATCATTGAATACCTTGTGATTGCACAGAATAGTTTAAAAAGTCGCTTTAAGATTACAAAATGGTAAGCTGTAAAGAGATTTCTTTGATGAAAAAAAGTTTGAAGTACAACATAATATGAAACCAACGCCAGTAAACGGCAGCAAACGGCAGTATCCAAAACCAAAATATCGGTATGAAGAACCACACATGAATTCCATGTTCTAAGATTTATATTTAAAATCATTTTCGAAATGAAATATTCCCATAGAAACTACTTCCTTCTTCAGCCTTAACCACAGTAATGTGGTCACTAACGTATACCACCTCACGTTAGCGCACTCGATTTTCACTGATGATGGCAGTCGATGGCACCCCCGAAACGTTTGGTTTTACAGAAAAACATTGGACCACGGCCAAACAGCCCGGGAAGGAATTTTAACAACAAACTACTTCTTTGTTGCCGATAATGTAGTACACAAGTAACAATTATCCCCTCCCCCTTTAACTATCATTTTCATTTATAGAAAATTACCCCCTCCCCTTTCAACTACTCTTTTTATTTATAGATATTTCATCTACCTTTCTACAGTGGATTATTATGACCTTTTCAGGATCTTTATCAAAATTAAGTACTTTACTCTTGTTAAAACATAAAATGTTGCAGGTAAACTACCCTTTCCTCTTAACCGATCTTCACCAAAATTAATAGGCATTGAGTCCTCTACAACTCAGGCACATATGCAAACATTTACAGGCTTTGTACAAATGCAATGCACAGAGAAGGGCATTGAAAATGCTTCAATAAATCTAAAAAATATATATATACAGAGTGTCCGAAAAGTCCCGCACCATAGGGATTTCATTAATTGGGTTGTGTTTTTGTTTGTTGCAGTACTGAAAAACCTCCTCTGTGGAAGAGAAGGATTCTCCAATAGAGACGTTGCAGCAGAATTTAATCTGAGGCACCCGGAATGAGAGCCAGTGTCGCACACCACGGTTGGCAGACTGTTAAGGAAATTCCAGGCTACAGGTAGTGTGGCAGATGGTCCCCGATCTGGACGTCCAAGGACACCAGAAGATGTGGTGGAAGGGTTTTTGGCAAAGGTAGCAGCAAGTCCAAAGAAATCAATTCGCCGAACAAGCTTGGAAGTGGGCGTTCCTCGATCAACAGTCGCGGACATTTTGAAAAAACATAAGTTTCACCCGTACAAGTTACAAGTGTTACACCACATGTCAGATGATGATCCGGATCGGCGTGTGGAAATGTGCGATTGGTTTTTGGCACAGTTGGAAGAGGACCCACAGTTTTTATCAAAAGTTATGTTCTCAGACGAAACTAACTTTTACGTAAACGGAGAGGTGAACCGACAGAATTTACGTTACTGGTCCGAGAGTAATCCGCACTGGTTTTCCAGCAGTAAGGAACAAGGAGCAGCTCGCGTCATGGTGTGGTGTGGTTTGTGGAAAGACCTGATCATTGGCCCTTACTTCTTTGACGGAACAGTTAACAGTGAAAATTATTTGGAAATGTTAGGAGATTCATTATTGACTGATTTGGATCTGCTGGGTCCAAGACCAGAATGGTTTATGCAGGACGGTGCACCCCCCCCCATTATGGTACACAAGTTCGTGATTGGCTTGACGAAAACTTCCCACAGTGGATTGGCCGTAGGGGACGAGTGGAATGGGCTCCACGATCTCCGGATTTAAACCCAATGGATTTTGCTGTGTGGGGTTATGTAAAATACAAAGTTTAAACTGTCAAGATCATGGACATAAACCATCTGCGTGAGCGAATCACAACTGAGTGCCGTTCTGTAACTCCTGGCTTGGTGGCCAACATTCTGCGGAACTTGGGAGATCGTTTACAGTTATGTTTCGACACTTCCGGTAACCATATTGAACACATATTGTAAACCCCTATGGTGCGGGACTTTTCGGACATTCTGTATATTTATGTTAATTCACCAATCAATGAATTCATTCTTCATTCACCAATCAGTGAATTCATTCTTCATTTACCAATGTACAGATTATAAGTTAAATGTAGTCGCATTCATAAGCGAAGTTTTATATGTGTACTACGTTATTGACAACAAAGAAGTAGTTTCTATGGAAACTCACCGGTTCCCATTTTCGATCACGCACCAGCGATCGGCCGCAAATGTGCGACACGTCCTTATAACCATTTTCAATGTTAAAATTATTTGATTCTGTTTGAATTTGTGGCAGTGATCGTTCGCCATAGGAAAAGTTCTACACACAGACTCACAGACAGACACATAGACAGACACTTTTAGGAAAATGACTTTTCTTCATGTTGTGAGGGTAGTACAATCAGAATCAGCACAATTATCTCGAACACGATTTTTTTCGCCATCACACAATACTTCCATTTCCTTATGTAACATGGAAGTAAAAAACAGTATAACCGGATTGGCGGTATTTCCGAGTGATTTGTTTTGTCCGTTGACGAATCTGTTCAATTCGTGAACGTAAGCATTCCTAGAATTCCTCAGTTACGGTGTGAAGAAACTATTGCGGCTTTCAGTGGAACTTTCGTTTTCCCGGTTGGGAATTTTCATAACATCAGCTGACTTGATTTCTTACACAACAAAATCGATACGTTTCACCGAAAATCATATCCGCTAGTTGACTGAATCGCCCGATTGCACCGCATTCCAAATTCTAATGAAAATATAAAATAACACGGTGTCTGTCTATTTAAACAGTAATTGTTGTCATAACAATGTTAAATCAAACTATGGCAGCTGGTTTTCCTTGGTTGATACACTGCACTAATTGTAGCCTTAGCATAAAAAAAAGAATAATAAATTAATTAGTTAAAATTAATCATTTCCCTCTGTCTGCCCTTGCGAGTGTAGGCCACTGTGCCACCGAGTGGTCATCTATCCAAAACTCAACTCACGTAACGCTTGACTTTGCAAGTGGAGCCGCCACATGTAATTAATTGTTATCATTACTATGGTATCTCCACTAACACTGTAATTACTTGTCGGTCATACGGTCTCAGGGAAAACATATCTGACAAATTAATTTCCAAGGTTATCACTAATTAATTCGGTAATCGTTAAATTGACGCTGTTTTCCCGCTTATGTTATATTAATTATAATTAAAGCTTCAGAAGGGCTCTTCGTTTTTAAATTAGTCTTATAAAAATTTCCTCAAAAATTTAAACAGTTAAATTAAAATTGAAATGCCTTCATAGAATTTAGTTTATATTTTTTCATAATCGAACTGTTTACTTATTGTTCAATGTCGAAATTTTAGGAATTCTAGGTTAAGAATTTTAAACTACATTAAAAATTGTGTTGATAATGTATTTTAATTTTACGTATTTATTTATACTTTTATTTTAATTCTATTTTATTATATATATAAAACATAACACTGAAAAAGTTAAGCAAATTAAAAAAATTACATTGTTGCCCACAACTATAGACAAAATTCCGGATTAGCGCTTTCAAGCTTCACAGTTCGTCATCAAATCGGAATATATATATTCCAATTTTTTGTATCGGCCATCTAAGGACCACATGACCACATGCCAATTTCAATTCTTTATTTTTTGTTCTTTTTTTTATCCAATATTCTTTTATCTCGTAATACAACTTTATTAAATAAATTTAAAAAGATCTCGACGTATGTAAAAAAAATAGACTGGTTGTAATAAAACACAGGGCTAAAAAATCTGAACTTATTAAAAGCAGATTTTATTAAAGGCTAATTTCTATTTGGCTATGGTGGAATGTGAGTTTACCACGGCCAAGGGACACAACAGGCGCAATCATTTTAGGCTAACATTTCCAGTCGTCTCACCCACTTTAAATGTCTTCGGTATCTTCAATTATTGATTTCAGGTTCGAGGAACATCGTAGAATGGGCAGCAGCGTTGATGGAAATAAAACGCTCATTGAACAGAGAAATATCGGTTTTAATGGTAAAAACTGAGTTAGGCTGACTTGATAGAGCTAACAGCTCCACATATAGGCTTAAATTGCACATCGTAGGTTAGTTTATTTCTTCCGATAATACACGTTACTCAAAACATAAACATAATATACAATTTACACTTTACTGTATTTTTTTTGCAATTTACACCACTACTTTCTATTATTTACACGCAAACTTAAAGACACATGAACGCGTGCGCGTTCATACAATACTATTGTTACACTCATCAAATTGTCGTTCGGCTCTTAGTAGAATATTTTAATAAAACTTAATAAAGAAATACTTGGTTTAGTTTTACAGATAATTTTTATTTTTCTGGCAATTGTTTCACCAGTTACGGCAGCTCCAGAGTCTTAGAGTTGAAATTCAAGTCTAACCTCTGAAGGTGCCTTAACTCGTAAAAAAATTGTCAGGAAAACAAGAAGTATCTGTAGAACTAAAGCGATATTATTGTGTTTGTGTGTATCTTTTATCCCATATAAAGTAAGTTCACGTGTACATGCGTAAATTCTTTGCGAAAAATTGCAGTCCTATTGAAATTCCTATTGTCCTGTTGGAATAAATTGTGTTGTATCAGTGAATTGTTAATTTGATTTTCTGTAAACTGACTAGTGTGACGAACAAAGTCCACTCAAGTTTCAAACGAGATTGCCAAATTGATATTCGTTTTGTTTTTCACTGTCATATGAAACGTCTCTGTGGGAACTGAATTACGCGTTGGACGGAAACTTAAACTCTAACAGCTGTCTCGTACAACTACAACCAAATAATGAGAAACAGAATATCGTTTTTTACAACGTTAACGTAGCGTGCGCTCTCAAAATTACACGTTCCGGTTCAATTTACGTAAACCTTTCGATGTTCTCCTGGTTCTATTCGTTTCATACATTACTGAAATTACGACTTATAGTCTACTTCTAGCCACGTAACTATAGAATACGCGTGAGCTGAGGCTATTTAATAATGTTGTAGTACATCCGATCTAAAAAGCAACACTAAATTCAGTTATTTTACTAAACAGAACGTGTGCATTTTTTACCATACATAGTGATTACGTTTAACTAAATTATACCCGTTCGAATTTTGATTCTCAAATACACACGTTATCTTTTCATTTTGTTCTCCCAGCAAAATTAGGTGATATCATCTGTTCCGGTCGACAAAGTCAAACCATGTCTTCGTAGTACAACTTCCGGGAGGTGACGTTGCTTTGGGGTTACCAAAACACGCCTAGGCAACCTGCCACCCTTCATTTACGAATGTAAGAAAATAAAGTACACTGAAATAAGCGCTGTACTCGAAGTGTGAGAAATAAACGCACCATACCTGCTCCAGGGCGGCCGGACACCTCCAATGTTGAGCCATCGCCGGGGACAATACACCGGAAAATTCCAAAGGAAATTCCGGGAATTTCAAACTTCTAATGTAAGTTTTCAGTAGAACAGTGACAGTGTATAGTCGTGGAAGTACTAACAACTAATAAGGATAAACCTTCAATTCATTACAACGGCTACGCTTAACAGAAATTTAGAAGAAAAGAAGATGGAACAACCATTTGGCGAGGCAAGAAGGAAAGATCGACAAGATGTCGTGGTGTGTTTAAAACAAAAAATAGAGAACTTTTGGACACAGCCCGCTTAATAGTTGTAAAATTTATCAATCAAGCGACGAAGTGAGCTTGCGAATAAGACACATTTATTTCGAGAATCTACACAGAAGAATTGGGAGAACTACACCATAAAGGTTACGGCTTCGTCGCAGAAATGCCCCACCAATTAACGACTAAGAGGAGTTTGTACCACCAGAGAAGCAAATATCGTTGAAAGCAAACGGAGCCGAAGAGCCGAGATGAAATCGTTCTAGATGAAGAAACACTTCATGTGAGAGATGGTACCAGATTTCTCTTGTTACGTGATAGCTCAGGAGAAAGAGTGATAACTATCAATGTGGAAAAAGGATGAGAGAGAGACTGAAGTGTCATCAAGAGTTTTTGATGGAGGAAACTTTTAAAAGTTGTAACAAACAATTTGCCCAAATTTACACTACCCACGCTGATTGTAGAAGCTCTAAAGAAGAAACAAAAGTCTATCCAGTTGTGTTTGTCCTATTGCCAAACAAGAAAAAAAGACTTGTATCCGAATTTTCCGTGCAGTTTAAGAATGGAAACCTACAAAAGTTAACATTGATTTTGAGGCAGCTCCAGTTTCTGGCTTTAATGAAGTTTTTCCATCCGTGGAAATAAACGGGTGCTATTTATGCATGACAAAATGTCTCTGGAGAAAAGTGCAAGACCTTGGATTGACATGTGATACCGTAAAAACGAGGTAGTTCGGCTGCACGTGTGGTCAGGCTTAACGTTATTCTTCCCGAAATCTGACGACTCGACGTCTTAGACGAATGGCTTGTAATACACTCGCAGGCCCCTGACAATGCGAAACAGACTCAGAGTGTTGACTATTTCAAAGAGAGATGTCTAAAGAATAAAGAAATTCCTACTGAACTGTGGACTTGCTACAAGAGGCGGCATCGTACAACAAATGCTGTTGAATGCTGCAACAACTACTCGGAAGACCAAATCCTAGGATCAAAGGCGTGCCAGTTTGTTTAAAGAGAGAAACAGAAAAGTCAGCCTGTGCGTACATGATAGTCAAACTAAACCTTAAAGGAAAAAAATAAAAATTCCTAACATTTAAAATTAAACAAACGTATTGAAAAAAAACTGAAAATATATGATGAAACTATCGTCATCAGATCTTATTTAAAGGTGATGTACTGCCTAAAAAAGCTAGACTAGATCTGCTTAACAAGAAACCAACCTATGTAAATAAAGAAATGTGAATAATGACGAAGATAAATCTAGCTGATTTTAAACACGCCTCAATGATAGTAACATATGTGTATGTCAATCATTTAGCCAGTCCAAAGTCAGGAAACGTGTGATGAGAATCAGCTAGTAAAATGTATATATATAACAAAAATACATGTTTAATAAAGTATGCCCGGAAAATTATGATTGCCAGATGGGCAGGATTATAGACCCTTCAGAACGCAGACAGGAGTAAGTCTGCGTTTTTTTCACTGTGCGTGTATTTCGCTCTGCACTTTCCTCGGCCTACATGTCGCAATCATCGATTCCAATAACCCCCCAATCTTTTCACTGAGGGAGGGCACATTTAGTAACCAGCTATACATTTATTACGTATTCTATCCGCTCGCGTGCATCTCTTCACAGAACGAAGAAAGCTTGAATCCTGCTCATATCTCTTTGTGTCATTACCCATTTCTGAGACCCATATAATATAGTAAGCACTGCCATTACTCTATAAATATTTAACTCTTTAATACGTAATAAATTAACCGTGAAGTGTAGTATTGTTTAGACTATATGAATTGCTACAGACCAACAACCTTTAAAATTGTTTGCACTCACTACAAGCTTAGTTGGTGTTTTCGGTTTATTTTCGTGTAAGTAAAGTATACGAACATCAATATATGTAGGTTGAGATAATACTTCACGGCAGAAGCAACGTGAACAGTCAGTGCGCAGTTCCTGGAACCACAACAGCGACAAGTATAATTCATTATGTATTGTTACCTTGACGCACACAACAAAATATGACAACTGTTAACATAGATTATGTTGACGATTTATCAGAAAACAACGTGACGCGTAATATGTTAAGAGTAGCACGTTTTCTCTGTATTTCATTACAATTCGAGAATCCATTATAGGCCTACTTGTCTAGATAAATTTCATTACATTGAGCTTCTGCATCACAAGTGGTCTTGCAATGGCATACACAATGGCATCAGTCAGTTAGCCGTACGATTAGTGCAAAGTGACAACAACTGTTTATTTTTCCGAGGGGAGTCAGGTTGTAATAATACTTAGTAACTGTTGCAATTTTAGATGCATAGTGCGTCTCGTTTTTATTTACTAATAACATTTCTGAAGTATCCAATTAGAAGACGAGAAATAAAACTTGTGATTATTTGACTGTGAGCTGTGTTCAGTTTAATTCCACTGGCTTAAGAGACTCGCGTAACAGCGTGGAAACATGGTTGACATATAGAAATATTAAATGGGGTTTTCCTTGCACCCCAGTATTTTAAATAATAATAGTAACGGTGCCCAAAGTACTGGAGAGGTTGAGTGGTACCTTACGGTCTCATTCCTTGTCAAAGGAAATTTCCAACCGCACTTTCACCAGTTTAGGTACGGGCACCTTACGTCTTGCTAGCTAAAGCAGTTCTACAGGCTGAGTGATAGCCAGAATAGGGCGTAGTTCTTTACTAGTTGGTTTTAGAAGTAGAGGTTAGGGCACTCTCTTGATCTTGAGGTGAGGAATTTTCCTTAAAGTCGGATGACACTTCGATGGTCAACGGTAAGCACCCTTGGAACAAGTAAAAATGTAAAACGTTGAACCAGTTAGCAGGATGAGGTAGCCCAACGAATATGGGGGGGGGGGGAATTCTTCCAGCAGATTACCACTCTTAAATCTCAGCAACATTAAGAAGGTGACGGAAAGGCGCGACCTTAGAGACGGGGAATAAGAACTTACGATTGGAGTCTGCTGTTAAGGGAAGGACAGCACCAAGTGCTGTAAAAATTTTAGATTATGTAGTAGCAGCAGAAGTAGCTAGATCTTAAGCTACTTGATACTTTTCGCTTAACCTAGATAAAATGATTTCAAGGAGAGGAAATTATCTGATAATCTAATGATTTTTCCAAAAAATATAATCAAAAATTCTGTATAATTTTTTAATTAGAAGGATTTTTAAATTTTGTAATGTTATTTCTTTTTCTGAAACTTGAGTTCCGGGGAAACAACATCTAAGTAAGATACAGGCTTCAGAGATGAGATTAGTGCGCTATGTTAAAGGTTGCATACAAAGAGACAGATCGCAGCCTTTACGAAGATATGGAAGACATTCGTAAAGAATTTAACATTTTAAAAATCCTAAACCGTATTGTAGAAAACGAAAAGAGAGATGGACTGCTCATCTGAATACCATGTCAGCTGGCCGATGTCAGATGGCCGATTGCCTAAGGAAGTTTGGAAATACATGCCTGTTGGACAATAAAGTATAGAAAAACCTAGGAGGCGTTGGTGAAGTGGATATATTCTTTTGGGACAGGAACAGGTGATTCCCATAGTCCCTGATAGAAGAAGAATAAGAAGTAATTTTATTTAAAACCGTATACAAAAATCAGTGTCACTTATGAAATTACAGACGCGTTGAATACGTATCCTCTTCTCATCACAGTCACTTCAAAGCATGAGTTTTCTAGCCTGTAAGACTCTGTGACCACAAGGAACTTACGTTTCATTTTTATTGACACACTCTTATCATAAACATTAAAGGAAACGTAACAAAATTAATAAAAAATCTTGTTTATAAAGTTAAATAATTTACTGATCTGACAGCGTTAATATATATTGACATCCGAAAGAAAATTTCAGGGTATCATAAAAAAAAAATCTGTTTATTTTACTTTTCGACTGCGTTTAAAAAAAAAGTTGTGGAGAAATGTATGTGATGCCATAAAACTAACACTTGAATAAAGCGTATGATATTTTTTAAAGGAACTTTAACTGCAACATCTGACTAAATTTTTCTTCAAGTTGTATAGATGATTATTTTATCTCTACACTTTAGTTGCTGAAACACATAAAATGTCACTGTCTAATACCACAGCAAGTATAATGAAATTTAGTTTTTGTCCCCTACGATTTTGTAAATTGAATATAAGAATCACGTATAAAAAGTGAAACTGGCACTGAATATGTTTTGCTGTTTACAATTTGATGAAACTAACCTGACGGGCACTTCATCAAAAGGCCATGAGAGCGCCAAACCCCTGTTTCAAAATAATCGTTACTTTCAATGCGTAAACTGCACGTCAACACACACACACACACACACACACACACACACACACACACACACACACACACACACACACACACACACACACACACACACACACACACACACACACTAACGATTTATTGAAATATATCCGACTGCTGTAAAAAAATCAACCATGGGAAATGTGTTCGTATTAATGCAATAAACTGTTGCCAGAGTCAGAGGTAAAGTAACACACAGCTGACGGACGTTTGACTTTTATTGGAGACGATACGGTCCGTTATTATTTGCTCCGTGCAGTTACATCATTTACTCTCTATAAATGTAAACTGCACGGATTCTGTTTTACCGTTAAAACGTCACCACCCGCTACTCTGTAGATTAATTGTTTCACGATCGATTGTTTCATTTGTTCTGCACCCCGCAAAACCCGCACACGCCCACACACGCGGGTGGACAAATACGCACGCATACAGATTTTAGCAATCATAATTCCTTTCTGTTTGTGTCAAATAAATTATTAAAATGACACTGTCGGACTTCTCTTCAAGGATTGGAGAAGCCTCCGACACAAGAGGAGTCCGCTGGTGACATTTCAGTTTTGAATTAAACAATATTTTGAAGTAATAAAAAGTGTAATTAGTCAAATTTATTAACAAAATGATTTCAAAATAGTCTTCTCTTTTAAAAATTGCAAGTTTTGAAAAAAAAGTGAATTCAATATTTTTTCATGTACCTATTTTGAGACACTCGTTTACAAGAAATTTGTAATTTGTAATTTCCATTAAAAATTTCCATCAAACATTTCCGTTTGAAATTTCCATTTACAAATATATTGTTTTAAACTATGTGTACTTAGGTAAGATAAAAAAGTACAACGATGTAAATATTTAATTTACACAAGAATTTGTACCCTTACGCGTGTGACGTAGGCATTTGGCGTAATAGTGCTCGTAATTTTGGACACGTATTATGTGAGCGGCTGGGTGGGGCGACAGGAAAAGTTCTCGTATGTTCTCGTGTGTGCCTTCATTTCTTTTGATTATACTACAGTATAGAGCAGGGGCCTACAACTTTTTTCCTCGAAAGGCCATTCTAAGAGACAGGCCGAATCCAGAAATCAATTTTGTCGTGCCGGGAAGGGGGGTCTGGTTATACGGAAAACCCCCCCCCCGTAGAGAGAAATATATGTATTTAGAGGAATGTAGCAAACTTTTCTTAAAAGACATAACTCTACACATTTATTTTTTACCCTTAAAACATATAATTAGTTTATTTATGCGTTATTAATATTTTTCTAAAAACACTATATGTCTGCCTATTGCGGGACGGTCGGAAACCGTTCGAGGGCCGAATGTGGCCTGCGCGACGCAGGTTGGAGACCCCTGATAGAGGAACTTCGTCGCAGTCTTATCAACCATAAATACAGAAAGTAACCGCATCGGAGAGCCAGTTAATCGCATATTGCGAAGCCATGCGATAGACATGTTATTAGTTGTCGCTGTTGTGACATGCGATAGTGATTTAGTGTAAAGTGGTTATTGTAAATTATTTTGCACGGACATATGCAATTAGTGAATTGTATTATTTATTGCGACAGTATCGATTAGGCGATACATATTGTTTGTAACTTTATCGTGTGTTGGACGATCGTAAAATTGAAGAATTGTTACATACAAGTGCTTTTATTTATTTAAGTTCTTCATTAAAGTTGAAATAAGCGGCCTCTCTTCTTTTTTAGTTATTTTTATTCCACTGTTCAAAGACGACAATCCGTACAAACGTCGTAGCAGTATCAATATTAAATACCAGTTTACTGAAATTTAATAATAATTGATTTGCGAATTATTATTTTTATGAAGAAATTGAAAGAAATCACCTTAAAAACACATACATGCATATATAGGCCTGTATATATGTTAGTGTGTTTGTGTACCCTATATTAATATTAATTTTCCTCGTTTTGAAATGAGGGCACTTGGTCCCGACTGGGTTTCCAATACTGTACAACATGAATCCACTGTTTGTACAATTGATTGCACAGCGGACGGAGAATAGTAAAGTATGTCTGTCAATTAATTTGAATGTTATTTTTCTGTCCCCGTTCTCCCGTTTCGTAGACGGATGACCTCCACTCAGTGTAAACAAATATCTTGCGTAAGCGCGCTCCGCCACCACGTTCACGGTAAAACCATTATCCTTCTTTTCCTCTGATTTATTTCACCCCTGTTGTCGGCTTATCGTTTACTTAGAAGTGAAAAAATCTTAAAACATTATTTCGCCTATATTCCGACATATTAACATAGCACAATGTATACAAGTTTTTTCTTTCCATTTATTTATACTGTAACCAGTTAAAATCCATCAAATAATTTTATTATAATAAATACATTAATGTATAGAATATGCTGCCATTGGCGTACTCCTCAGTATAGTTTACACGTTGTTCATGTCAACATATTTCTTTAAACAAATTCATTTGTCTATACCAGTTTAAACGATTTATGTTTCTGCAACCGCCGAACAAGTCTAGCATTATCAAGACGTTATAGTGGTTAATTATTTTTCATGTTTAACGAAAAAGCCATCACGTTTAATATCGTCAGTAATCATGGACATTTCCAGGTGGCGATTGATATAACAGTTTCTTATATACAGTGGTACATCAAAAATAATGCGAAGCACTTTATTCTTGAAAAGTCTGAATTATTTTAATCCTAGAATTTTTTGTTCAACCCCAAGTTGTACATCATAATCCAATGCGTGTTTGTACAAAAACAGTTTTTATGATGTGACAATTCAGAGTGCTTCCAAGTAGCCACCACATTTTGTTGAATTTTATTCCATGTTCCTCACGTTTCTTATTTACATGTTCCTTTCATCTAAGCTTAGCATCCTGAGCATCTCGCCTAGATATTCTGCTGAGTTTACATTTGGTGTTGATAAAACTAACATGAATACATTTTGTCTCATTCAGTTTAATACGCCATTTTTGTGTGCATCTAGTAAGACTATTAACTACTAATTGTTAAAGTTTGTTGCTGTTTTTATATTGTTAACGATAGCTAGTAGTGCAGTGTCATCACCAATTGTAGCTGTTGACATACACATCACATTTCGGAAGATCTTCAGCGAACAACAAATGCATAATAGGTCCGAGGACACCCCCTTGTGATACCCCAGCTGTAATATCTTTCAGCTCAAAATAATCTTCACCACACTCTGAACTGCCGTTCTATAATATGTAATTTGAGAATTTAGGTCATCTGCAAGGATAGATTTACTTTCATCTGATATATCAGACTCTCGTGCCACACTCTATCATGAGCTTGGACTACATCTAAGAATATTGCCGTCTTCTTTTCTCCCAGTGACCGCTCAGTTAAATCAGTAACTGGGATGGCACCTGCTCAATAGTTGAGATTTTATTACGAAATCAAAACTTGTGGGTTGGAATATATTGCTTTTCCTTGATTATTAGTCTCAGACGACTGAGGAGCAATTTTTCAAACAATTAGCAACAAGACTATACAAGTTGGAACTTACCAGGTATACTGAAATTCAGGTGGAAAGTGGAAAGTGCAAAGTGCAAAGGTAGAAATTACGGTTGCTTGAAGCCTCCTAGAAGGTTATCTCTTACTGTTATCTCTTATCTGTTATCTCTTACTATTAATCACTGTCGAGGACAATCTTTTTGGTATAACAAGCTTAGATTTATCTCAGTATCACACGTGTGTACAATGAGGCACTGAAGTCATCTCATGGCAGAATGGGCGAAACATTGATTTCGAGACAAATAAAATGTGTTATACCGAAAATAAAGAGTTCTTTTTTCTTACTTAAGCTCTGATACCAAATATTCTGTGGAGGATGGTAAAGCTATTTTTTGCCAAAGGGAAAAATCGTTGCCTCCTGTGATATCGCGACAGAGGATCCGCATAGTTGAAAAAATATTTTTACTTCTTAGAAAAAACGTCGCTAGAATGTATATTTGCGCAGCCCTGTAATTGTTCCAACATTGTGACATAAACATATGTTTACTATAGCCTACACCATTTATGGAGTGCTAAGGGTAGTCCCATGACAAAACGCCTACAACTAAGCAGTACAATTAAGCAGTACATTCCAAGTATATTAATGCTGTGTTGTTACATCTAAGCTTATCGCTCAACTGTTTTTTTTTATAATTACAGTAAAAAATAATAATAAGAGGTTTTACAACACTGTAAGCACTGCTGTGACTTACATTAATTTACAATTTTTCGTATTTTTCAGTGACATAACTGTCTAATATATAATTACTAGACAGTTAGTTTGTAGTTTACACTTGAAACGTGAACCTGTTAAACGAAACTGAATTAATCTCCTAGGAAACATTCATGACTTCAGTATTAGTGTTAACACTGCTTCGGATTTAATACATTTTTCATCTTTTCTACACTGAGGCATCCCCAGTGGCTCACCTGAGAACTTTAAACCTAAAAACAGATGTTTTTCTTTAAATTAAATACGCTCAGTTTCAGACATTTATGTTACATTTAACAATCACCCATGCATTGCACTCACCGTCGGAATGATAAAGCAGTGAGAACAACAATAATAATAACTAAAGTTTGTATATATATATATATATTACAATTTAGAACCCTCTATAAATTTTTGAATTTTATAAATTTTAAATGTATAAATTAAAATTTTTCTACAAGATACTGTTTGTAGAAACTATAAGAAAGATGAGAATGGACTGTACTGGAGGTATCAAAATACGGAATCGAGAAAGCGATAAAATTGGAATAGAAAGAAAACTATTGATTAATAAAGACGTTGAAATGAAGAGGCAGAAAAGATGGTGATAGCTCCCAGACTTTACCAGAAAACTTACAACTCCCAATCACTACCCTGTCAGGCCAAATTCAGAAACTACGGTACGGTAGTCAAACGGGATGCGTATATGTGGCAGAAATAATAGGTGGTAAAAGACTCTCGAAAATAGAAAAGTAGGAGAGGAAATTCCTAATGGGAAATCCTGAGATCTTGAAAAGTATCAGCAAATGTGTTCACAATTTATTTGAAACCAAAATAAGAGTTGAATAAACATTTTGAGAAAATCTCGACAACAATGAGACGAATTGTTTTCTTAGACGTGTTAGAAGATTGGAACCAGAAAGGGTAGCAAAAAAAGCCTTACCTTTCGGAAGAATAGAAAGGCATAAATACAGGGACGAATGAAGTCCATCGAGATCTAGAAAAATATGAAATCAGCCAAAGAGTTATAAAAAACTTGGAAAATTGAAGAATCTGTCCGATCAGGGACCAAAGAGAATCCAAAGGACGTGATCGGAAAAAAGAACGAACAAGAGCAAGCCAGCGAGTCAGAGAATGAAGGAATACTAACGAAGGAGAGAAAGTGAAGGAACCTTTGCAATGCAGCCTGTATACGACTGAAATGAACAGGAAGGAAGAAAGTCGAACAACCGATAATGTAACAAAAATTATTTTTTTTGCAGCCAGTTAGGGAAATCTTTGTTTACTTTTTCACTTCCTGATAAGAATAAGGTATGTAATCATGCCTTATGTGAAACATGTATTCCCTGTTTCCACCGTTTAAAAACGCAAAACACCCGCTTGCTGAAACAAGTTGCAAATTAAATATGCTTTACTGTAGAAGATAAGAGGATTCCATTACAAGCCAGATAAAATGTTAACGTTTAATAGTGTGGAAATATCTGACGCGTATTCGTAGATCTGACTACATACTGTGATGTGAGCACTTCTGTAACCGTAGATTACGTCCTCAAAAATTATTATGGACACTGAAGGAAAGAAGATAGCCAATTAAAATAATACATAAATAAACAACAACTAACAACATAGTTAACAGGTAAAGAGAAACATCAGTTTCTAGGGGAACAGTAAAAAAGTAAAAAGAAGGGACAAGAATTGTATAATTAAATGACGTAGAAGTGAAAAAGTACACAAACAAATAAGGACGAACCGTGGACGAAGAAGTAAGGCAAACATTGTTTTAATATCCCGAGTGGCAACTCAAGGCAGATTTATGTTATCAATTTAATAACTACTATCTATTATGTAAAAGGTCTCTATTTCGTAACGTACGATCACGAAATCAGTTGTATCCAAGCACTGATGGTTTAAAGATTTTGTGCCATATCATACATCATATGTTCATCGAAAGTATTACGCATCATAATATGTAGATCTCGACTGTTTAAGTGACCGTATATTACAACTAAATCCTACAACAATAACTATAACTGTAACCGCCACAAAAATAAAAAATCGGAATATAATATTTATAGTTTGTAAAGGCAAATAAAAGCAAAATGGTTAAATTGATCAAAACGCGCTAGCGATCGGGGCGGGGGGTGTCTTTCTTCGACGAAGGAAAAGTATTTTATACGTGCATAGTAAGCTCGTATTTTTGACATTGAGGGATTCCCTGAATATCGGTTTACCCATTAAAAATTTTCTCCTCAATCGCAGATCCTGATTATGGTAACACCCGCGGGATTACTGGTGGGCATTACTCTGTGGCAAGGGTAGGTCTCAGCCGAAGCTCCTACTCAGGTTAAACAGGATTTTCAAGAATGACGTGCAGACATCTCGCTGTAGTATTACTGGCTCTCCTAGGAACTCGTTAGGACGCCTTTCCGCATGCCGGAAATCTTTACTCACACTTGCAACAAAATCACAGACTGCAATCCATGGATCTTTAATTGCCAGCACACAACCTCCAAAAACTCAACGGATGCCGTGGGAATAACCAATGTGTGTTTGTGCGTGTGTGTGTGCGAGCGCGTGCGAGCCTATAAAGAAACAGGATTTGACGGAGGAAGATTCGACAATGCGACTCAGGTCCATTTACAAAAACAGAAAGTGCAGAAGAGAAAGATATATTGACTGAGTGAAAGTGGCTGGCTGTACGCGGGCAGGGAGAGACAGAGTCAATACATAACTAAGATTTTCTGGTAAGACTAATGCTCCGCAATTTGTTGGGAGTCTAATGGATGGAAACGCTTGTGATCGGTCTCAGACGCCGACAACAGAATTGATAACGGATTCTGAATAACTGGATCCACGTGCGTGCTCGCGAATCCTGTGCGATTAATCGCTTAATCCACGCAATTTAGCACGCCACTGTTGTTTCACACCGTCAAGGCTGGAATTTTTTACAAAAACAAATCAATTAAGTCCGTGGGACGAATAGAAGCACTCGTATGCAGCGTTAAATAGTCGAATGTTTTACTCTCGAGAAAATCGCAATAAAAAAAAATAATTTAAAATGCTTTCGTTTACATCTGGCTTCTGTATCTGTTAAATAGGCTGAACATTTGTCAACAACAAGAGTATATGCGGTCTTATGAATATTGTAATTTAAACTGTTTTGTAGAGTTTACAATTAAAAAGCCTTAACTTATTCTACGTACGATCATATCAAAATTTTAAATAGGTTGGTTTTCTCCATTTGATGTTGAAGCAAAAATTCTCCCAGTGACAACATATGCATATGCATATGCATATAAATGTATGGCTACCAATCGCTCTTTAGCTTATAAAACTGAAGATCAATAGAACAAAAAAATGATTCAGATATCAATTTAAAAAAAAACCTGTCAATTTTAATTTCTAAAACTTTTCTCTGAGACGTCCTAACTGAGACGTTTAAGAACTGAAATCTCTTAAAATAGAGGACTACAGGTCTGGAACTGAGGGTCAACAGAGAGATCACTAAGTAGGTGCTGCATAATTGATCACAGGACGCAGGAATAGAATATAAGTATAGGCTACAGTCTTTGATTCGAATAGTCACGCGGTTGTACAGGAGGTGAATTGTTTAGTTTTATATGTATCAGCGCGGTAAGTAAATTGTAAGATGAATTAATTTGTTAGACATTTTAAGAGTGTCTCCCTACCTTTAAAAAGAAGACACGGTGTAGATTAGTCACGCGGTAGGTGGGTTTGGTCACCGTCGCTGACGAATGCATACCGGTACTTAAAGTAGCAGTCAGTTTAATAGTTAATACTCCACACATAGATCCTTTTGCGTTTTTCTGAAAGCGAAATTAGGAGGACGAGCGAATTACGAATTTATTGCGAACTTGTGCTCACAGCGACGTAAGAGGTGAATTACCGCATGCGGCTACAACTTACGTCTTTTCATGAGTATCACGTTTAGGGAGCGAGGTAACAGTCCGGAGCGCTCTGTTATAGAGATGAGTTTTTAATACTGTTCAGTATGCTTCGCTAATGTATCAGAATATGTGCACAGGTAAATCATTCTTCAGATTATAATTGTCGAAGTTATTTTCGAATATTTTATCTCCATCTTTCCTCTTTCTTCTATTTTTCTGTCTATCTTTCTCTCCCCCCCCCTATCCCGTCTTAGCCTTCTCAATACGTATTACGACACATAGTACGAGTTTCTCTTTAAAATTCCATTTGCTAACTTGAGGCTACAAGCTTGATTGTTCGCGGTAATTTAATATAACAATAAAAAATTTAAGTTTTCAGTATTTTTAAATGCTGAATTCTCACTCTTGAATTCGTGTAGTAAAATTCTCTTTACGATAGAACTTGATAAAGACTAGGCCTACTGTTCTTGTTTTTCAAATCGCCTTAAGATTTTTGTGAGAAAACTTATTAATCGTAATACTGCTTTCCATACAAACTTGTAACAAGCATTTTGTTTGAAAATAGATTTACACTTTCTGCCTCTTCGTTAATAAGCGATCGTTGATAAAACTACCAGCTAACAATTTTTAAGTACTTCACGCGCGTGCTTGAGGGTTCAATAGTTGTTTACGATTTAAAGATCTATTTAAATGTAATAAAAACCTAATAAATGGAGAGTTAAACTTTTACCTTTAAAACGGAATCACTGCAACTCCAGTTAGTGTTAAATATAAATTTACTGCAGAGTTAATATAGCTGCACAAAACAGAAAACCTTTTCAAACGGAAGTCAAACGTTCGGCAGTTCTGTATAACTTTTGCTGTAAAAGAAAGTTCCGCCGCTCGGCAAATAGCTTATACGATTTTCTTTTAAACGAAGAGCTTTCACACTAACGTGGTTCTTGTATTCAACTTCGCCAATTGTATCATGTGTTACGACAGTCATAATTTACACTTAACCTCCACTAGCCGTGTATGTAGTTGTACATAAGCATGCATGCCAACATGTTTTTGTCTGTAAATATGGTTTACGTTTTTATTTTTTTAGTCTTTCACGCAGGAGTATAATATTTGTTTGTTTGGTTTCCGATTGATACACCGAGATTCGATATTTGTTTACGTTACATCTGTGATAAACCTTCTGACATAAGGAAAACCGTCGCCAAACCGGTTCAATCATTATAAGTAGGTAACGAAATCCAACGAGAACGACTTCACCAATGTCGTGACAAGCGCAACACTTAAGAAGGACCGAAACAAGACGATTTACATTCAATGTGAAAAATAGTGAAGCCTACTTCTACCCAAAAATTTTGCTAAAAGGAAATTCCGTTGGACGAACACTTTTTTTGTTAACATGTTATAGACATTGGCAAGAGTGCCCTCTTGAGTATTCTAACGTAGACAATGACCGGAACCCTCTTTCTAATGGCCACTCTACTACATTGCCGTAACACGTTACGTGAAATTAACATATTTTTGTTTTGTTTTGAGCACCTTACTGGAATTCTTTCATATGTCCCCTCACAGGTAACCGTGATAATATGTTTTGCTCAGAACGTCAGTAATCTTTGAACAGCTTTGAACACGAGTAATCTGATCTGAACCGCTGAGTAGAAAAATACGAAGCGTCACTAAGCAGGAATTTTGCTTGCAAGAGGAAAGTGATATCGCCTTGCAACAGGACTATCACTTGGCATCGCCTTGCAAGAGGAAAGTGACCACCTCCAAACCGATACTATAACCGTACACTACGATGAAATTTGATCCCTCAATTCCACAGATTTTGTCGTCGAACAGACCTGAATTTCGTACGTCTTAAGTTCTACGTTTCCTATTTGTCTGATGTAGTTAGCGGCAAAGATTAGCGATATTACAGCCTTATCAGTGCTTTCGGACGATCATAGCGTTATTAAAACTTTGGTTCTTAGTTACGCAACGTTGATTTCCGTGTCAACTGATCGTATATTCAGTTTCAGTAGTCAACTACTTAAGAAAAGAAATTACTCAGCGTTTAAAGAATAATTGACGAGTAAGGAAATATTTATTACGGAGAACAACTTTCCGCGTTCTGCAATAGTAATTTCATTAGGCTGATCGAGGTTATTTTTTTCTGTTACGTAATATAACTGATAATACTCTTAACGAATAACATTCCTTGCGTGAAAACCATAAGTATAGGCGTAAGACTCCAGGGCTAATAATTCATAAATGGTAATCTGCGACTGATTATATAATTGCATGTAATTTTGATTTACAAATATTTTGCAAACTAGAACATTAAAAAGTGACAGAAATAGTAAAAAAAGTACTGATTATTATTGTAAATGAAGTAATGAAGGAAGTAAGGATATAAACATCAATCCGATACAGTAATGTGATTATTTAAGAACAAAATCTACTTAACTAATTGAATTTATGATGTTTGGGCTACTGGGCCGTGGTCGACTGCTTTGGTTTGTCATTGTGTAGACGTTTCGGCCACCCACCGGAGGCCAATTTTTAGTAGAAAAATTTTTATAAAAAAAAGTCTACTAAAAAAGACCTCCGACCTCCGATGGATGGTCAGAACGTATAGACAATGACCACAGCCCAACAGCCCGGACAGCAACACTTCATTTAGTAGTGGCTCAGTCCTCGATAGCCTAAGACATAAAATGTACTTAAGCGAATCGATCAAAGCTTCTCGAAATGTAAAAAGGAGGCAATACTAGGAATTAGTTTTTTTTTTTTTTGCGAATACATTCAATATCATAAGTTGACTGTTGGCCAATTCTGTCTAATATTTTAAACTGTAATCGTCAATAATTACTTCAACAGTAATATTACTACTACTTCTGTTTATCAATTAGTTCTTTGTTATGGCACCATACTCACCAAGTTGCTCCTCTCTTCCTGTATATGTGTGAATGTACAAAAAAAAATAAATAAATATGTGATGACTTCCAATCAACAAAATAAAGAAATGTGCATATTGATTGACGGTGTGTATGTGTGTGTTCCCTGCGTCTCAGTGTCTGTACGCTATACATTTTTACTGTAAATTTTACTTGCTGTGTATGGTGCATGAACCCCTTCGGGAGATACTACAATACATCACTTGCACGATTCCGTAGGGGTTCAGGACGCGAACGAGAACGTCGAGTTCTTGCGACAACCGTTGTGCTCAGCTACTTTTCCGTATCACCTTGTGACCCCTCCCCATAATTCTCTTTTATTTTTATCCCGTATCTGTCGGATAACTCCCGCTACACGCTATTACAACTGTAACAAAAATATCAACTAAGAGATTTGTTTGGTCTGTTGGTCAACTGGCGAATCTTATTTCCATGCAACTAAATCGTCTGCGTCTTCATTAAAGTATACGACATTTTTATAGTCATACTCTCAGGTACAGTGTTTTAATTTGAGACACATTTTACATGTTTTTAAACGTGAATTTTTTAATTTTAATCATTTAATTTATTCCATTATTTAATTGTAGATCATGCCTAGACAATGTCTTCTATTTAAGAGAAATAACAGAACAACGATCAGTAAGAATTTAAATATCCTCTAGTATCCATAGAAAAAGGTTACGATACGATTCAATAATAATTTAGTTATAGACTGAAGAATGCTGGAAATAATAAAAGTTATATAAGGACGATAAAAGAACTGTACTTCAAGACAGCAGCTGCAGGAAAGTCCATAAATTAAATGTGAACACTGTTTGAAACTACAAGAAATTGGCTCCGTAGAGACAATTTACACTTAATCTTTGTAAAATACTCTTCTTTGTCTCCATTCAAGCATTAAGGCTCAGGTTTGTTGCGACCCCCTGACCGTGGTACAACTCACCTCACGTTCCATCACCGCCGAGAGTAATCTGTCATCTAATGACCAAGTGCGGTGTCAAGCCGCAAGATGGGAAGGGAGTTGTGTGTAGCCTATATGCGTTTGTAGTAATAAACACCACATGTAGTGTAAAACACAACACACATTAATTAAAACGTCCTAAATTAATTGACCTGGTTAGGGCCTATATATAATTATTAGACATTGTTGCACGTTTTAAATTAGCCTAAAGATAATGTATAGAACCCGTAATGATTTTATTTGTAACATGCAAGGTAAACCAGTAAATCAGGATTAACGGGGGTATACGAGTTCGTGAAAATATGACGTGTCGTTAGATGTTATGTTGGTAAGTGTATTTTGTAGTTACCAAAGAGTCCTTAAATCTCTTACTAATTAGTTTTAAATTCCCGTACACACATTTTTAATTAGTTTTAAAATTCAAAAATTTATTTTAATCCACATAAATCACATAATTAGTTTTAAATTAGTGCACACACACACACACACACACACACACACATGTATTCGTAAGGGAACAGGGAATTATTCTGTTAAAAAACTAAATTAAACAGATTTTTAAAAAAAAAAAGAGGTTCTATCTCTTCAACACTTTTAGGTCAACAAGGAAATAATATAGACGGACGCACTGAATTATCATCGAGGAAATAGTTTTAGCAATCGAGATGAGAGATTAGCAATAGAAGAAGCCGCGATGGATTGTGAAAAAAAAAACGATTAAAATGCTACAAGTTCCAGTCAATGGACACGAAAAGTAATTCACTGGAATACCGTAGACAGCAAAAGAATAGAATTAGCTGGAAGGTCCTGGAGAAAGAAGCGACGGAAAGGAGGCAACTGGAAGTTGGAAACGGGGGGTGAAAGAGATGAGTGGAGCAATTAGTGGAGAAAAGAAAGTTTGAAAAAGGGTACAGGTAGTGAGGAAATGGACAGTTGTGTGTGTGTGTGTGTGTGTGTGTGTGTGTGTGTGTGTGTGTGTGTGTGTGTGTGTGTGTGTGTGTGTGTGTGTGTGTGTGTGTGTGTGTGTGTGTGTGTGTGTGTGTGTGATAATTATGTAGTTCTACGAACCCTGTTGTACGAAGTGCAGTTTGAGCTACACTGAACTGATGTACCTATTGATAAAAAATTATAAAGGGCTAACACGAAATATTGTATGTGATCCGTGTATAACAAATTTCACAACTCAATTTCTTAAAGTCTGATGGTCACTTTTCAACGTCAGAGAAAATGATAGAAATTCTCGGTAATCGAAATAACGCGATCGCTTCGCTGAGAACAGGAAAACGAATTTAGTGTATTTGGCCGTATCGTTCAGTTAAAACCTTATTCATTCCCGGGGTTTCATGTTCTCAGACGATATCAATTGGAAATATACACACACATACAAATACTCAAAAACTATTAATATTAACGTTGTGGATTCTTGTACGTCATCACCGAAATATGGATTAAACGGGTCGACAATTCTAACCGACGTATCCAGTTAAAGTTTTCTAGTAAAGTTTAACGGTAATTTTCTCTGTTTATCTGTAAAAATAATGAAATTCCGTCCGCTAATAAATAAATAAGTTAATGAAATTGTAACATTATTTTGTCAGATTTTGCGTCAACAGTGTTAAGTATTCTAATAACAACAGCGAACACGAATTACTATATTACAAAAAGGTTTAGTGATGTTTGATTAGAATACAGACAGCATCCAGTATAAAATGCTTTTGTCCTGTAAAGAACAACAGCACAGTATTTTTAAATAGTAGTCTACACTTCCATTAGACCGAACGGAAGTAAACCTTGTCAATTGAATGAATACAAGCACGGCTATAAATAATTATTAATTGCTTATGTATTAACGTTTTTCAGCTTAATCGTTTCTTTTATATAGTACATTTCAATTTTCAATACAATGAGATGCTAAAACACACACACACAAGTTTTACAAAGTAACATACTATAGATTCTATCTTGGTTTTTCTACCCAGGAAAATTGTTTTTAATAAAATGATTAAGTGCAAATCTATACCAATATAATTGTTATGGTATAAGGGTTATTAAACCTGTAACAATATGATCTGGGTTTAAGAAACATAAACAATTTTTGAAAGTAATTAATTATGTGTAAAGTGAATAGGCCTAATAACAAAATACTTTAATAAATCTAAAAGGATTTAGTTTATGTCTCTGACAATACACGTCACTGAAGTTATCAACCAAGTATTTCAAAAACTTCAACTTGAAAATGTATTAGATTTTAGTTGGTCGAATAATAACACCAAGCGTTTTTAAAAACATTTTTACACTCGTTGAACTTGCTGGTGTGTTTAAGCTTGCTATTGTGTAACTTCGCTGTCAATAAGTAAGTTATAGAAATTTAACATTTTCTTCGTTTCAACACTTAATTTATTTTAGTCTACTAAGCACACTACTAGGTAAGTTTTGAAAGTATTTATTCGCTGTTATACATCTCCTTAGGCGAGACAGTCCGTTTGCCTCGTGTGCTAATTACCTGTTTGATGGTAGTCGGTAACTGTTTATGTAGATTCGTAAATTTGTATCTTCACAATGTGGTTACAGATAACACAGCATTTGATTTATTGATAACCCTTAAGCGATTGTTATTCAAAAAATATTTAAAGCGAATTTCTGATATTAAATTGTGGCTGCAAGCCATACAGAAGAGAATTTACCCTTCCGAAAGCAACCTCAGGTATCGTAAAAGTATTCGAAAGACTAGTACGTGTACACATATTCACTTCACACATACACACACACACACACACACACATACACAATCACACTCATACAAATATTTATGTAGGAATGTGTTGCAATGTGTATTTGGAGTGTACGTGTGTGTATGTGGTGTTGTTTGTGATATGCATCACGTACGGATAGTCTACAGTTTACAGGTGGGAAACTCCTTGAGTTTGAAATTTATGCAACATTACAATCCCATGACTTCTAAAATTAAAGGAGTAATGAATGAAACAAGTTTATCACACGTTTTGTTTTATACAGTAATGAGTTCTAACATGGAACACATCTCAGTTGTAAGAATACGTTCTCAATGCTTTACAGATGTAAGTGAAGACTTTTTTTTTAATTATGTAATTAGAAATTTATTTTATATGAGCTTAAGTTAAGGATACACTACTTTACAAAGATGTAATAAAAAATATCTGTACAAAGCAAAGAAACAGGAATAGCTGCTATTAAAAATTATTTTTTAATATTTTATAATGTACGATTTATACTAATATCAAAAGTGTTTCAAAATATTATTCAGTTTGAGAGTGCAGATCTGAATGATAAGAAATATCATTTCATGCAGATACTGAAATAAAATGTAATATTTATTTATGGATACAAAATAGTAGAAACATATTAATGTTGTGTTACTTTACAACAGTTTAATAAATAAAGGAAGAACAAATAAAAAAGTTATCGTTTTTGAAGGAATTTATAGACCTATTTGAATATTTCGTTGCGAGTCCAGGGTACTAAGAGAAAAACAGACGAGCAATTTATGAACTGTTGGCATTAAATAGCTGAGAAGAATTGCAGTACTTAAAAGGACATATCACGAAACATACAAATTACAAAAAATTAAAGACACAGTCTACTTTACAACTGCAAAAGTAGACAGTGAAGCTAATTAAAAAAAAATAATCAGCAGACGAAAAAGGAAAGTAGAATATAGGAAGAAAAAGCTGAAAAAACAAATAAGGAGTAGATCTAGACAAACGTAAGTTAAATTAATTAAAATAATTACAGAAATAAAAGGAAAACATGACGTTAAGAGACTAGCAAAGGGCAAAAACCTATGCATGGGTAAACGTTTATGTATTTAACCCTACTTTATTTTCAGTAATAGGGGTTTGAAGGATTTGAACTACTTGTGTGTAGTAGTCCATAACGTTTTACATAAAATGTTTAACAATTCCAAATTAAAATAACGTATTCTCCAAATTAACAACAAAATAAAATATTTTCTAAAATACCTTTTTTATATATTTTTTAATATATTTTATTAGTGTTTTTCTTACATTAAATAAAGTACTGTCTGTTTTATGATGTTTTTTTTTAATGTTTTCTTCTGTAAAAAGTAATTTACAAGTTATTCCGTCAGTCCTTGTGACAGGCAAAAACAAAACCATATCTTTGTATCTAATAAATTAAAGTTCCTACTGGATACTGAAACTTAGTTTTATAATTATTACAAAATTATTTAAATTTTGTTGTTCGTAAAGAACATTTTCTTCATATGTAGCGCAAATAAAAAAAGATCATGCTGACTTATATCTTACTGTTTTTCTTAAGATGATAATAAAAACACTTACCGGCTCCGTGAGTGAGACCACCAATAGACAAGGTCGCGATGAACGCTAGAAATAAAGCAGACAGCATTGTTGTAGATCCGCCAGATGTCTTGTCTGTGTTGTCTGTGATCACGAGAGCGGCGAAGTGTAAATGAAGTCAGGTGTCGATTCCGCGACGCACATACACTATACTACGTTTAATGTAACCGCCAGTAAGAACGAAATTGCGAATATGCTCACCAGATCGCAGTGGATTACGGTTACGGTAACATTGATTTTGATTCCGCGTTGACGTACGAAAATTGATGACCGATTGACTGGAAACAGAAAAAAAAAGTTTAATAAATTCATTGTTTTTTGTGTATGAAAATTTGTCACCTACCCTTCTATCCATATCTTAATCTAATATTAAATAATGTTTCGCCAGTTTTTCTAAATTTTGAATTAAATTAATCTATAAAAGAGAAATAATTTAATTGAACAATTTTTAGTTTTAGACTACCTCGTTCTTGATGACTGTTATATATTAACAGAGTTGCCTTTCGTTCATTTTCAATTCAGAGGCGTACTTAAGAGGAAGCTGAACAGGCTCCAGCTCCCTCCCTGAAAATTTTGTGCGCATAAAATAAACGAGTAACAATCCATACAAAATATTACATAATTAAAAATGCTGAAAGACGTACTCTCAAAGTCAGCTCAGATAATGATTCATTGTATACTTATGTTGTGAGTTAACAATATAAAGTTTCTCATCATTCAGTTCTCTATTTTTTGTAAACCCGAACATTGATTTTCTAATTCTTCATTAAATAAAATTGCGTTCTCTGGCACACTCACACGCGAGCGCGAGCGTATATAGCCTATGGGGTCTTAATTACACGTACATACTTACTCTACGGCGCTACGGCTCATGAAGAACTCTGGCCTCCAGAACGACATGCTTCCACTCCTGTCTATCCTGTGCGACTCTTCGTCACCTTCTGATCCCCAGTCTTCTAAAGTCTTCATCTACATCGTCAACCAGCTTCTTCTTCGCCTCCCTCTCGCTCTTCTTCCTCCTGGTTCTCCAATGAATACTTTTTTCACTGCGCTTTCGTCTGTCATTCTTTATACGTGACCTGCCCAACAAATTCTACTTTGTTTTATTACTGTGACGATGTCCGGTTCCTTGTGTAGTTCGTACAATTCGGCATTTGTCCTCTACGCCACATTCCAGCATCTAGTACACCTCCATATATCCTCCTCAGAATCTTACTTTCCCATCTTCTGATCATATCTTCTTCCATGGTCCAAGCTTCTGAAGCATACAGTACTAATGACCGCAATACGGCTTTGTAAATCTGGACCTTGGAGGTTCTAGAGATGTTTTTGGACTTTAGGATAGGCAGCAAAGAAAAGTATCACTTATTTCCCATGGTTAGTTTGTCATGAATTTCCCTTGCCATCTGATTTTTTGACGTCAAGAGGGATCCAAGATTCTAAAACTATCCACCCTCCCAAATTCACTGCCATTAACTTTAATTAATTCACTGCACTTTCTACATGGCTCGCGTATTCAGTAAGAAAAGAGTGGACGTAACGTGGATTATGCATCAGAAAATTACGCGGTGACTATCTATACTACTATTATAAAGAGATAAAGTTTGTTTGGTTTTGTTTTATTGTCCGGGCTAATATCAAAAACTACTGATCCGATTGAAAACCTTCTTTCACCATCGTGTTCCTTGAACTTTGAGGTTGGTTTTAGACGTAAATTTGAACCGACAACTTTAACAATTTTCAAAATAGAGCTTTAGAACGGTCTCATGTCTTTAAATTTATTTGTTAATTTTGCGTGTAGTGAAATTTTAAGCATGCGACAAACCTTCGTTCTGTTAGAGTTAGCTGGGTGGTGTCAGCGAGTAAAATTTAGAGACATTTCGATTTATTTTGGTTTTTGTTTTTTGTTTTAATGAAATTTTTATTTATATTTTTGAGATATTGGAAGCTTTGTAAAAATTATTTACATGAATAATAACAATAGCAACACCCTTTTTCGGTGCAAAATACATTACTTTTAAAACCAAACTATTAAAAATGAGGCATCCTCAGTGGCTCGTTTGAGACGTTTCAGAATTTTATACGTCGTTCTCACAAGTTCTGTTTGTATTATTTACTGCATGCCTTTGTCTACACTCACCCTCCCGCCCACCATCATACTTTTCACCTTACACAAATGCGCGCCCTATCCGCAATCGCGTCATTATTCGAATGTTCATGTATACTAGTTGTCCCGTTACACTGGCCTAAGCACCCATACCACTACGTACGGTTCCAAGGACAGGGTTAGAGTACTTACGACCAGCCACTCCACTGTCATTATTCTTATAGGCAGGCTTGATAATTTGTCGGTTGTGATCCCACAGCCCCTGAAACCGCGTACAGTGCTGTAAGTGACGTTTCTAATTTTCTTTATGTTTAATTAACGCGTACAGTGGTGCTAGTAACGTTTCTAATTTTCTGAATTCTTAATTTTCGTAAATAGCAATTTTCATTGCTATTGCTAACGCAGTATTTAATTTTCGCGCTACTATTTTACAGACTTGATAAAATTTGTATCCCACAATTCATGGAATTCTGCTTATTCTATTCTAGTTTTCCGTCTTATTTCTTTTCTCTGTACATCTTTAGTAGCCTACCTCCGTTTTTTCTATTAAAATTTATTCATTAATTTGAATATTCGTTTCACATTTGTTAACCGTTTATTTTTATAACTGCTAATAAAACAACAAATGAGTTCGAACTGCATCACTTACCTATTCAAAATTTATCATACACAATTCTATCCTCGACCGTGTGTCACAACTCAGCCCGTTTCCATTACTAGCCGTTCTCAACTTGTACGTAGATACGTGTGCAAAACGCTTTTGCGAACACTAATCTAGTTTGCGCTTAGTATGATGTAAAATATTTGCTTTTAAACTTTAAGCGCTACAGCAAAGTTGCCGTAATAAAGAGATAAATGAAAAGCTCATTAAGAGTTTTGTCTTCACTTATTACAGCAAAAGCAACTACAACGATAACGCCGGGGAAAGTTTACAAATTCGATTCACTCATTTTAAACACACATAACATTGCTCTCGAGCAGACAGTAAACGAACTTATGAAAGTTGTTATTGTGTACCTGTGTTGTGTAGCGTTAAGTTTTAAAAAGAAATCCAAGAAATAAAGCAATTACATAATCCTCAACTGAAGACACAAGCTTCCAGCAGGTTAGGTGAAATAACATTTCTGCGACTCCATAGGTAATGAATTTATAAATACGACCCTTTACATGTTGTAACCAGAAGATTTTTAATCGCCACAGCTCCTAAAGTAATTTTTCCAATTTCTTTACCATATAAGTAAATATATCAATCTATTCCACAAATTTAGTGTTTTTTCTTAATTAGATATACAATAATGTTGTTATTATGGGTGGCGATACGTAATAGAACACGTTCACGTAGAGCCTGCTGTTGATAATTTATAATATAGCGATGTCAAAGGGAAGGATATTTGTTTGTCAACCAGAGAGAGGACATTTTGTTTCGTTCCGTCTATTATAAACGTGAAAGCTGCAGGATGTCCTGGAAGGGGTGTAAGGACCTGGAAGGTGAAAGGTTGTAAAAAATTTAAGTGAAATGTTCTGGCTTCTTTCCAGAACATGGTTATTGAGGCATTCTGATGCGTCTTTCACAAGGGAAGAGCAACGCAAATAGTCAGTTGGCGTGTCATTTAGGGTGCCTTATCAGTAGTAGCGGCTGGTGTTACCGGAATACAGCACGTTTTTGACTTTACGGAAATAATTGTAATATTTTTAGCTATATGTTCTTTCCACACAAGGTGTTTTTTAAGGACGTGAAACATTTAGTGCTGGTTGTTACTATCAAAATGCTACTTATTTACAGTTGTAAATATTGCTACATGTCACTGAAGCTTCGTTTAATGATATTTTTCTTTCACGTTATAGTCGTGACAGTGAACAGTCAAGAAAGATAGGTTCCTTTCCTCATGCAAATTTTCCGGTGATAATATAACTACGTGACGGTGAATTTAATCAGATCGCTATCTGTTCTGTTAAGGGGAAGATATTAGCACTAAGACGCAGCGATTGCCCGTTTGCAGCGCTTACAGTTCCGATACTGGAGTTAGCGCCGTTGCACAATTGTAGCCCATTGCACTCCATCACTGAATCCTCTTTTACAGACTACCTCAATAAGACAAATACGAATGCATAAACATCAACAACTTGGAAATCCTACAAGTAAACCCAAAGGGTCGAAAACTAGTCACACTTGAACAATTAGAAATACAGAAACACACACAAATATATGGAAACAAATTTTTTAGACGAACAGACGCTGTTTAATTACTTTGAACTATTTCACATTGCACGCATAACAACGATCTATTAACAAATCCAAACAACGGAGTAACCCTAATACCGAAACTGAGAGCGTTCCTAGCGGCCGCATCTGACGAAGTTCACAACTATCAAAACCTTACTAAGGCAAAGATAAAAGTTTAAAAAATGTTTTATCTAAAATTTAGTGTTCCGTGTCGGAAAAATATATACTAGGTTTGTTAAAAAAAATACGAAACTTTTGTAATAAAAACTTTATTAATGCATTTACAATTTTGTTCAGATTTGTCACCTTCAAAGTAGTCCCCGTTGCTGCAAATACACCTCTTCCAATGTTTCTTCCATTTTTGAAATGTTTTCTGGAACACGTTTTTTGGGGGGAATGGCACGCAGCCGTCATACCGTATTTTCCTCAACGTCACTTATTGGTTTAAAAATGACGTCCTTTCAAGGTTGCCTTCAATTTTGGAAACAAGAAAAAGTCTGCTAGAATGTGGGTCTAGACTCTAGATGTCTGGAGAGTACTGTGGGTTGAGCTGGATGGTTGTCTTGCTCTTTTGCCAGATAACTGCAGATAAGGAGTAACGCTCGAGCTGGTGCGTTGTCGTGGTGCAACATCCGACTCAGATTCTCTGTTAAAATTGCGTGTCATGATCCAATGCTCACGTATTAATCTGCTCAGTCTTAACGGAAACCTATAAAGAATGAAAAAGAAAATGCGTGTAAAACTATAACACCAGAGAAATACACAGTAAACGAATGAAGAGAAGCATGACCATTGCAACAACTGCAGTGGACATAACATATATTTGTTGTGTAATGTACCAGTAAGCTCCGTGAGCTACAGAACTCGCTCACCATTCTGAACGAAGTACATTTATTACTACATGTATTTCGATATTTGATAATTTTTCAATTATGGAAAAATGACAAAAGTCCCAATTATAAAGCGCACAATCGTACCATAAACACTAAAAAGTTTAAAAGATTTGTATATAAGTTATATTTTCTTTTAGTCTGACACCCTGTTGGATTTTCACATGTTTTTCAAATTTCCGAAACTTAACACTGCATTCATAGTGTGGTTTAAATTCTCTTTAATTTGATACCTTACAAGGGCTTTTGCGACTTTCTCACAATTTTGACCTCCTCACATTTTTGCCTCCCGTTCCCATAATTTTTGGGGAATGAATCTCAAAAAGAATAGAATTTTTTAGGATAAGAGTTGTTGCACGCTTCCTTGCTTGCTTGGCCCCAAAAGCGCAACACTCAGAATACACCAAAAATAACATAATATACCACAAAATGAACCAAAATACTTATTACTATTTATGTCTCTCTACACATTATAACATACTTTTCAAATATCCTTAAAGTTTAACATAATTCCCAAAAGGGGGGAGGTGTAAGTAAAAAACATTTTGAGACACCAGTTAGTGAGCAGAGTAGAACTCGACCCGTTTATTTCAAAACAATATGAGCCTCGAAACTTTACGTAATCATAAGTCAGTCAGCAAAAATTAATTACTGAGTTAATCCAACTCAGAAATAAACTAAATATTGAAAAGATTAAATACTGAATAAATGGTTTGCTAAAATTCAATAACTGTATAATTTACATACTGGATAAACTGGTTGCCGGATATGGAACGATCGCATAAATCAATACCGGTTTACAGTAAATAGTGTTTAGCGTACAAGCTGTGATCGGTTTATGAAAATTCTAACACTGTTCTGCATCACAAAATATTCGTAAAAGGTTTTGGTTCATGTCGCATAAGGTGAGGAAACTAGTTTATCTCTCTTTTCATTATTAATTGTACTGTAACTTCCACTGAAACTTGTTAACGGTTAAGTGTTACTTGGCAATCCGGAGAGGTTCGCTCACAGCCTGCTGTAGCTGGTCGCAACGGGTGCGTGTTTCTCAGCTCACGCCATGGTCCGCTGCTGTGTTCACGCTGGAAGAACGTGCGAAGAAAGCTGCGTCGAGTCGATATAGCCTACTTGTATTCTCACTCCTGTACGTCGAACCAAGTTTTGAACTGAAAATTTCACATCTTTTAGTATACTTTATGCACCCGCACAGCTTCATATGTATGTACGCCCACATTCATTCATATAGTGCATAGTCACAAATTTACAAAATCACAAAATTACATTATAAAATTACAACTTCAAATTATATATACAACAAATACTGACAATGAACTTTACATATCTTTGTTTTTTTCTGACTGACTGAAAATTGGTTTTAATCGAGGCTGACTGTTACAAACAAGACACGTCTTGGTTGGTTATGAATAACAATCTTTCTACAGAAATTACAAGTTTTCTTTTATTTTGCAAACGTAATAGACGAAAATTATTCGTCCCCAGCATTGATTTATGACAACAACAAAAATTCAGGGAGTATTCTTGATACTCCCGTCGGATCTTTATTTCGTGAATGCGAAATTACATACGTTACTCTCGTTATTGGGAGATTCTTTTGTTTTGTTTGTCAGAGCGCGTACAACGTTTGGAGCAACCTAGCACTTCGTCATCGTGTCGAATGGATTTGGAAAGTGACCAATGATGCCATAATTGCCCTCGTGTCGAAGTCGGCGAATTTGCTTGAAAGGCAGCCTAGGTGATATCAACCGTTCCTCTACCAGACTCAACACTGGCAAAGTTTTAGGCCGATCAGGATATTTGAAACCGTTAGACACACTCATGGATGGGATTTTATTAGTATCCAAGCATCGACGGCAATTTACACATGCTACCATAGCCTCCACTACTTGGTCGGGGAACTCGCTGCGCAAAATGTTACAGTGTTTAACTTTAACGAGCTTAAGATCCTTCTTGAACCAAAGTCGATTACAAACATCACAACCAAGTCCAAATTTATTGTCAAAGAACATTTTCACAAAGTGGCGATCGCATGCAGCATACTTATTTGTCAAATCGAGCGAAAGGTCTGAACGCGCCATTGACAGACCGATGTTATCGTCCGTACGAGTCTCAGTATTGTCATCCTGCATATCAATGGAATCGTCGTTGCTTTCTACGTCTATTGGACCACTTTCCAAATCCATTCGACACGATGACGAAGTGCTAGGTTGCTCCAAACGTTGTACGCACTCGCTACTTGTACTGGGCGCTCCACTTCCACCATCCAAATTCGAATTCTGGCGTCTTCTTTCCAATTCCTTTTGTTGCAATCGACGTAGCCGACAACTTTCTATATTTGTAAGTCGTGGTGCACGCATTTTGTTCGGAGTTCCAGATTTTACAGCCTTCTTTCTCTTCTGAGGACGCGGCATTTTCACAATATCTCAATATTTTCTGCTTTCCAATGTTAATTTTATATTTCTTGTGTTATTAACGTCTAACTCACGTTCTCAGCTCTCCGTAGACACCTCGATCACTAAAATCGACCAACTCGTTCCGGAGATATAACTGAACTGAGCGCGCGCCGTGCCCACACAAGCCCAAATGTAGACCCCCACGCGCAGCGCTGTGACGTCACCGCGCAACCCTCCCTCCGCTCGCGACAAACCATTTCCGGTAGACGACGAAACGGGCTATCCTGTCATAGTTTTAGATATTCTGTAATCCTTATAGTTTTTGCACATGAGGCCCTCGAATGTACACAAATATTGGTCGCGGCAAAACCTTACATGACACTGAGAACGAACCATAAGATGTTCATTCGCATTCACATCAAAATCATAGTTACCTTGGTAATCGAGGCTTCTTATTTAATGTGCTGAAATGACGGCTCTGCTCACAAGGGCGGTCTGGTGTTCGACTGGCGAGATTTAACCGAGCAACGGCTCCGTTAGTAAAGGGAACGGCGTGACGTCAGGACGTCGGGCAAAGTACAATTCGCCGATCGTTGCATTCGGTCGAAGCCGAATAATTGCAACAGAGTACGGACACGCATGCCAAGTTTTACGAAAATCGGGTGATGCGTTCAAAAATTGAGAGACATACACCAACAAAACAGATACACGGACTGACAGATAGACAGACTGACAGACAAATGCTAGACTGTTGACTTGAATCTGATAAGTTGCTTTGCTTGTTCAATAAAACAAAACAAAATTTAAATGTTGTTTAAAATAATTTTTAGTAACTATACGCAAGTAAAATTCGACGAAATCAGTGTGTTTTACCTCAGAACATTTTCTTGGACTTATTTTTTATTTTATTTATATTATTTGTATATTGAAATTAAATGTTTAGATAATTATGTTTATTGCTCAAATTATAAAGAAATTATATTCCACGAAACTTACTGTACATTCAAATATGAAGTACTGAGGTGTTACATATAAGCTGAAAACCTCTTTTACAATACGTTTTTACTGTAACAATTTGTTTTATTCACAACTACCTGACAATTTGTTACATCACGACAACAAAGTTTTCACTGTTTACAAGAACACAATATTCATTATGCAAAATCAAGACTAATTTATGTAGAAATTCCTGTATAAAATGACGACCGCAGTTTTATCATAGATTCAAATAACTAATATTTTTGTATAAATACTTTGATTGCGTATAGTACACATTAAGAAGCCGGTTGTTGCTATTACTAACGCTTTAATTGTAAAGTCAAGAAAGTGCGACACAGTTTCTTGACTTTTAAATGTGAATAACATTGTATGGGTGGAAAAACAAAATTGTCACGGGGGACAATAACACCGTACCTCACGTTAGTCCAAATTACGGGGTTTCCGTTACCTAATAATACATAGCAAATGACTCTTTTTCTGGCTACTACCCGACGCATTCTTTCGAAATACAAATTAGTGCACTTTAGTTCAGAGATCGTCCAAAACCATATCATGCAATTTTTCGACAGTTTCCGGTGTTGTTGTCGTTTTTGGACGTCCTTCACGTGGATCGTCTTCCAGGCTCGTACGACCACGTTTAAACTCGGCAGCCCAATTTTTAACTGTTGAAAATGAAGAAGAGTCCCCATACATTTTAATGAACCTTCAATGAATTTCGCTTGGTGTTAAACCTTCTTTCACAAGGAAATTTGTGACCGCAAGCCACTCAATTTTCTACACTTTAAGGAATACAGACAACGCTTCTGTTTCAAACGGCTGTATAATAGGTACGAATTGTTTGGTAAAACAGTGGCGTGGCGTGGGTACATAACACCTGTTGCCGGTTGTGATAGCCCTAAAACTTAACCTAAAAATTAATTCGAATTTTTTCTTGTACCAAGTGTTTTTTAGAACATTTTCTATCATTTGCTGGGAGAAGAAGAGGGTCCCGTTCAACGGGATCTGATTCTCATTATACTTGCACAGAATAAATCAGAACACAAATAATCGAATTAAAAATAATAAAGACAAACAGAGAAACACATGACTAAACGAACGAAACACAAATAGGTACGTAGTATCTGCTGTAACTTACGTCAATTCCGAAAACGAACATAGCTGCTAACTGAGCGTCTTCCCGGTTTATACAGTGGCAACACATTGGACGGACGAGTCCCCCCCTCCCAGTTTGTACAGTGACAACTGTTACCAGTTTGTATAGTGGTAATGTTTTAAAGCAGTAAAACATTGCCGATGTCTGAGCCGGCAACACAAGACGGTGCAAGTGCCCAGCAGTTCGAAAGCAATGCTACGCTTTTCTTCAAGTTGCCCTACTAATATTGTTCAGATTTGAAAATTTTCAATAAGTAAAATATTTATTCGGTGATATAATTAATATTATTTGCTCTTATTCCCAGTACTGTTGCCGCCGGCAACAGCGGTTACATGGACGCCACGCTACTGTAGGTAGAATGACTAGAAATTGCACACGCAAGCTAACAATAGATGTAGCACCAACTTAAGAAAAAAAATCGCGATAGTGCTGCCACCTTTGGTCGAGGCGGGGATCTTTTCAGACTGCTCTAGTATTTAAAATTTTATCGAGTTCTTACAAGATATAATAAATACGTCTGTAACACATAGACACTTCGGTAGACATTCTAGTTGATCCTTTTACATTATTGGAGGTTAATACTCGATCTTCTTTACATCGTCTTTATGAAAATCTGGTGATCATAAACGTTATTGTGAGACGTATCCCAAATAGTCAGACAGACAGATAGACAAATGCCAAACGGCCGAGTTGATCCTAATAATAAGATGTTCGTTTTCACTTGACATCAAAGAATAAAGAAACTAAAACATTAAACAAAAAAGTAAAACAAACACGTATCGTTATACTCATTTACAACGTAAAAAACATTCTTTAAAAATTAAGATAATTAAATAAAAATAAAAACATTGGGCTTGAAGAAGTTTACGTCATGACTACCCATTTCTCCTGAGTGACGTTATAGAAGATACTTTTGTCTCGTATGAATAACAAATGTTGTTATTTTATCTGAACTTCGGTACTTGAACGTTTTTTCAGAGTTTTAACTTTGTAAATCACATACGGTAGCGGATCAATTCGATTACGAGGGTAGAGGTTGTTTTCAAAGGATCGCCGAATCAGCCTTAACATACGCAACAGCTTTGTTTGTCATTTTGTTTTTACAACTACTTAATCTACGTTTCTTACCTTTACAACCGCGTCATTGAATATTATTGAGACATTTGTTTGTGTTACCATTAACTGAATTTCGAAAGTGTATTTTCTTGAAGAAGGTTTTAGGCTTCTACACGCTACCCCTATTATACACATGCAATTTATCATTTGTAATACCATATTATACATGGAATATATTATGGAATGCATGGTATAATATATATAGAAATTTGTCTAGTGTTCTTTTGTAATACGTCTTAACACTATCATTTGTATACTACATATAGATAAATTGTTTACACGTGTTTATTAAATGGGTAATTGAGGTGATTATTAATAGACTGACAAAGAGATTGTACGTTCGAGGAGATATTTAATTTATCACCTCCTTTTTCTCGTAATTTTTGTCTCCCTGTATCCTCTCTCTCCTATGGTACTACATCCCTTGTTGGACCCTGGCCTCCTTCAATTTTTCCCCCCATTCTCTTCTGTCGGTAGCCATCCTCCTCCAGGAACGCACTTTCTATATTTCTTTCGCATCCTCATCCACCGCGTCCTCCCATCTTCTCCTCGGTCTTCCCACTGGTCTTTTTCCGTGGATTCCTAAAGAGTATTCCATATTTCTTTGCCGTAGTCGTTATCGTTGTTTCCGTCCAATCCGAGGCTTTCTTGAAGGTTCCGTGGTGTGGTATTTTTCCCGGGGGAAGGTTACCCGCCTACCGCCCAACCCCCAACCTGGAGGGGCAGGAATTTTTCTGTTAGGGTTCACTTCCCTTAGCCGATGGGTCCCAGTTTTCTGGCGCCGGGAACTCGCCATTCACCCTCTCTCGTCCGCTACATTACGTACTCAGGGGCTACGCGACTTTCGTCTCCCTGTATCCTACACCTCCATTTTACAATTTAGGTTTTCACTCTGTTACAGATACACTTAATGACATTAAGCAAAACTTATTTTAGTGGAATAAAACACATATCCGAATAGCCATGTGTTCCAAATGGCCATCCTTCCTTACTCTGATCTAACATAAAGTCAAAACGTCTGAGACGTTTCAATCGTCTTGTGTCCTGCATCACCCAGTACGTTTTTTGCCAGCTCATTGAGGTACTCTGTTATTCTGTTTCTATACCTAGTGTAATGGTGTTTAATTTCTTCTCGAACAGAAGCCACCTTGAGGTCCTTCCGTATGGCGTGGTTTAGAGCACGCATCACGGGGCATTGACCACTGTTCTGAGTACCGTGTTCTGAAAACGCTTCAGGATATCTACGTTTCAATTACTTGCTGTCCCCCACAGCTGAATACCGTAGCCCAGATTGGTTTCAGAATTGTCTTATAGAGGAGGCGTTTATTCCCCAGGAACATCTGTGACCTCCTTCCGAGCAACCAGTACTTATGTCTAAAGGTGTGACGAAGCTGTTTATATTTGTTGTTATGTGTTTCCGCCTGACCAAGCTGCATGCCCAGATATTTAACATCTTCCGCCTGTGGCAACTTAGAGTTGTTTAATGGTGTAGGTGGACGCTTGTCTTGTATCTAGTTACAGATTTACATATTCATTAATATCTGTTGGGCTACACGGTGATTCGGTTGGGCTTAAGAAGATAACGAATCATAATTCGTTCATTTTTGTAATCATTAAATTCACATAGGTCTTGTATATAAGTTTAGTCTTTAAATTTTACGCACAGTTTACATATTCGGTATGTTCATATATTAGCGAATACTTTACAAGTCGTAATTTTTTGTAACCAAGTCTCCATAAAATCATAGAGCATGGTTTTCGAACATTTCGTCCATTGTATCCCTTCTTTCAGTCAAATACGCATTTTTTGCCTTCATTCAGTCTCGTGTGTTTCTAAGAAGGAGTGTTCATCTAATCATTGTATGTGACCATCTGCTTTCCGTTATCTGCCTCAGGTGCCCATACCAAATCATCTTCCTTTTGTCCATATTATTTATGATTGTACGTTTTTCTCACTTCTCGACTTGTTCCTGCGTTTCTGCTGTGGTGCAACCTTCTTTTCTTACATCTTCTCAAATAACTCATTTTGTCGCCTCCAGTGTCTGATAGTTGATAAGAAACATTGTTAAAATGTTAGTTTTATGTATTTTTAGACTTGTGAAAAAACTTTAAGTGCTGTGAAATGGTGCGACACGATGATTAGCCGCGTGTGTAGTGCGCGTTGCGAGGGTACCTAATTATTTTACGGAATATTCATTAAAAAATACGTTAATTTCAATAACTTTCATGTTATGAGAAATTTTTAGATGAGACTTATATCAGAATGTTTGTTATAAAAAGACCTAACTAAGACAATAGTTATTTTAAAAATTAGTAACTAAATGTATGCATATTTTAAGTAAACAGGTTTTATGGCTATAATTTTAATGGTTACAATTATCAGGTTTTTGAACAAGAATTTTTTCTGTTCGGAAGTTTTCTTGAACAAGAACATTTATTATCTCTAGAAAAATCATAAAAGGGTTTACCAAAGAACTAATAAGATTACGATAAGTCAAACGGTGACGATTCTTTGAAACGGATAGATCAGTCTCTCTTGGGAATCGATAACGTGTAAGCGCCGCATGCTTCATTACGATCGGTCTGCTAATCGCGGCTAACACAAGTTAAATTTTTTAGAGTTACTGCAAGTAATATTTTAAGCGCTATTCCGCAACAATTAAGTCCACTGGATAAAAAAGTGTAAGCATAATACATTAATTTAGCAGTAACAATATCTGTTCGCGGGGAAAGTATATAATCGTGCCCGTGAGAAATAGGCTATCTACACGTCCGAAAGCGACCTTCACCCACAGAGAATATAAGCATCATCAGACGTACTCATCTAGATACAGGAGCAACCCCTTGTCTGAAAGATCTGCAGTCGACAGTAAAAGGAAGTGAACCTACATTATTTATGTGCAATAAAAAAGAACTATTTTAAAGAAAAACTCTGTCACATCAGTAAAGACTTTGTAGTAAATACGACAAAAAGAACTAGTGAATATTAATTTATTTCATTGTATATAAAAGAAATGTTTATTTATGTTTCAAAGGACAAAAGAGTCAGATTAAATATTTTTTTTAAACTGTATTAAATGCTCAGTAGACTGTCATAAATAAGATCAAGACTGTCATAGCATCATAAATAACTCCACTTCTTCCAGTACAGTATATCTCGACTAGTTATTCTATGCAACACCTGTTCATGGCAATATACATATATCATAAATAGTAAAAAAATGGCAAAATACAACTCAAACGACCAATAAAGGGCTACTTAATATTTTTTCAAAAACCAGAGCAAAATATTTAATAATACGAATACAGATAGACTACGGGTAACAGACTATATTTACGGGTAATTTGTAGCAGAGAAAAGGTAAAAGATAAAGAAGATAAAGATAAAGAAACTTTGAGCGGAAAGATACTCAGCTCAGGTTTTCAAGGTAATGGTTGTCCCTATGCTTCTTTATGGAAGTGAGTCATGGATAATGAGAAAGAGATATAAGAGCTGCGTACAAGCAACGGAGATGAAATTTCTAAATCAGTCAAAGGTTGTTCTAAACAAGATCGATTTAGAAATGAAGAAATTAGAGAAGAGTTGAAAATATACAACTTAAATGAGAAAATAGAGTTGCACAGAAATTGGAAGGACCATCTGGAGCATATGGATGATCGAGGACAACAAAAAGCAGCGAATAGATACAAACCAGCTGGAAGAAGAAGCGTAGGAAGATCAAAGAAAAGATGGGAATAAATTCTATGAAGTCGGAACAGGTCACCAAGGCCTAATACTTGTTGGAGAAGAATAAGAAGAAGAAGAAGAAGTTGAAAACGCAAAACTCTCATTCATTGTCAATGCCAAAGGAAAAGTTGTTGGTTGTTAAGCTTGAAGGGGGAGAAGAGAAAGGTGGGTAGATACTTCAGAGTACTACTGCAGTCTGCAGTCACCATCAAATCTAAATGACATTTGGTCCCAGTTAAATGAAGGAACTAGAGTTGGTTTTCAATTGGTCGTTGACTTTAACCGGATATTTAGGCTGCTTCGATTAACCTCTAGCCCAGATAACTAGAATCTGTTTATGTTGACGTCGCGCATATAAGTCTGCTACATTTTATTTAATGTATGTATATAATACATTCTATATAGTTAATTTTGTTTATGTTGTTGCCCAGAATTAACTAAAGAATCAAGCTTGACTCTTGTAGCGGACAGAACAAGTTACGTAACGAATTTCAGATTTACACTTTTTAATGAAAAGCAAGTTGTAACAGCTTTCCTTGTTCCACTGCAATTCTCTCATCACAGAGTAGTTTTTCGTTGAATTTAAAACGTAATATTTATTCATAAAGCAAACTCGCGCCGTTTGTAAACGCGGTGACGTCATTAGACACCTGAAATGTACCAGGTGGAGTGTGCTCACTCGTGCGAACCGCGACCCCAGACGGTACTACCAGTGCTCGCTTACTCACGCGAACGTGCGCGCAACTACACCTTGTGTGGGTTGACAATTTTTTTTAGCCAAGTGAGGCTTACTTTTGCATTCAGATCACCTCTACTCTACGTTTCCCAAATTGAAATACTCTATGTAAATATCAGTCTCTATGTAAACTTTGTTACGTGATTCTCAAACGTCGTTATGGTCGCCACTCATCAGAACTTTATCTTTTATTTATCCTCACTCAAATATCTAGGTTAATTCTAGCTTGTTTTGGTCGGTCTAATAGGCCGGTCAGTGTTTTAACGGATTTCTTCTGTGTTTTTCAGAATCTAACGATAGAAGAGATTGTAAAGTTTGTGGAGTCGTCGATGTCTACAAAATGGCAAAACTCTGAGGAGAGTCAGAAGTCTGAGTCTCAGTTTTATCAGTAAATTTAACTCCCCCATTAACAAAAACATGAGTAATGTCACTACGTAATACACTTAATTTTACACACACACACACACACACACACACACACACACACACACACACACACACACACACACACACACACACACACACACACACACAAAACAACATCTGTATTTTTTTGTAAGTGTTGGACTCGACAACTAGGATCTTAAGATCTTATTTCTCAACCTGCAAACAGTATTCTGAAAAAAAATAATTGACTTCGTTGTTGTTGATATAGACTACCTTTCAGAATTACCTGTCGATTAAGTCAGTTGCCTATACCGTAAGAACGTCAAGTTCTTTCAGTCGATGCCGTCTCATCAGTTAGGTCTGTGTTCATTATTGCTATTCCTATTATTATTGTTGTTGTTGTTGTTATCATTATTGGAGACATATACATCCACCTTTTATAGAGTTAATGTTAACACGCTTGGAAATAAAATTGCACAGTAGAATCTAACTGCGTTAATTGGGCTCGAACTGATGCCTCATCTAGCATTAGTGCTTGAGAATGTACTGTCTCGATTTGTTATTTCCCGTGTGTGCTATGAATTATACAACCGACTGATTGAGTAAAAATTTGACATTCAGTATTATGTCACAAGTGTATCAAGGTGGAGTGAGTATATCACAAGTGGAAGCTATCGGCTTAGGCAGACAAAGCTTAAAGGCAGGAAAATTCCGGATTCTTGTAAACCTGAGAACTGTAAAAAAACTAGAGCCCGGTCATGTAACAGAGTACTCCAAAGGAAAAGTCAGTGATTAAAATATTAACCGATTTCGAATATACATTTTAGGCCAGTTCTTATTTACTTTTTAGGAATAAAAAGCAGATTTATGTTTATGTGCTAAAATGTGTTTGTGTTGATTTCCTCATTTTTTTCGTACCTCGATAAATTAAAGTGTTCATAGACATGCAGTGTCGGGAGGGTGTTTCCACCCAGCCGTTCCCCAGGGTTTCCCCTATACCAGAATACACGTTATCCACTAAATAGCTCCTCACAGCCTGGGAATGAAACCCAGAAAAATCTCCGCTCTCCGTCCGCCGGATACGTCCGCGAGCGGGTCTGGAGCCCTCTCCTCGACACGAGGAGACTCACGGTCTTAGCCGATACGTTATATGATACCATGAATGGCCGCACAAAACGCAACGTTGCCCAGCCGGGGCCTCGTGGAGGCGTCGTGTTAATACCCACAGACACGCGAACGGTGGGGGCCAGCAACCTCACTCGAGTCAGGTACAGGCCCGCAGCAGCGCAGGTCACGCACATACTCCAGTTCTCAAACCTGCGCTCCCCAAACGCTGGACGTACGCTTTGTCCCGATTATCAATCCTGATACCACCTAAAATCGTATAGCCCCGCGCCCCATAAGGCAGCGTACGCTAGGATGGGGTTCTCTGAAGGAGAAGGACCGCCTGTAATCAGCTGTATAGCCCACCCCTCTACCATCCCCGGGCCATAGCCCAGAGCCCACTTGGCGGGGCTCAACCGGCCACGCAGTGTTTCTCTTTTAGTAGTAGTAGGCCTACATACCTATATACTAAACTCACTATTTATGGGTTTCAACGAAAGAGATTCAAGGAGACATAAAAACGATAAAAGTCATAGTTTCATCTAAATTAAGTTACATAGAAATTAAAGTTACGGTGAATGTTCTCAAGTCTTCATTTTACTGAATTTATCTGTTACACATAATCCAAAGACGATTCAGTGTGTCTTTCTGTAACACAATCGCCAAGTTTTGGAGTGTTCTCTCACTCAGCGTTGATCTACGGGTGGTTTTTATTCATTTCAGTTTTGAGAAAGTTCTTTCACATGAGGCTACGGACACACAAATCGTTAAGAAACTACTGTAGGATGAGTCAAAAGTTAGGAAAGAATTCATTGACGTCCCATTTGACAATAAACTGAATAACTTCCTTGACTGTCCATGTACCTGGTCCTTCTACGGTGGAATTAGTGGCACGTACTGTCGTCGAAATCTTTTTATGTACCAGTCGTTCTTTATCATAGTCGCCATATACATGGTTGAGCTTTTCATGGTGGCCCAAAATCACCAGCTGCACTCATGCATGCAATGAAAGTGATCAGGGAACTGTCTTTCAGCGGCAGTAAGCACCTCACCTGTCGTTTGCCTCTGTGACCAATAATACGTGTCTCTTTGTACTACAGAAAGCTCCAATTCATTCACATTAAACAGATGATTAGATAAAAATTAAACTTTTCAGGAAGTCCTAGAAAATCGGAACATTTTAGTACTTTATCTTTACTGAAACCTCTAACCCATGGATACGATGTTCCAGTTGGTTTAAGTACTGGTAACACGTTTGTATCTGTCTAAGAATGTATTTATAAATCCCTACCAGTTTGGCCATTTCCAAGAGGATGATTAATGTAGTTGGTTTCTTGTGGCCAATTATTTTGTCATCATTCTAACATCGAATCGTGTAACATCATAATATAATGAATACATTTGTAGACGATATTTTACCAATTATTCTTCTCGTTCTGGACTGAGTACTGGTTTACGACCCAATGACTTCGATGTTGCAGCATTAGGTTCATTAGACGTCACAGCAACTAGCTGGAGTAGAGTAGATCTGGTACTCCAAAAGTTTTAGCAGTCTTTAGGAATCCCATTTGCTTGCCGCAGACTTCTCGTACAGCGAAGTCCACAGTTTTTGGTCCCACTGTTTTCTTATGGTTGGACGGTCTCTCCTCTTAGGCATATCTGTAATGAAAACATTAAACGTTCTTTACAACTTGTGAATTTTAAAGTTTTAATAATTATTTTATATAACCAGTTACCTGTTTTGGAATTGTAATCTCTCCAAAATAGGAATGTCAATAAACCCTTCTGTATTCTACTATTCAGACAGTTACTGAAACAACCTGAGCTGCTTAAATATTGATTGATTCAGTACACTAATTTCAGTTACTTATCATACAGATTAAGATTGATGTTTTAATATTTTAGAATAATTAACGCATTATCTGCTTATAAAAGTGTGCAACTTGCTGATTTTGTGTTTTAATGATGGATGTCAAATTAAGATATATCTAAAAAAAGTACTGGGATTATGGAATACTGATAAAATATGCGGGCAATATGGAGTAGTGATCTACATTGACTGACTCGCCATGTTGGTAAAGAATTATTCTTTTTAGGTTATAATATATTTGAATATCTGTTATAACTCAAAGATAAACAAGATAAACATTAAATTAAGACAATAAGTTGATTAGAATGCAACGTGCAGTGTTAATACTTACCTGTAGAGTTTCTGTAAACACCAAAGCAAACAAGCTTCTTTCTCAACAACACCAGTCGGTCTGTTACCGTCACAGTAACTATTTAAAATTGTTGTTTTAACATTGAAAATGTTTATAAGGACGTGCCGCACATTTGCGGCCGATCGCTGGTGGGTGATCGAAAATGAGAACCGGTGAGTTTCCATAGAAACTACTTCTTTGTTGTCAGTAACGTAGTACACATATAAAACTTCGCTTAGAATGCGACTACATTTAACTTATAATCTGTACATTGGTAAATGAAGAATGAACTCATTGATTGGTGAATGAAGAATGAATTCATTGATTGGTGAATGAAGAATGAATTCATTGATTGGCGAATGAAGAACGAATTAATTGATTGGTGAATGAACATAAATATATATATTTTTTAGATTTATTGAAGCATTTTCAATGCCCTTCTCTGTGCATTGCATTTGTGCAATGCCTGTAAATTTTTTACACGTTATTGAGAAATGTTTTTAATAAACTCAAATTTCAGTGTAAAATGTGTAGATTCCATATTGCCCTCCTTATTCCATATTACTCTCGCTTTTCCCACGTTCCTTTAAAGAGATCAATTTCAGCTTTGTAAGAGTTTAATTTTTATTTTAAATGTCAGAGATAAATAAAAACATGCCAACATTTAATTTAATTTTAAATTCAAATGAATGTGATATAAATATACTGTAACATTAATGAAAAAGTAAATGGTATTCCATGTTTCTCTCACTTCCTATACGTTGTAACGTTACATAAACCAGTCCCAAAAATGATAACATAATCACCCCACTATAAAGGTCAGAAATGGGTTTAATATACCTAGCTCTAGATTACCTTGTATCACAAAACATTATAAACTGTAATTAAGTGATATAAAGAGTACAAAGTGAGTTATAGTGTACCCAGTGAGAAAATAAGTGATTTTAAAAGGAGCATCTCACAGACTTATGCTGTAGATGGAGAAACAATTGATTATAATAGTATACTATATGCTACTGACCAATTATGTGTTTTGTTGGAATATTGTATAATTTGTATTGTGTAGACCACAAAGATTTTGTACCTAGGTCTAATTTTATATTTAATAGAATAATTATGTTTGAATATAAAATAACCCAGGGTTAAATATAAAAGGGTTAAATATAAAATAATAATAAAAATAAAATAATACTGTATGAGTAAAATGGCAGAAGAAAATAGTTCAGTGTAAGGATACTATAAGAAATTAATAAATAATATATAAATACAATTAAAGGAAATAAAATATTAAAGACCTATATCTAAGGTTAAGAGAAAATAAAAGGAAAAACCTTATATAAATCAAATTGGATAATAAACCAAAGTTAAAAAGGATTATTTTTCTATAAATAAGAAATAAATTTATAATAATTAAAAACAGCCTATACACTCAAAAGTATATAGATACACCAATAAAAAATGATATAAAAATTATTGGTTACTAAGAGTAACCACATAACAAGATATGAATTAATTGTTAAAACGATTGAAAACCGTTCGTTTGAGAAAAAGTGGAATGCCATAAAAAATTTAATAAAATCTTATGAAAACTTTTGGAAACAGTGCTAAATTGAATAAAAATTAATTAGTAGTATCCACCTTATGTTAGAACTCCTTCAAATATCAACTATAACGACCTTTATTCGATGAAAATTTGAAATACCCAGCTACCAGATCAGGCCCAGTTGGACGACACGACGAGATTTTGGTGAGATTGTATCTTATGAAAATTCAACAAAATTACAAAACAACTATAACTCCAACACTAGAAACGGCACCATCCAAGTAAACACTTCGAGAAAAGAGGTAAAATAAACTTTATTAATAATTGTTAGCCAAGAAATCCTCATGTCGAATCTTTGTGCAGTTCCAATTTAGTAACTGATTTCATGGGTATAATAAAGACTTAACCTGTACTCTCGCGGAGAAACCCGGAACTACATACTACGAAAAAACCAAAAAATTAGAAATTTATTTTTTCTCTTGTAAAGTGTAGTATATAATTATTCATTTCTGACCGTCTCATAACACAAAGAACTTACCCTTAACTCTGGGGAAATTAATAAAATGAATTCTTTATTGTTTCGTGTTTAATCAAGGATAGAAAAATAATTTGTTATAATTCCAATGTTTACCTAATTAAATCGATCCAATGTATTGTTGACAGAAAAAAATCGATTATAATACTTGTGTACTGGTAGAAGAGAAAATCAGTGTATTACATAAATAAATACTCTGAATATTTTATTATAAATAATAAAACGTGTATTCTTTATTGTAGGGGGTAGTTGTTACAGATTTTCAGGAAGCCAAGAAGAGGACGAACCGCCGGGGAGTATCACCGAACATTGGTGTTGGTTTAACCTAGCATTTTGAGGCAGATGTCAAAATCAGCTGGTCTTATGAACAGCGAATATTTAAAATAAGTAATCGTATACTCCGGGGGTAATATCTTTGGTACTCCTCTCTCTCCTGACTACGGTTAAACAACTTCAATAATCTCTCCCAAATCACACACACTCGATTTCAGTTTTCTTGGTAAACATCAAATTCAACTGCTTTGAACATTAGTAAATATAAACAATAAGTAATCATAAGTGACGATCGCAAAAGGTACTCTGACTGCTCCTAGACTTTCACGATAAAATCCCGCGACACGTTACAGAGTGACGCATACAACGTGGGGCATATAATATAATTCTACTACATACCTCACAAGAGCATACGTTACAGAATGACGTACTAACGTGGGGCTTAATTAGGAAAGCTTAACTAATAAACAGATACTTTCGCGAGATACCCGCGGGACGTTACAAAATGGCGCTCAACGTAAAAGGGGTGTAATTAGAAAAGAATTTTGAGATATTTAACAAAATAATAGAACAAAAAACCTAATTATCGTCGGCAGTTTAGATGAAACAAAAAATGCATAATACCAGAGGCAGATCGAAGAAGAGGGCAGAAGAAAAGGAGAAGGAAGAAGGTGGACAGGAACGAGAGATAGAAATAGTCACGGACAGTGAAATGGAACAACCAATGGGTGATAAAGAAGAAACCGAAATAGTCATGAACACGGAAAAGGGAATAGTTGAAGAGGATGCCCAAGGGGACCAACCAGACAAAGCGGAAGCCAGGAGAGAACCAAATTGGCAAGACATGATGAGATTTATAGCCGAGAAATTTAATAAAATAGATGAAAATTTTAAGAAACAGGAGGAAAACTCGAAGCAAACCAACGAGGAAAATAAGGAAAATTTTAAGAAACAGGAGGAAAACTTGAAGGAAACCAATGAGGAAAATAAGGAAAATTTTAAGAAACAGGAGGAAAACTTGAAGCAAACCAATGAGGAAAATAAGAAGAATTTTAGGAAACAGGAGGAACAAAAACAGACAAACCAATGAGAAAATAGATAGCATTCAGGAAAGTTTGGTCAAACAACTAAACGAAAAAATAGAGACCATTCAGGGAAATATCAGAGAAACCATGAATGAACAAAACCAGGAATTGAGAGAAATTATTAACAGTCAAAGGGAAGAGATGAACACCAAATTTGAAGAAAATAATAAAAATATACATCAAATTCATGAGAAAATTGAAATGGTCATTAATACGCTTAGCCAAAAAGCAGATACATACAAGGAGGAGACAAATAAGAAAATGGACAGTAGTTTCAAGGATTTGGATGAAACATTGGACAGCACTTCCGAAGGTCTTAAAGTAAATCCGAATACAGAAGAAAGCAGGAAGGAAATAGAAATTAGAGAATACCAAGATGTAATATTCTCTGAAAATAAAAATAACCACAACAAAAAGGATATTCAAACCATGGAAGAGAATATCAAGAAAATAAGAAAAATAGGTAGAAAGAAAATATTGAATACGAAAGAAGAATTTGAGATGAGGAAGGGTTAATTAGTGCATTTAACATCCCCATTAATGAGCGAAGGGAGTTAAGTAAAAGTATGAATTATAGAAAAAACTTTTTAAAAATGGCCAAGGTAAACCACCATAAAATAATAAAGAAGAACTTAAATAAATTTAAATATCACTTAAATATATCCATGATCGAAGAGTATCTGACAACATCGGCTATATCTTTAATACGAAATATACCAGCAAAACGTTGGGTAAATAATACAGAGGTCAAAGAGAATGGAATGATATTAAAAATGAGTGAATATGTTAAGTCAGAGAAGGTACAATACCTGTTAGTTAAAAAGGAACTAACAATGACGGAAGACCGGTACTTAAATGAAGGTTTCATAGCAGAAAAGTGGGAGAGCCGGATGGTAAGAAGATTATCAAGGAGAGAATTAATTACGAACACCCCAGTAATCTGAGAACAGGGAGTACCTGAATTAATGGACCATGGTTAACCTAAATAATAACCAACCAGAAAAAAGGGGACTGAATGTTTGAAAACCGACCAAGCAACCCATTGGAAAGAAATACCCCAAAATTCAAAAAGCACGTAAGGACAACTTACTCAAGTTATTTCGAAACAATATAATTTAAAATAAAAAGAAAAAACCCCAAAATTCCAAAAGCACGTAAGGACAACTTACTAAATATTTATTCAGGAACAATATGATTTAATAAAACTATGTAAGTACCACTTACTTTAAATATTTCGAAACGATATAATTTGATTTAACAAACAACAAACTACCAAGAAAAAGAGAACAGATGATTAAATAATATTTATAAAGAACTGATTTAAAATGGAATGATAGAAAAAATAATATTTTTATGGTAACAAACAAAAGAATATATAAATAAAAAAAAAAAAAATTGATGGTAATGTGCTCAGATAAGAAGAATAAAGAATAATTTACTGACTACAATGAAGCTGAAGGAGAATAATAATTAATACAACAATAATTTAGAATTTATCGGAATTGAAGATAATATAAGAAGAAATGATACGGAGAAAATATGTCACAAGAAGGAAAGTCAAACGGATTTTAAAATAATGCCTATCAATAATGTTATATGCTATTAGTTAATGAAAAAGAAGAAGGAATAAAGGAGAAAAGGAAATATATAATTAAATGCAAACAGCAACAGTATGAAGAATCCCAAAAGTGTTTAGTATTAATCGCTAATCGACTACTTGTAATCTTTTTATTATAACGAATTGACCGTAGAAATGTTCCGGCAATAATTTTCCTGAGCAGGGATGATGTTCCCCTGGTCTCAGAAGGTGTAAGGATGGACAGCGGAGTTATGGACCCAAAAGTGGCCACCCGAACTGAACCACCGCACAGGATAGGGAAAAATGTTAAGGAAATTGAATATTTAAGGGATAATAGTTATAAAATAGCTGAAAAGAGTGATATTAGATTCCAGAAGTATAGATGAAGAAAATAGAAGGAAGATAGCAGACCGAAGCTTAATTGAGAAAACGAATTTATAGAAGTAAATAAGAAAATAAGTGTTAAAACAAGTTTTTTATGATTAGTGTGACCAGTCCTTATCAAGTAAAATGTGGAAGTACCACTACCCAGAGAAATAAATCATTGATAAATATGCCTCCAAGAGAGAGAGAGTTGAGTAGGAAAACAGCAATTACCATTTAACCGAATAACAAGTATATAACCAGTCTGAAATGAAGGAAGATATTATGGAGATATAAAACCTCCCATATTGCCCCCCTATTCCATATTACTCTCGCTTTTCCCACGTTCCTTTAAAGAGATCAATTTCAGCTTTGTAAGAGTTTAATTTTTATTTTAAATGTCAGAGATAATTAAAAATATGACAACATTTAATTTAATTTTAAATTCAAATGAATGTGATATAAATATACTGTAACATTAATGAAAAAGTAAATGGTATTCCATGTTTCTCTCACTTCCTATACGTTGTAACGTTACATAACCCAGTCCCAAAAATGATAACATAATCACCCCACTATAAAGGTCAGAAATGGGTTTAATATACCTAGCTCTAGATTACCTTGTATCACAAAACATTATAAACTGTAATTAAGTGATATAAAGAGTACAAAGTGAGTTATAGTGTACCCAGTGAGAAAATAAGTGATTTTAAAAAAAGGAGCATCTCACAGACTTATGCTGTAGATGGAGAAACAATTGATTATAATAGTATACTATATGCTACTGACCAATTATGTGTTTTGTTGGAATATTGTATAATTTGTATTGTGTAGACCACAAAGATTTTGTACCTAGGTCTAATTTTATATTTAATTGAATAATTATGTTTGAATATAAAATAACCCAGGGTTAAATATAAAAGGGTTAAATATAAAATAATAATAAAAATATAATAATACTGTATGAGTAAAATGGCAGAAGAAAATAGTTCAGTGTAAGGATACTATAAGAAATTAATAAATAATATATAAATACAATTAAAGGAAATAAAATATTAAAGACCTATATCTAAGGTTAAGAGAAAATAAAAGGAAAAACCTTATATAAATCAAATTGGATAATAAACCAAAGTTAAAAAGGATTATTTTTCTACGAAAAAACCAAAAAATTAGAAATTTATTTTTTCTCTTGTAAAGCGTAGTATATAATTATTCATTTTTGACCGTCTCATAACACAAAGAACTTACCCTTAACTCTGGGGAAATTAATAAAATGAATTCTTTATTGTTTCATGTTTAATCAAGGATAAAAAAATAATTTGTTATAATTCCAATGTTTACCTAATTAAATCGATCCAATGTATTGTTGACAGAAAAAATCGATTATAATACTTGTGTACTGGTAGAAGAGAAAATCAGTGTATTACATAAATAAATACTCTGAATATTTTATTATAAATAATAAAACGTGTATTCTTTATTGTAGGGGGTAGTTGTTACAGATTTTCAGGAAGCCAAGAAGAGGACGAACCGCCGGGGAGTATCACCGAACATTGGTGTCGGTTTAACCTAGCATTTTGAGGCAGATGTCAAAGTCAGCTGGCCTTATGAACAGCGAATATTTAAAATAAGTAATCGTATACTCCGGGGGTAATATCTTTGGTACTCCTCTCTCTCTCCTAACTACGATTAAACAACTTCATTAATCTCTCCCAAATCACACACACTCGATTTCAGTTTTCTTGGTAAACATCAAATTCAACTGCTTTGAACATTAGTAAATATAAACAATAAGTAATCATAAGTGACGATCGCAAAAGGTACTCTGACTGCTCCTAGACTTTCACGATAAAATCCCGCGACACGTTACAGAGTGACGCATACAACGTGGGGCATATAATATAATTCTACTACATACCTCACAAGAGCATACGTTACAGAATGACGTACTAACGTGGGGCTTAATTAGGAAAGCTTAACTAATAAACAGATACTTTCGCGAGATACCCGCGGGACGTTACAACGTATAATCCTTCCAATTTTCATTTTTAAATAATAAACCTGGCTTTAGTCATCATATGGTCCTTTGTTTGACTTTGACATAAAATTAACTTTCGGTATTTAGTAGGAGAAAATTATGGTTTGTGGAATTTTTACACTTGATTTTTAAACATTATAACGGGTCCTTTTTAATATTCTAATTTAAGATAATTTTTATTAAATTGTCAAATTATAGATCTTAGAACACATTGTCTGATAGCCGCTGTTTTAAAATGTAAAGTTATGAGTTTTGTCATGTAATTAATATGCATGTAGAAAATTTAAATATCAAGTTACGTTTTCTGGGTAAAAACTTTGTTAAATTTTTACAAGCTGTAATTTGAAAACAAAGCGCACCAATGCATACTGAATTCTTGTCTTTATTTCCAAATGTATAACATATCTTGAAAGTGTTTCCTTTGCTTTGTACAACCGGGTCGCTACAATTGGGTGGCAGTGACGGGTAGTATGTTGCACTTATCGGAGCCTCCGAGTTCGCGAGAAATGCGACAGCAAATAATAATTCTTTAGTCATTTGTAAGTTCATGAGCTCAGTTTTGTTACACCTATTGTGAAATTATAAATAGTGAATACTGAGTTATTGTGTTTATAAAGAAGAAATGCTTATATATTTAATATACAAGTGTTAAATAAAGTTTGGGATTGCTTTACTATCTCTGGTGTCCTTTTGCTTTACCTTAAAGATCGATGTCCTTACAATTGCGTTCTTATCAATGAACTTGGTTTACTTTTATTGTAACAGTACGACTCTAGTCTTCCCATTACATTTGTGTAGCAGTTGTATATGTAGACTTTCCTAAGAAAGGCAGTTAGGAACACAAAGGAGTGGACCTTCTCTAAACCACTTTTGATATGCTAATGTCCTACTGTAATCAGCAATCAAGATAATGCGAAAATTGTGATAGAGGGCTTGAACGTCGCATCTCGGGGACGTGGGGCTGCAGATAAATATACTACGAGTACGGTGATGCCAAACATCTACAGGATACTACAAATCACGATAAACAGAACACAGCAAGTGACTGACCACAGTTACTTGCATCAGACTATTAAGGAAACCCAAACGGAAAGTGCTTAACACAAGGAGGTCAACAAAAGCACTGTTTAAGTTATATATTAAGAAATAAAAGCATGCCACTAAAATTTAGAAATATAGAACATGAAAAATGCAATCATACGATGCAGAAAACACCACAGCTTCATTACGACGAAACGTGGAGGCAAAACATCTAAGACGAGCAACGGAACGATAACTGCTAAATAATCCTCTCCGTGAAGACTTACAATCGGTCAGATCGAAAACGAGAGTAGCAGATATAAAAAGGCATGTACGAACAGTTACATGGAGACATGAAGGCTACATAATACGACAAACAGGTACTTGATAGAACACAAAGATAGTGCTACGGCATCTTTTTTTTTGCGGGGGGGGAGACTGAATTAATAGACCACAACATACAAATGGGCAAACAAGAACTGTGGAATTAGCGTGGAGAAGATTGGCGCTACACGCTATACTAATGAGTTTTATTAACTTACGTAATTGAAATTATAAATTATGTATCTTGAGTGTATGTTTATGCAAAAACCTAATAGGTAATTGTTTATGTTTATGTAAATTGGCCCAAATGGTAAATTACTATTTGCTTTATTACGTTCTATTACACTTGTGTTACAGGAAAGCAGTAACATTTATTGCGTATCATCGTTTATGAGATTTTTAATCGGATCTTCCTTTCTATTTGTGAAGTGAACTCCTCTCCTCCTCTGTCCTCTTACCCTATTTCAAAATGTAGCACGAAAATATCCCTCGAAAACTGCTACGACCCCAAACAAAATGGTCACCTGTTATTTAGAAATGAGATCGGCTTCCAATTTGTTGTGGTACAATTAATTAAAAATTGTCTTTTATATAACTGCAGAATATTCTAATATTGTAACGTGAAATGCCTTGTAGTTTTTAAATCTTTCCGTTTTCTGCAAATGAGGGTAGATTTCTTGCGGCATTATGCAGGTTGATATTTATTCATAACGTAAAAAACACCTTTCCGTTCTGGTCTAAGTAATTTGTTTTGTAAACTGATGACGTCATTCGTTCCCCTGGGATAGGCTGTGACAAGGTAGACTACGCGCACTCATGCGTACCGAGACTGGTGCTCATCCGCTTGCACGCGCGCACTCACGCTCAGAGTCGGAGTCACAATGTTAGCTGGCAGACCTTTCCTCTTAGTTATTTTATTTACATATTCCACCTCACTTAGTTTAGTAGCCTGTACTAAATATATTATTTTATAATTACAAATTAAATTTAGTAATACACTTAAAAGCTTCATACGGACTTTGACAAGTGTTTCGTATATTTGATACACACAACTCAGCTTTATACATACGGTCAACAAAAATAGACAATTTTCGAACACAAATAATTCGTTTTGAGTAACAAATTACGAGTATTATTTTAGTATTATTATTATCTCGTAAATATTAGTTTTGCTGAACCCTGTTATAGCATAACGAGAGGAAATAAAGCATCAAACACACTAAAACAATCAAAAATTTTAGTAAATACTTCTATCAAAAATTAATTATACGTTACTGCATTTTTTACTTATTAAATTTTCGAACATTTTTTATTACAGTATACTTTATATTTGGTTAAAAAAATTTTCTAATAGCCTATAATGTTACTTAGGAGAACAATGTTATTTGCATGTTAGCCTGGAAACAACCTATATGATACGGCCACCTTAAGAAAAATGACAATTGATAGTGGCCTAAAAGAGTCAGGGAATAGACATTAAGTGGAGGAAGGAAAAGGGGCTGTTGTGGAAGAGGTCCAATGAGATAGTAGACACCTAAGTAGCATTGGCAAATAGTGGGTAGGAATGGTGCTAAGGAAGCGATTTACGCCGTCGGTTCGTGTAGTAACCTTGCAAACACGCGCGCGCGTGTGTGTCTGTGAACGAGATGGACACTTATTCTGAATTGTAGAACGTTATACTTGTAATTAATCTATAATTTACGATGACGGAAATTCGGAAAATAACTCGTAACTTATTACTCACATTTTATTTAAAAAACAATCATTTAAGTAATTTCACTAAACTGCAGTTAAAAATAAATCTCCCATAAATATCGAATTAACAACAAAGCGAAACTACTTTATCCCCGTAAAAAATAACTCGTAACTAACTGACGATCCTTCGCTCCAACATTTGTATATATGTATGGTCACAGTCAAGGCCATCTATGGCGCCTGTGTTTCGTCGGTATTACATTAGGCAATGTTGTCAAACATACTCCCGTCTGAATGTTTATGGTGATTTGGATTGCTATATGGTAGCTTCTTACGCTCCTTGTTGTTATTTCAAGAGAAATTAGGCAACAAACGTCGCGCTTTCAGTAGTAGTTATTTTTCTTTTTACCTGCCATTATTATAAAATTATTAATACTTTTTTGAATTAAAACCAAACAGAGGCTTTAAAAAAAGTATGAAAACGAATAGTGCTACTAAAGATCTAGACAATAGAGCGAGCAAACTGACTTTTCTTGTCCTCTGTGTTAATCGCATTGACGAATGAACAAAAACTCAGAATATAGTGTTATTCATTAAGTTATTGTTGCCACTAATACCTGACTGTAACACTGGTGTAGCTGATGTTTTGCAAAGAACAGCACAGCTTATTCTATTAAGTTTACTGAACTTCTGTCGAATTATGTAGAAGCGTCACCTGGGATATAGGCATATGTGTGTTTGTGATAAGTCGCATTTGGTTGACTTTGTTGAATTTTGTCTGAAAAATGCCCCTTAAATATGAACCTTTTGTGAAGGATAATGTGGACTCCACATTAGTCAACTTAACTTGGCTTCTCTTAAAGTTTATAATTATTTTGTTTAACGTTCTCAAACCTTCTAGTAATAGTCAGTTCAATGTAATGTGTCTATATAATCATTAAAATATTTTTAAAACAAAGTCTAATTGTACCACAATTATCGTAATATTTTAGGTTGTAGATAATACATAGTGTTATTGGATTGATTTGGAGGTTTCGTTTCCCAGAGCTGGTCCAGTCCAGATGCTGGATTGCAAGAATACTAACTCTGAGAAACGTCCACAGTGTTTCTTAGACGTACCTAAAATTCCTACGTCAACGCCTACATTGTGACTCATGTAAACGTTGTAACATAACAAAATTATCACACTAAACATTTGAATTAATGCAACATAAATAAAGGAAAAAGTTCCATAGTGAGTGAGAAGTATAAATTGTTTAAGGATTACACTAGAAACTGTATACTAAGTCTATAAAATGTTAATAAAAATGGAAAATAACAAAGAAAACCATTGATTAAAATAACCTACTAAGTAAAGACCAGTTAAACCAGCAGTATACCCAGTAGATTGGGGAAGCAGTACAAAAAGGGAAGGACCATAAAAAAGGAAATAATCTGTCATGAAACCATTTTAATAAGGAAACCACTAATGTGATATTTGAAGAAGGGACAAAACATATCAAGACACCACGAGACCAGAAACAGGAAGAGATATGCCAAAACAAAATGATAGTCTTGTAATAAATACCATGAGACAAAATTGAAACCGATATATGTAAACCCAAACAAGTTACAAGATACAATCCTAGAAAACACAAATTGTATATTAGTTATAAGAGTAATATGTTAAAAAATATATCAAAAGAGACTACCATAGTGTAGAACTCACTGAAAAGACTACCATAGTGTAGAACCCAATAAAGTGAAGTGAGGTAACAAAAATAAGAAACTACAGTGAGTATAGTGAGAAACATAGCTAAAAAATCTATGAAAAAATATTCAATGAAGTGTAAATATTATAAAAAGACTACCATGAGTGTAGAATAATAATAGTAAAACCATTGGAATCAAAGACAGTCTAAGGACTGACCACATTAGCAGTAATAAGAGTTTTTTAAATTAGATATAAGAAAAACTATTACATATAAAATGTTTTCTTTAATTATAGCTAAGTAAATGGTGAGAAGGACAAAAATACCAAAGGACAGTTCATAACTGAAGGTATGACTAATATTAAGATGTTTGTTATTTATTATTAATTAGATAATATTTTAGATGTAAGGTGTAAATAGATACACGATGTTTTTTAATCACAGTTAAAGTGTTTTCAAAAGAATCATAAATACACAAGACAGTTAGTGACTGACAGTGTTACTAGTAATAGGAGTTTTTTATTTTTTCTAATTAAATTATGTCTAGGATAAGCTATGTTGTTATCATTTGATATCATTATCAATTAATTTTCCATTGTGTAAGTCAGAGAGGCAAGTAGGGCATAAAAATATAATAATTTTATTCAAAACAGTAAACCATGTATAATGTACAAACAGACCAGCCAAGACACCATTGTAGTAAACACAGACTGGCCTATAAACCAAAAAATTATCTATCAAAGAATTAATCTATGTAATAGGAATAGAATTCAATACATACAATACAGAAATTGAAAATATAATTAATGCAGATACAGTTAATAGCAAATAGAATGACAAAAGAAAGGAAATTAACTTCTTTTGGAAACAGTCAATAATAGGCTTATGATAGTAATCAAATCAGACTAAACAGCAAATTAATCAATATTGAAATGTTTTAATAACCAAATTATTAACAACAAAGTAATTACGGAGTTATTAAGTATATTCCATAGAAAGATTATACCGAAAAAACAAATAAAAACCTTTAAAACACTGAATTTGTACAAAATATGGGGCATACAATCATTATGTAAAATTGTAATTTTTGGGCTTAAATGAGTTTGAAACAAACCCAGCTATATATCAAAAGATGTAAAATTAAATAATCAATATTACTGAATAGTTAGATTCATGTAAAATTAAGAAATATTTGAAATACAGTAAAAAATAAGAAAACTTATTATGTATAGTTAGGTGGTGAAACAAGTCTTAGACAGATATTTTTATAGTTAAACAATATGAAGAGGAAAAAGACATAGAACCAATTGCCCTAAAACGACGACGTTGCGTCTATTAGTCTATTGTTAATCGCAAAGCTGAATAGTTGAAAATGTGTTAGCGGAGTATTGAAAACAAAATAATTTGTATTAAAACCAAGTGTGGTTATGTGGCGTATAACGGAGATGAACTAAACAGTGAAATAACCTTAACTATCAATTTCTAACACTTCACAAATTTCCAAAAACACAGTATAACACCATAAAACTCAACACAAGAAATCGACAGCCATTTTGAACAATTTTTGGACCGAATTCACAGAAAACCAACACATATAATTGAACACCGGACACTACACAAGAAATCCATCCAGAATTCGACATCGCAGACGACGAGGGGACATTCCACACTATATTTTGGACCAACACCACTTCGCAGAAAAGGGAACATCGCTTTATTTCTGTGGGAGAAGATCATTCAATTCCAACAGTAACATAGCAGTTAAAATCGAGCAGACGGCGGCCATTGCTGAATTTCTCATAAAGACGATCAGCCAGTGCCTGCTGGAGGGGAGTGACGTCATTTCATCGACTTGGTTCGCAATTTAAATAATTTTTTTCTAATTGACAATTGTAATAATAATTCTGTTCTATTTCAGATATTAACATTTAGTTTAAGAATACCTGTTAAATGTATCTTGTTCCTTGCCCTCTGACCATTTCGACTCGTTAAAAGAACCATAAATTTAAACTTGTAAAAAATATATTTGTTGATTTTTCTCACTACCGACTGTGGCGAATATTAGCCAGTGCCTGGGACATGCGCAGTTTGACTGGCGCACAATTTTGAATGAATAAACGCAAATCATTACTCAGTTACCAGCATTGTTTTTATTTCTACAATTAATGTTATTATTATTATTTTTTATTAAACAAAAACATAATTCACATTGAGAAAATAGATATAGAAGGAAATTACAAACTCAATTAATTAATTAATTATTAATTAATTAAATTAAATCATTCAATCAAACTCAATACCAGAACAAGAAAAAATATTTACACAATTCTTATCATCAATACCTTTATATTTTATATTTTAATAATTTGTAATTAAATATATCAACACAGCAATCGACACATACAATATATCATTATATATTTTATTTATTATTACATTTGAAATTATATTACAAATTGACCAGCCCAAACAGTGGAGCTTTAAGGAGTCAGACTGATCCAGTGATACATATCAGAACATCGACATTTCAATTATACATTTTAATTTTTATTTTTATATTTGTAATATTATTTATATTACAACGTATACAATGGCTTATGATTTGGGGCTAACGGAGAAAGACGAAAGGTGAGTATCAGGTGCTTACAATTGGAACGTAGCGGCCAAGGATCTCAAAAAGAAGAATCTTCTGAAAGAAGGATCTCTTGGAGTTTAAATGTGAGGGTGACCCTCTCGTTTCGGGAAATCTAATTGTTAACAATATTATTGCAGAAGAAATCGTGTGGTTCTCACGGACTGAAATGAGAATATGGAATATTCGTACAAAATTGCGGGAAGGAGCGATACACAGCAATGCAGATGAGTTTATACGTTATGGAATGTAGATATTGTGGAGATATTTGGAAAAAGTTGATGAAAATGAAACGAAACAATCAGTAAATGAGATTTTATATTACATAAAATTACGATGGAGAATGAACCAGGTAAGGAGAAGAAGAAATAGGTTTTATGATGGCGAAGTATGCTGGTCAATACTAGAATATGTGCCATACAATGATACGCTAACAATTAATGAAACCTTTCAAAATATTACCTTTGTAAATGTTTATGCACGGACCAAAGAAACAACTCTCTCTCTCTCTCTCTCTCTCTCTCTCTCTCTCTCTCTCTCTCTCTCTCTCTCTCTCTCTCTCTCTCTCGCACAGACACACACGCACACACGCACACACGCACACACGCACACACGCACACACGCACACACATGTAATGTATCTAAACTTTGACGATATTTAATATATATTACATGGATGTCGATTAAAATACTATGTAGACTCTTTATTGCTTATTCCTTATGTATATTGAAAACGCTAATAAACATTTTAAAATCATTTTTGATTCTTTGTCTCATGAGTTTGTTGGTATGTTTTCCTTTTGATTCTGTTGGTGTAGATTTTAGAGCTTCGTTTTGTTCATCAAATAAGGCGACATATAACATTGACGTCATTAACCATCAGTTCTATGTGTCAAGCCGAATGTGGTCGCCATTATTCTCCCAACACTGTATTAAAAGCGGTGTATTGTGTGAGCAGAATTCAGTTGTAATTGCACTGATTAGAAATTAGGCTAACGCCCTCTTATTATTTACATATAGGAATAAAAAACTCGATCTCACTGTGATGTTTACGAAGAGTTTAAAACTATGAAAAAAACATTTGCATAATACATAATTCACTGTACGCGTATACCCAAAAGGCACTATAAAGAATCTGTTGTTAACAGGCAGTAAGAAAACATTCAATTACAAAAACTGAAATAATGTTTATGGATTTAAAACTTGGACGCTAACTTGGAAGTTTGAAGATTTTAAAATGTGCGTCTAGTGATCATAAATTGACAAATGAGTAAGTCCTTGGAAGAGTACGGGAACTGTGGTGTGTAGTTTAGACAGTCCTGTGGAAGAGAAAAATATTTTTGCCAACAGTCTTTGATAGGCTTCTTGTACTAAAAAGGAAAGAAACCGAAGGAAGATGGGTAAAATAAATCACAGAAAAGCATAACTGAAAGCTTCTGATTACAAGAAGCAGGAATAGGATCTGCGTAACGTTACTGGAAACTTGGCTGAGAGCAGAATATGTAGGCCTAACAGTGATGACGACGACGTAGACGACAATAATGATGATGACGATGACAAAGTTGTGTTGATAACGGTGATGGTGAAAAAGGGTGAACTTCAAAGCTTTATAACTAATTCAATTTATAACTTAAGAAGAAACAACTAATCTCAAATAGAAGGCAATTTAGCAGCTACGAACACATAAAAGTAATGTAAGACGACGTGCAACAATAAACTAGAATGAGTTTTGGGATTTGAAGAAATCAAGCTAAAACCTAAAATCGCTCAAATTTTTGATACGCGATCGAAGAGTGCACAGACTTAAGTGACTACAGTTTGGGGTCAATTTTTATCGTGCAGAGCAAGAAATAGCCAAATGAACGCATAGTTCAGTAACCAGATCCTGAAGAAATTGGAGACGAGTTACTTTGAAGCTTTAGAGATGTGGTGATGAAGGAAACACGCCTTGAGAACACCGTGGACAGAAAGTTTGCCTAATAATAAGGCTATGAAGAAAGTGGATGAGAGAAGGATTCTGACTGGAACGATTGCGGAAAGGAGAAGCAGTATTGTTGGTCACCATTCAAGCTGGTTCACCACCCTGATCGAGGGAATGACTGAGGGGCATAATGGGAGGGGAAGGCCGAGACTGGAAAATATAATGAGATAAAAGGATGAAGAGTGTATGCGGTGATTAAGAGACTGTCTTCAAAAGGAAAGAAATTGCAAGCTCACAAATCTTCGGGATGATAATAATAATAATAAGAAGAAGAAGACGATAAAGAAAAAGAAGGAGAAGGACACATCACGGTAAACATGATTTTACATTATTCAAGAATTCGTATTAATATTTGTTCTTCTGTACAATCAATATTTCCAAGTTACTTGCTAAATGGATAGCCTATATTAAATCAAGGTCTTATTACATTGTGTTCGGCTATCCTGATGATAACAAACTGTATGCATAATTAATACAACTGCAGGTTGAGAGACATGTTAACATCGTAAGCTACCTCGAAACGTTTGTGACATTAACTATGACACATAACAGTAAGAAATAAATGAATGTTTATTTTTTTACTGGTGTGTGTCGGGTAAAGAAGAAAACTTTCCGAGGAAGACTACAAAATTTTCACCTCATCAACCTGTAGTAATATAAGACTGTAAAACGCGTAGCGTTTGTTCTCGGCAGAATAGAAGAGATGCGAATGGTTCCAGTCTTTAAGCCACTCGTGTAAATTTTAATAGTGCGAACGTGAGTATGAAATCAAATTAGAAAAAAATGTATTTTCTTTAAAGTCGTTATTTTGCTTTTTTATTTTACTGTTTTTTTGTTGTGTAATTAACAAAAAACTTACACGGTACTCAAATTTTTGTATGATACGCTACACTCATTTAGATTTACAAAATTAACGCTACGCTATTTATGCTTTAAAATAAATATTTAAAACATAAAATCACAAAGAATTTACTAATTTCTCTCTCTTTAATGTAATGGTATTTTAAGCTCTTTACAAGAAGACGAGCGTACGTTTCCGATGAGGACATTTCCCATCATCTGTATGAGTTTTATCGTAAAAACATAAACAAAGAACGCACATACATAATTGTTTAATCTATAAAACGTATTTGAAACATAACTCCCACAACAAAGATAATACAACGAACAATGGAATATACAAAATTGTATGTCAAGACTGCAATAGATGTTACATAGGCTGGACAAAAAAAAAATAATTAAAATAAACATCATTTTGAACACTTCAATACATTTAAAAAAATGTAGAAATCCAATTTCGCCACACATGCAATAAATATAAGACACGAATTCCCAAACGTCACCAACATGAAACTAATAAAACATACCACTAAAGGCACAATAATGAATATATGGGAAAATTTACAAATATATAAACAAAAAACACAAGACAAACAAACACCTGAACAAATGCAAATCAACACAAAACACGAACAATTTTCAAAACACTTAACGTTCGAAACACTCAAAAAACAAAAATATATACCACACCCACACATAATAATACGAATGTAAACTACTAAATTCCAACAGGAAACCATAGCAACAACCAACCTAGACACAAGTATTCCACAAGATTAAAAACTAAGGTGGCTGAGGATGAGCAAACCATTTGATGTCCAAAACATGTTCCAAGTAAGGAAAACAATATATCTTGATTGAAAACTAGTAGTAAATGGTAAATAAAATAATATATATACAATTTATTATACCAGGCAAAAGCAACATCTACAATAATTGTGATTGCACAATCGATTAAACGAGCATTTACAAACCGGGTCCAAACGGGTGTTAGTAAAACGACTATTAAGATAATAACCGTTAGTAACTTTAACGGTAGTTAAAAGCTCTCCATTCAGAAAAAAATCAATCCTGAAACGAGACATTATTTAGACTATAGAAAATTCAAGATATTGTTAAAGTTCTATATTATGTCTCAACTTTTCGTTTGAAGTCGCCATTTATTTTTTTATAAATATAAATAATATATTATTGACATATAATATTAGCCTAATTATATAAGAATACATAGGGTTAATTAAATATTAATATAATTATCTTGTTGGTACATCCTCTTCGTTCACTTTTATAAATATTATATTTAGTATAAACTTCCTGGACCTTACAATTACCAAAACCAACAACACACACACATACAAAATATACAGAAAACACACCACAACAGACATGGTCATACATAACTCATCCAACCACCCAACTCAACACAAACATGCAGCTTTCAACTACATGCTCCATAGGCTCACTTCAATACCCCAAAACACACATGACTACCAAGAAGAACTCAACACAATCAAATATATAGCAGTCAAAAATGGATACCATCCCGATTTAATAAACAAACTACACAAACGCATCCTAAACACAAAAAGTAAAACACATAAAACCAACAGTACACAACCCAGTAAATACATCACACTCACATACTACAATTCCAACACACACAAAATTGCTAACACATTCAGGAAACACAATTATAAAGTAGCCTACAGAACTAACAACACCATCAGGAAACACATAAATAATACTAACAAAAACACAGACACATACAGCAAAACAGGGGTTTATAAATTAAACTGCAATGACTGTCACCAATTCTACATTGGCCAGACGGGAAGATCTTTTTCCTCTAGATTTTCAGAACATTTAAAAGCCCTCACCACAAACTACATACATTCCACATGTGCCACACATTTACAAAATGAAAACCACAGCTACACAAACATAGAGCACAACATGGAAATACTACACTACTTACCTAAAAGTAGAAAACTAAACACAGCAGAACAATTTGAAATATACAGATATCACGCACTACAACCAAACAACATATTAAATGAACAATTACATTATAGATCACACATACTTTTCGACACACTGATTCAAACACACAATTTGAACCCCAGCGCCAATTCCCTCCCACCATCACCTCCCACCATCAACCCCCACCACACACACCTACAGTCCATAACCGTTACTCTGTAAAGACATTCAGCATTTACTCCCACTGAAGAAGACGTATACCACGTTGAAACGTTTGGGAAATAAACCATAAAGTAAGTTCATAGTGAAAGTTTATATATATATAATATATATTAATATATTCATATATTATAATAAATACTTATATTAAATATATTTATGTAAATATTATTACATGTTACAATTTGTATAATTTACAATTTATTATAGTTTATTATAGTAATTTATATATAACGATTAAATGTATTTTACATTAATATATGTATTGTAACGGTACATATCTTCACCGTACATTTAAAAACAACTATAAGGAATAAAACACTCATTAATTAACACTAGAACACCCAAGAGATGGATGAATCATTGTGTACTAAATATAATATCCGGTCCGCGAACTAATTTAAACAATAAATGAAGAATCGTAAACAATAATGAAGAAGAAAATATAGAAAACAACATAATAATGTGATTAACCAATAACCCAATAGATATGGTAAGTGAGAGGACAAAACCACATATACCAACAACAAACACCAACAAGGTACAGAAGGTAACATGAATAAACACAAATAAATTGATAAGCGAGGAAGAGTTAACAAATCTACTCTACAATGTTCCAATATGAATTCCAAGAGACAATGAAACAAATAAAGCAAGGGGTCTGCAGAGTTAAGAAACCAGTAAAGACACACAGACATGGACAAACTATTGCTAAAGACTTGACCATGACTAAAACTCTTTATTCTAAGATAAAAATATAATTAATCAACAATCAAAACAATGAAATAAAATATTGGAATATAAGAATGAGTTAGTTGGCATAGCAATAACAGAGTACCATGCCTGCTTTTAATACAAGTAAACCCAATTAAAATATATAAAAGAAAACCTGGTAATCACCAGTAAACATGTAAAAATAGTGTGAAAAAATAATAAATAGTGAGTGGTTAACAAGAACAGAAGTGTAAAATAATAACCTTAAAACATTGAGATCAGGGATATAAGCATAGACCATTGTTGTTAGACAAGGGGGTCCCAATTTACCTCAATCCTTGTACAAATTCACTTGTAATTAGAATAATCTAAGAGTAAAACATTGTAAAACTAGTTAAGGTTATGCAATAATGAAAATAGACATTATATAGACAAACCTAGTGCTATGATTTAGTAATTAAAATTAAGAGTGACATGGGTTGTGTTTAATGTAATTACACAGACTGAAATGGACAGAAAGATGTAGCCATTAAACGCACTCAGAATTCCCACAATATTGTAAACCAGAGAAGGACAGTGATTAAATGTGCACTGCAATATGTAATACTACTATTACAGTATAAAATAATGATAACGAACTATTAATTAAACCATAATTATGAAAAATTAAGGTACCTGTCTAACTACACTAGATGCTAGAAATATTAGTGAATTATTCACAATCTCACATAATAATGAGAGACTAGCCATTATAAAACACTCTTTAGACTATAAAGACCATTTTTACAAAAAAAGAACCACTTAAAATTGAGTATATCATTAACCATGGACCGAATCATAATGACACATGGCATACTAAAACTATGAATAACTAATAAAACTAAAAACAAGAAATTAATTATATTTGAAGAAAAGCTGAGATATCCAGAAGTTGTAATCGACATATCAGAATGACTATATCACAGTAAAAAATGGACAGAGCCAATTATTGAAATAAAAAAAGAGTGAATCAAATTAACTATGCTCTAGGCCAGCGGTTCCCAAACTGTGGGGCGCCCCCCCCAAGGGGGGGCGCGTAAAAGTGTCAGGGGGGCGCGGAGCTCGTTCAACAAGCAAAATTTAAAATTTAAAAAAATTTATATTTCACATAATTAAGTCGTCGACATGACATAAGTAAAATTAGGAATGATGAATAACTCATTTTATTAATGAAATAGCATGAGTGTTGTGGTCTTATAATTTTGATGCACTATTTGTCACGATATAGGTTAGCGTTTACGACGAGGAGCTCGTCCTTGTGTGTACCGTGTGTTACTGTTGTGGTGTGGCCGTTTGGCTGTTCGCTGACTGTGGTGTGGTGGAGGTTCCTCGTTCCACGTTGAATGCTTTACTTTAGTTGTGTAATCGAGAGCGATATGTGAACAACACAAAATTGTTCTATTACAAGTATACGCGTCAGCGTAGTGAGGTTATGTGTTGTGAATGAAAGTTCAGACATTGATGTGAACCAGTCTTTTTAATTCGTTTAAAAATAGTAGCGTCTTTCAATTATTATGAAGCGTATGAACTCTGACATGGAACGTTCGGTCTCCCAAGAGTCAACCACAGATCCAGAACCTACAGGCGCATCTACGTCACGGACAGCTAAATTAAGAAAGTATGATGACAATTACCTGTCGTTAGGTTTCACAAGCACTATTGTTAACGGTGATGGACGCCCTCAGTGCGTTATTTGTTTGCAAGTTTTGGCTTCAGACAGTGTGAAACCAAATAAATTAAAAAGGCACCTGGATACGAAACATAAAGATGTCAGTACTAAACCTAGGGGCTTTTTTGTTAGGAAACTGAATAGTTTTAGATCAGCACAAAAAAGTTTCACTAAAACGGCAAGTTTACCATCGCAAACTTAAAGCTCTTTTAGCTTCATATCAAGTTTCATTCAGAATTGCTCAATGCAAAAAAGCCCACGCAATTGGCGAGACTCTTGTCTTACTAGCGGCAATAGACATGGTGTCAACGATGATAGGTGAAAAAGAAGCAGAAACTTTGAAAACAATTCAGCTGTCAAACAATACAGTGGCAAGACGAATTTCAGATATATCTGAAGATGTATGTGACCAATTATTAGAAAAATTAAAAGGAAAGGACTTTGCAATTCAAGTTGACGAAGCAACAGACATACATAGGGATGCACATTTAATTGGTTACGTTAGATTTGTTGATAAAACCATACTCCGGGAAGAGCTCCTTTTTTGTGAACCATTTTCAAATAATGCAAATGCAGAAACGATTTTTGATATAATTGATAACTTTTTTAAACAAAGTGGGCTAACTTGGGATAAATGCGTTGGGCTTTGTACAAACGGTGCCCGGGCAATGTCTGGTGAGTACTCTGGCCTACGGGTAAGGATCAAAGCTGTGGCTCCAGAGGCTGTTTGGACACATTGCATTATTCACCGGGAGGCTTTAGCTTCAAAAGGACTAAGTCCTGAACTGCATGATGTGTTAAAGACTGTTGTGAAAACAGTAAATTTAATAAAAGCTTGCCCTTTAAATTCAAGAATTTTTAAAGTTCTGTGTGAAGATATGGGTGCAGAACATGTTTCATTGCTCTTTCACACTGAACCAAGGTGGCTGTCCAGGGGTAAAGTGTTGGACCGTATTTTTGAACTGAGAAACGAAGTTTTTTTGTTTTTTAAATAAAGATAACCATTCCCTAGCTGAGTTCTTTTGTGATGAAGATTTTCTTATAAAATTGGCTTACCTCAGTGACATTTTTGAGAAACTGAACATTTTGAACAGATCCCTTCAGATACAAGATGCAAACATACTAACTTGGAATGATAAGATTCAAGCATTCATCAGAAAGGTTGATTTGTGGGGTCAAAGCATGAAAACCAACAATCTAGAAATGTTTCCAACATTATTAAAAATCTTGAACAAATTTAAAAAGGATATTTCTGATGGGGAGTTAAAAAATGTGTTTTTAAATCACATTGTGTCTCTGAGGCTAGGATTTGACCACTACTTTTATGAGGATTTGAGTAATTTTGCTTGGATTAGAAACCCGTTTGAAGATGTCTCAAAAATTGAATCACTGAGTGTTTTAGAAAAAGAAAAACTTATTGATTTGCAATGTGATCCTTGTTTGAAGAAGACACTTACTGACTGTTCATTACCAGAGTTCTGGATTAGCATTGCCAAGGAATATCCGGAGCTGAGGGAAAAAGCAATGAAAGTTATAATTCCATTTGCTACCATTTATTTGAGTGAAACAGGTTTCTCAGCTTTGGCTGCGATTAAAAATAAATACAGAGCCAGACTAGATGTGACCAAAGAAATGAGAGTTGCTCTTACCAATATAACACCTCAATTTAACAAGCTTTGTGACAAGAAACAGGCCCATCCAAGTCATTAGTTTTAAAGACTGCTACAACAACTATATGATATTATTGAAATATTTTGATTTACCATTTTATACTTCATGCTGTTAATGAACGTAACTATTGTTATAATTAAAATTCTGTGTAAAAAAAGCTCAAGCGAAATATTTGATATTTTTCAAAAAAAATACTTCTGAATGAACGGACAATACGAGGGGGGACCCAAAAGTAACGAGAATTTTTCTCTGGCAATTGGTAGAACGCAAGGTCCGACTTCTCCCGCTAGGTGCCTTCACTAGACACCATTTTGTATCAGTTGCCCTAGCGGCATTGTTGTGGAAACATTAGCGCGGTCAGTGTGACTATTTTTTGTAAGCGCTGTTTCACGTTTTCGGCGATTTGTCAATGGCAGACATTAAATACCAACGTGCTAACATCAGGTTCTGTTTCCTGTTAGGGAAATCAGCAGCAGAAACTGTCGCAATGCTTCGTACGGCTTATGGGGAGGAAGCTTTGAGCCAGGCAGGATTTACGAGTGGTTTTCTCGTTTTAAAAGTGGTCAAATGTCAATTGAAGACGAACCACGACCGGGACGTCCCTCGACTTCCAAAACGGACGAAAACATTGAAAAAATCCGTGTTGCGATCATGTTTGATCGTCGTAGAACAATCGATGAATTGGAGGAAATGACTGGAATATCCTGGAGTTCATGCCAACGAATTTTGACTGAAGATCTGAAGATGAAACGTGTTGCAGCAAAATTCGTTCCGCGTGTGCTTTCTTGTCGGCTCAAAATAGTTTCTGCTGCTGATTTCCGTAACAGGAAACAGAACCTGATGTTAGAACGTTGGTATTTAATGTCTGCCATTGACAAATCGCCGAAAACGTGAAAGAACGCTTACAAAAAATAGTCACACTGACCGCGCTAATGTTTCCACAACAATGCCGCTAGGGCAACTGATACAAAATGGTGTGTAATGAAGGCACCTAGCGGGAGAAGTCGGAACTAGCGTTCTACCAACTGTCAGAGAAAAATTCTCGTTACTTTTGGGTCCCCCCTCGTATTTAAACTCTCTGAAACACTGATTCTTAATTGATATCATTTATTATTTATTTACAAAGTAATCATGATTTTTTTATCAGAAACTGTGTATTTAAACTAAGAATATTATTACTTTCATAACTGCAACAGTATTTAAATCAAAAATGTAATTGAATATTTACAACTGTTGTCTGTATTTATAATTTTATATGTAGTATAAATGGTGAAAATTTACCTAATAAACGACAGTTATCAAATACTTATATTTGTTATTTACCTTATTAATACCTTGTTAAATGTACGTGGCTACCACATTATGTGAGGGGGCGCGTTATGGTTCAATATTTCAAAGGGGGGCCCAAGACAGAAAGTTTGGGAACCGCTGCTCTAGGCCAAAGAAAGCATAGACCAAATATTGTAATTTTATTAATTTTAGACAATTATTGTAGTAGAGATTATCATAAAAGGACTTGGGAAGAAACATATGGATGAAATGTAATCACTTCAATTTCCATAATTAAACATGTAAAATCATAAGGAATATGTCATAGTCGTAAGTGAAAAACATTAACTTTTTAATTAAAGCACCAACACATGTTTTGTGAGGACTTGTTTTAACGAGCAAATCAATTGTAATAGCATGGTGTGGCTATATCAAGTATTACTAGTAACGCAAGGACGCTAAACCAATTTAAAACATATTCTGTTTATTTTGGGCCAAAAGGTAGCGTCATGAAGCTACTCTCCACACCAAAGTCATTAACAATTTTATACAAATTAATTATTTTTGCCGAGGGAGTGATCTCGCTCTAAGGAACGGCAGCAATCTCTAAGCCAATGAAATCGATCAAAATCAACAGGGGGGTATATAATCCCAAAATTGGAACAGCGGAGAGAAGCAAATTTCTTCACACTTCATATCTGGCTAGCGAAGCAGTACGACGGCCATTTCTGTGCGCGAATAAGTTGAATTCGGAATCGAATCAGCTGTTCGTGTATAAATGTAAACATTTGGTCAACATAACCAAAAATTTGTAAGTGTCGAGTCTAATGCATAAATGCAACTGCAATAGTGACACAACATTGCAGAATGTGCAGTAGGATGCAATAAAGTGAATTGCAGGAAGTATAGTGTTTTATTGTACTTATCGAATTTTAACTTGAAAACAGAAATTTTTATGATTTTGACATTGAGTCATGGAAGCAACCATGAAATCTCATAGCTTTTAAACGTGAATAAATAAATTGATTGACAATAACAAACGTTAATGAACATTATTTGAATTTTTATAGAAAAATAAATATTTTTCTACCTATATTATGAAGGTTAACCAACTTAGTGAGATAGACGATGAGTTAATATGAACTCGAGTAGAGGTTATCTAACCTTATGATTATCATTGTTCCAATTCATAAATCATCATTGAATGTTTTAACCAAATCTATTTGAGCAATATACTGTAATTGTTTACCTGATAAGAGTTCAGCATTCAATGGACATGATAATTTTTAACGAACATTAGATGAACTTATAATTCCAATTATTTATGTATTTTGTTATGTATAGGTTAAGGAGTTACATTATATTAAAATAGATAATACTTTGTATCAACTCAGCATGCCTGAAGTAACCCTAATCAACATTAGGGTCAACACGATAGTCGAATTTATAATTCTATGTTAATAATTTAATGTCGTTTTGTTTAGACAAATCAGTTCCAACTACACAGTTTAGACAGTAGTGCAGGCATTTTCTGTTATGTATCTTGCAGTCCCAAAGGAACCACAAAAAATTATAAAACTAATGAACAAAGATTCAATGTTATATTTTAAATTTCTTTTAAACAAAAATAGTTTAACTAACCTGAGAGTAAGAGTTAATAAGAAATAAGTCAATGATTAATGAGGCAAACAGCCAGTTATAAATATCAACTAAGAATTACAATTTATTAAAATATGTTAATAAATCAAATTGTATAACAGAAAAAAGAGTTGACGACTTTCATTTAATAGACAATACTGATACGTCTTAGGTAACCATTAGTATTCCCACAGGTGACACCATTTAACTCAGATATATTAAAATCGAGTTATCTATTCGCTTGTTAACGTGTTTGTTAACGAACTAGACCTTCAAACTCAATAATTATATGGTGAGTACATAACGTGTGTTTATTTCAGCAATAATAGAATCTACGGCGAAATACACGATCCACCGGCGCCTGCGAGGGAGACAACCTGACTAATTCGTATCTGATCTTCAATTTAAGCGAACCACTCAGTGCAAAGAAGAGCTATTAAATAATTCGTTATCAAACTTTTTTATTAAACATTATTAACCACAATTAAATCTACAATACGATATAATAAACGAACAAATAAAAGGAAATATAAACGGGCAGAACTCGTACTTCCACAGTATACACATATGTACATACGCACATAACATGTACATATATACTTATTGTATAAACATAAATACATGTACTTTACGTATATATAAATACGTACATTTACACACTTAATACGCACGGGAGTTCCCACTTTTGTACCAAAAAAGGTTACACTTATGGGTTTTGTAAATTTATTGACTCCATACGGCTTTTTATAACTATATATCATATTTAGCCTCAAAATGCACTTATTTCTATTATTTCTGTAAAGCAAAGAGTATTGTACCGTTAACAAAACATTTTGAATTTCGTTGAATAATTCAACAGACAAATGTAATTTGTCTTCCTTTCTAATCCTTCCAAACACATCTGTTCGTACAAATAAACGCTGCACATGACTGTAACATTTTGATTATTTACTGTAATAATATCAATATGCAATACACAGTTGACAGTTTGTTGCCCACACTACGGTGGAATCGCGATAGTGCAGCTTATGCAACATCTCGTGTCTAATATATACGTACATGTACTATATGTAACAGATGCTATATAATGTGCACTATATGGTATATAACGTACTATATAATGTGCAGCTATGCTGGAGCATTATACCTACTGAGTATATGCAAACCCTGATATATTTTATTAAAAAGTTATGGGCGACGTGTACTTAAAATTGTATAAAACATTGCTGCTTATCTTCAAAGATAATAATAATCTTCAAAAAACAATGACTTGACTTAAGTCCTTAAATTCCTAGGTGGAACAGAAGACCTCGACGAAATTTCTCCAGCGTGTTCTGTCCATTGCCAGTGCCTTCACCTCCCTCTATGTCTTGTTGACACCAGCCAGCTCTCTTTTCATAGTCCTCTTCCAGGTGTTCCTCGGTCTTCCATGTCTGCAGCTACTTTGCGGATTCCAATTCAGTGCCAGTCTAGCGATATTTTCTGGTGGTCTTCTCAGGGTGTGACCAATTCACCTCCATTTTCTTCTCTTTATCTGTAGTCGGATGGTACTCTGCCTTGTGGCCTCCTACGGCCTCCTACAGATCTCTATTCGAGATGGTCTTGGGCCACCAAATTCTTATTATGAGACTCAGGCAACGGTTTATGAAAGTCTGTAACCTTGGGATAATGTACTTTGTCACTTTCCAGGTCTCACATCCATACAGCAACACCGATTTGACATTTGAGTAAAAAAACAAAGTAACTTTAAATGTGAGATCTAACGATGTGTTCTCCATTATAACAATATGTGACAAAATGAAACAAAAAAAAAGTAAATGTAAGTCACCGTCACCACAAAAATAGTATGAAACTGAAAAAGACTATCATGTACAACTGAATGTACATTTACCATGTGTTGGAATTCATTGACTTGTATGTTCGATAATACTAGCGGTTTTTTCTCAAATGAAAAAATGCCAATAACGTTATAAAAGCATATTATCACTTAAAGTGCAAAACGTTAACCAAACGTATATTGTTTATGACCGGTTAGACACGACCAATTTTTTCTTTGCTCACTTTCTTAAGAACAAAAGACAAAGACAAACCAATCCAAGCCAAATAATTATGTTACCACGGTAACCATACGAACGAATTCTGTAGCAAGCTGTAACCAAATAATGCTTCACGCTTTTGTAAAAACGTTACAGACTGAGTACCTATAGTTTTCCAAATAAAAATGTATTTGTTATTTATATCTAAAAATTATATGTTATCCGCAGATAATAGTTTCTACTTTATTCATCAGTTAGGCTACAAAAGTCTATAATTTTCGAATTGTATAAGGACTCGCTTTGCTCGTCGCAATTATAATCCTTAAATAACTTACACAGTTCATGAACAGAAGTCTGCCCACTTATTTAAATCAACTAGCCCTACATTCTTGATACTACAGTTTGTTAAGTAGTATAGGTACAAAAAGCCACTTTTTAAAAATAGTAGAACTTACTGTTACACAAACAAAAGTGCTATAAAAAATTGCAGATCAAAATTTAACAGTCAGTAAACTTCTTTATAGCACAATCAAAATCGCAGATCACAATATAAAATTTCAAATTTCAATTTGTTTTATTTTTATCTGTCACATAATCTCGTAACCATATATTGTAGGTTGTAGAATCGCGTTGCACCCTCTTCCATCAACTACTCTCGATGCGTACAGAGAGCATTGCCCGGGAGTCACAAACTCGAACATTGGAAGTAGGATTTGCTGGCAGAGCTGACTCGAGCTGGCTAGCTCGAGCTTTGACTCATTCGTCAGTATCAGTGGGCATTAACCGAAACCTCAGTTCCGTATCCCCAGCCTTTGACTCCCAAAAACAGACGTACGTGTACTTGCATACATAGGTATATATCTCATTTTTTAAATTTAAACATATTTATATTTGTTTGGTTTATTTTTGTGTGTGTTTATATATACCGTACATATGCAGTACGTCATACGTAAAAATTTATAATTACAAATATATATATTGCGACAGTACAAAAGATACGGTACTGTGCATTGCAAAAATAAATAAATAATTAATACAAATAAATAAAGCTATGGAATAGACATGATTCAGATTGCAAGCTGGATTTTTAAAAAAAATAGGGAACGCACAATTCATGCATGTACACGCATATCTGGCCCACCTGTCGCTAGCGTTTTGTACACGTGTATTTTGTTTGTGTGTGTGAAGCCTGTCCGTTCCTGAATGGTAACCATCCCTTTTCAAATATTGATAAATTTTATGTTTTATTTTAATTATAAGAAAAATATGTACGATATTGTAAAACGAAAGACACCAGAGGGTGTAGAAAATAAAGGTGAACAAAGAGTTAAAAGACCGGGACAAAGTGACAGAAAGTGCAATTACTATAAGTAAAAAGTGAATAGCTCTTTACAATGTAATTACAGTAAAGAAGTGTAATTTACGTATAGTAAACACGTAAAAATTAGCGATCGACTGAGCATCGAGTAGTGTGAAACAGACTTCGTAATTCGCGAAGATAGGCGAAATTAGTGAATTGAATCAGAGTGGGGGTAAAGACGCTTCGACAAACTCTGACAAGATGAAAATTGTTCAGACCTGAGCTTTTGCACGACCTGGCTATAAATACCAGGTCGCGCTAATAAAGTTTCTTCTTCTATTTTCAACCGTTGCCGGAGGAGGCTATGTCAGTCGACGACGCTATTTTAAATCTACAGTGAGAGTCACGGGACGAACTGGAAGTCCAACCAGAACAGCAGAGCACCTACGAAGAGGTTCGATGGACTCACGTACGATCCATGAGGTGATACGAGACAACTAGTAAACAGCATTAGCAGTGGAATCCTGGAAGAGGACCAGAGGACCAGAAGAACGAGAAGGACACAGACCGAGGACCCGAAGAGGACACACTGATAGTATCGCATCAAATAATGTGATGAATAACCATTTTTGTTAATTACAGACAATTGAAAGACTCTAATTAACATAGAGTGAAAAACATCTCGTGTATGCTATGACAGCAACCTCCCCATTATCATCGATTTGGTACAGTTGACCTCCATATGCATAATTGCTGGCGTCACATTGTAGGTAAAATCGCCTTCCTGGTATGGGAAATTTCAGCATTACAGTATTAATAAATAATTCTTTCACTCTTTGGAACTGTTCTGCCATATCCGAATCCCATTTGAACTTATTACCTTTCTGTAGTAGTTTCAGTAATGGTTGTGTACATTCTGCATACTTGTTTGTGAATTTGTTGTAGAAATTTGTGAGACCTAAAAACCCTTTCAGCTGTTTAGTATTTTTGGGTGTGGGAAAGTTTAGTATAGTGGTTACTTTATCTGGTGTGGTCTTAATTCCGTTGGTTGTTAGACAATACCCCAGGTACTGAATCTCTTTTCTAAAGAATTGTGATTTTTCCAAATTGACTGTCATATTCGCGTTCTTCAGGTTATGCAATACATTTTCCAAATGTACGATGTGTTCTTGCTCATTGTTCGAAAAGCATAGGATGTCGTCCACATAAATTATAGTGTTTTTCTTTACCTCTTCTGTCAGTACATAATCTAACCCACGTGCTAAGCTCGCGAGACTGGCGCTTAGTCCAAACGGTGTAACCTTAAATCTGTAGCATTTTCCTTCGTGCAAGAAACCTGTATAATTTCGACATTGTTCTGCTAGAGGAACTTGCCAAAAACTACTTGTCAAGTCGATTGTTGACATAACCCTTATGTTGTTGCACCTGGCCAATATTTCATTTATTGGAGGTGGTCCTTCATAATCTAGTGTTTTACACTGTTTATTTTGCGGGCGTCCTCTTAATCTCCGCTTGTATTTAATCGGCACGGGCCATCCCTTCTGTAGATACGGCATACTATCATTCATATGGTAATAATGCTCATAACCTCTGATGCGACCTGGTCGTTCATCGAACACTTCCTTGTAGCGATATAGAAGTCGCTCCATCTGGCTCCCCATCGTTGTATCTGCACCTTCTATCTCGTCTATCTTCTTAATTATTTCTTCATCTATGACACTGACATCTTCTCTTATTACCATTAGTGGTACTTCATACGACTCTTCAATTCCTATTGACTTTACTTCTGTTTTCAACTGGATATTCTTTTCTTTAAATCAATTTTGCTTTCTGTTTGTTTAAAAAAATTCATACCAAGTATACATTCCCTTATAAGTCCTGGCACAATTAAAAAAAAACACACAATCGAAGTTTAAATTATCATTTATGCTAATCTCGTAAAATATCTGCTTTCTGATATGTTTTTATCTTCTACCCATTGCACTAATTATGGTGGTATTATTAACGCTAAGAATTTCATGTTTACCTAATTTACCTTTATTATTATTATACCAACTTTCAGACAATGCGTTAATTGCACTACCTGTATCGATTAAAGCGTTTACATGTACCTTATTTATCTTAACAACTAACTCTGGGCTTTTAACAAATTTTATATTAATGTTTTGTTCGGGTTCTTCCATCAACTCTTGTCGCATATCTGGAAACATTGTGTTTACAGCTACATCGGGTCCTTTAAACATTTTGGTTTGTTGACATACATCAGGGTGTATTGACCTTGCCTGCAGTCACTGGCTGTTCATTTTTGGGTAAACGGGACGATCACTCCCTTTACTCCCCGTTGCCTGGCTGTCAATAACCAAGGAATTTACAACCGGTTGGCTACTTTCTCCCTTCGGCCTTGGTGAGAATTTCTGCCTCCACCCTTGCTTTTGTTCATTCAACCATCTGTGTTTTTGAAAGTTTTTTTGTTCCTCGGCCTGTCTATTCTTCTGCTCGTTCGCTTTCTGAAAATCGTTATTTGTTCTGTTACTTATACCCATGTATTGGTTGTATTCCCGCAACAAAACTTCGAAATTGTTAATCGTGGTCATGCCTCTTGTTACCACAGCTATCTGAATTTCCCTGTTATAATGCCGTGCTAACTTTTTAATTAAGTGACGATCAGACATAATCGGTATCAATTGCCTGCATTTCAAGACAAATCTCTCCATATACTGGATCATACTAAATGAACCGTTCGGATTAAATCGACCATACTCTAGTTGATCGCGAATACGGGCCTGCTGCGTCGCACCCCAGTATTTGTCAACGAATATGGCTTCAAATTCTTGAAAGTTATTCACTTGACCTCTCAGAATGCGCCACCAGATGGCCGCTTCCCCCGTCAAATGTCTGTTGAGCCATCTCGTGTTTTCCGCCGGATAATATATTTCTTGTAGTTCCTTCAACTTTTTCAGAAACTCCATTGGAAAGCTGTCCTCCCCGTCAAATGTAATTTCTTTATTACCATTGTTTCCATTCATGGCGACGGCTGGTCTTTGTTCCATCTCTTCCAATTTACGTTGCATCCTGAGTTGGTTTTCTTTAACCGTTAGTGTGTTCGTCATCTCATCCAGCCTTCTTCCTTTTTCTATCAATACACTGTTTAATTTTTCTTCAGTGTAGTGTTGAGCGTCTTTTATATTTCGTACTTGTAGTTCTATTACCTCCACTTGTTGCTTGTTTTGTTGTTGAGTATTGATGATTGCTTCTTGCCATTCTCGGCGGTCCTTCTCTCGCAATTCTTTATTCTCTTTAGCATGTTTCTTTATTTCCTTATTTATTTCTTTCATTCCGCTTTCATTCTTCTTCTGCAAATCGCCTAGTTTTCCTTCCCACTTTTTGGATTGTTCTTGTAGTTCTACATTTATTTGGTTAATCTGACCTTGTAGATTCCCGTTTATTGTTGCTATTTTCCTTCTAAATTTTTATTAATCCTTTCCTCTAATTTCTCAATTTGTTCTTAATTATGTTTTCTTAGTTCTATACTTAGTTGTTTTATTTTTTTATTTATTTGTTCTTGCTGTTTTTTACTCAGTTCTTGCACTTTTTTACTCAGTTGTTCATTTTGCTGTTTGATAAATTCCATCAACATAGCGAAATCCATTTCTCGAGGTTCTGACTCGTGTCCTCGCGCCCTATTCTGTGTATTACCTCCGCTGACGTTGACACTTCCGTCACTCTTCACAGTATTATCTTCCAATCCTTCGATACCTAACTGATTGTTCACTTAAAACTCCTGGCTTTCCGAATTATCAATTGTAGCCATTTTAGCACGTCTCCGCGTAATCGTTCAGACACACTTAGAGATTATTGCTATTCTACATCTACTTACTTACTTCTAACAAATTAATATGCACGCTGTCTGTCCTCTGCCTGCTTAACAACAATAAATACTGCTTGTATGTCAAGCCGTGCGTGTGGGCGCCAATTTATAACTCTAATTTACGTTAGGTAGATATTACCTTCTTAAAGCCCGCTATTGGAGCGCCAAATATAACGTTTTTATTACTCGTTATCATTAATTATATTGTGTTAATTAACAGATTACGTTTTTTCAATCTAGCAATGGTAATTAAAGTTACAATGAAGTCTACTGATGTTAATTGTAATTGTGTTAAGTTACTTATGCGTGATGAGTACAAAGAATCTTATATGTTTAAGAATACTAATTGCTGTATCATCCCACAGGTAGTAATTAAATAATAAAAGGCATACACATTTATCAGAATAATTGTTGCATTTATTATTATTAAGTTACTTGTCAATTATATTAAATCCATATGATTTTCACATTTTATTATTATTCGTTAATTTAAAATGTATTCTATCTCAATAGACATTCATTCTAAGACCTTTATCTCAAGGTTGGATTTAAATTGTAACACTTATCTCTATTAAATATCATATTACACATATTTTATTTAGAAATGGATTCATGTTTAGTATATGAAGTTTATCTTTAATAAGACATACGTGAGTTTTTTAAGTATGCCATATTTTATACGTAGGTTCTTTGAGTAGGACAGACAGGTGTTTTAACAATATATTAATTAATGCATAACAATTACTATTGGTACGTTATCCACTCGGCGGCGTGTAGAACTGCGGTGATTATCATCTCCCACTCCTTAGATCTGCCATGAAAGTGTAGATGCGCTAATCATATCGTGGTTTATTCTCGTAGTGCATGATACGTTGAACACTTTTTGATCACTACACTCTGACTAAGACACTCCGTCATCTTCCGACGTTACAATAAATAACTACCGGTTACTATTGATAACGTTTATTCTTGATACACGAGTTATAAATTTCACACGACTGTTTTTGAACACATGTTTCGATCCGAATTGTTTTACAAGTTATATATTACTACAACTTTAGTTCTCACTTCTCAATATTAATTGTATTATACACCTTGTTTGTGGACTTTGGTTCTACGAAATATAATATAAGTTACAAATCTTCACAATTATTTGTACCTGATAAATCTTCGTACGTTTTAAGTCAATTCGCGAACTTTCACTACCGACTAATTCTGAATTTCCGTAAAGACTCTGAACTGTTAAGTTAAGACTCCACGAAACTTATAACATCATCTCGTCAACACTTCCGACCGACTCCTCCGAAATATTATTATTAGACTCCCTTGATCGCGCTCTCGGCTTATTTTATACTGATTACACCTAATTCCCTCTTAAGACTCTCTTAGTCTAACACCTTCTTTACCATTGGTTGTCGTCCTTCGTTTCTCAGAAAATTCCCTCCTATTTCTTTTACACTTTACCACGCTACGTTTCCATTAGTTTTTTGTTCTAGTCTTCCTAGAACTTTACTTCTGGAAACCCGCCTACGTTGAACTCTGGTTTCTGATAGGATATCCTACTTCCCTACTCTATTTTCCTTTCTTTTGGTTCCACCCTCAGTCTGTGACGATAGTTCGATTTCACACGCGTCAACCATCCTGTCATTTCTTCTTATGTCTCTTTCAGTCCAATTCTCTTAATTGCCTTCTAAACGCACAGCTGCATCTGGCTAATGAGTGTACGCCACTTTGTTCTAGATTTCTCAGTATCTTCTTGTCTGGCCCCTCGCTGACTTTTCTATACCCAAGCGAGACCAATTCCTTCATTGTCTTCACTGTCCAGCTGCATCCTCTGTCAGAGTTCACACACTTGGTGTGGCCTTCCTTAGTAAATTTCTCTCTGGTGTTTTTGCTACCCCTTACTCAGAACCATCCCTTTCTTTAAGCGTCCAGATGTACTCGTTACATTAGTTTAATAACCTCCTGTGTATTTATAATTGTACTTCTCGCAGGGTGTCTTCCTATGACATTCAGCTAGAACGGGTTTCGCTAAACGTCCAGCTGCCCCGTTGATTAGTGCGTTCGCCTCCGTCGTATACCTTCTTAGTATTTTCTCATTGTGCTTTGTTCTGGCGATGTTCTGCCTATCAGACAGGACAATCCCTTAATTTTTCCACGCTTCCAGCTGCACTTGTTAACCTTGTTTACACGCCTCTGCTGTATTTCCTGGTAAATTTTCTCTCTGCCGAACCTCTGCTCTTGTTAGATTTATGATACCTACAGACATGTGCACGTCGACATTGAAGGCTGTTACACTCCTTTGTGTTAATTCCTTTTATAGCTTCCCACATACGTCAATGTCAATCCAACAACTGCCACTTGCTTCAAATTCCCTTTTTTTCGCGTTTTAGCGTTACAAAGTATTACGCCTCTTTCAGTATTGTCGACAAACAGAAAAATTGACGAAACAATTTCCCTCCTTAGTTTCGCCATACGGCAAAGACTAGGGTTTACAAAAACACAATACGTCCAGTAATATCCTATGCATCAGAGACCAAATCAGATACAGCAACAACTCAAAGAAAACGACAAACTATAGAAATGACAATATTACGGAGGATACTAGGAAAGACAAGGTACGATATAGTGCCAAACAATAGTACGGTATAAGAGAAAGTGTAATGTAACAGATATTAATTCTTGGATTGAAGAAGGAAGAAGAATACGGAATGAACACTAATCAAGATTGGATAACACAAGCCTAGTGAAAAAGCCAAGAGATTGCCAACCATACACCAAGAGGAGCATTGGTCGGCTAAGGATGAGGTGGAGTGACAGCATGTAGAACCGGACATAGACAGAGCAGGACAGAGAGCAGGACAGAGTCGTAACAACTAAGTTAAAGAAAACGTTTCGCCAAACTACTATCTAGGATAAAACTGCTTCAACATTGACATTTCGTGGTTCCTGTTTAGCAGCGAAACATTTTCCTTCAATAACGGTATCAGTAATTCTAGTATTACGTACACACACACCACGACGAATGCAGTATGTTTCGTAGCGCTTTATTTTGGAGTATTTGTACTTGTCTATATTATTAAACGACCTCATAATTGTATGGCTAGTTTAAAAATGTAGTTTTGTATTAAAATTTTGTCACGTATTGACGGCTGGAATTATTATTCAAAAGCTAATAAAATGATAGTGATATTGTAATGAACTGAGAAATAACCGAAATTTAATTACAAATTACAAAATAGTTTTTCACTCGCTGAGTGGGAAAACACGCATACTACTGCTTCTGTCGTCATTTGCAACCGCGTATCCTACTACCCCGAATATTGATTCCGCACATTTATCCGGCTTATCGTCTGCCTATTGTCTGATCACTGCTCATTGTGCCTCGCTCGTTTTAAAATCGTTTGTTTTCAGCTTAACGTCGATGACTAATCCAGGATGTCTGTCCCTTCATCAACCCTTCTCCTCCCAATAAGAACACAATAAGAACAACCATTTACTTTTACAGAGGTATATCACACAGGCGCGCGCGCGCGCGTTCACACACACACACACACACACACATTATATACATTGGTTAATTAATATTAAAATTAAAGCAATTAATGAAAAATGTATTGTACGTATTTTGATTTTAAATAACAATATTTTATGGTAGTTTGAAAATTGAAAAAAAAAAAAATTAATTTCAAAATGTTCTCTGGTTACCAATTTCAAATGCTCATCTGGGCTTTACTGTTTCCAATTCTTGCCAACAAGGCTATGCAAGTTAAACTATGCTGAGCAACGAGTATCTATTGCCGATCATCACCTACGCTGCACCGGTCTGGAGATAACTTGCCGCTATGCATAAGATTTTACCTTGCCGTAAAATAAAGATGCAAAGCGTCCTGATGTGGAGTTCCCGGTTAGCGATAAAAGTCGATGCCCTTCTCGTTTGTTGACAAGCGGACAGGGTGTACTGTACGCTGCTTGAACGACACCGTGCGGCGAAATACATGTAAGTTTTACGTGGGAGCGGCAAGGGCACAAGACAACCCACTTATGGCCATGGCAGTTACCGTATACGTCCAGATGATTCTTGGAATCGGCCTCGGCAGATAATGTACTAGGTAGCTAGTAAGACTATGCCGTTGTAACGGCCCGGAACATCGCAAAATTCCGTTCTAGACAGGACCACAAGGCAGAATCTCCAGCTGGGAGCTCAAAGAGGGTATACTGATGGGTTCATCTCTGTCCCCTGAAATAGCCAATATATACATGGAATGGTTTTAAACAGAATATTTAATAAATACATCAACAAACCTAAGTTACGGCTGAGGTATGTTGATGATACTTTTGTTGTTTAGCCACATGGTAAGGAAGTTTTGGATGTGTTTTTGTCGCAACTAAAACTGAAGAAAAATCCATTAATTTCCCTGCGGAATTAGAAAAAGATTTAAAAAAATACCATTCCTTTGTGTATTGGTAAGTCGCGAGATTGGACATACGAACACGTCAGTATTCAGGAAACCAACTGACACCGGACAATATATTCATAGGCCATCTAACCACGATGATCATTCAAACAGGGCAGACATCTGTTTTTTACATGCTCCAGCCAATAGCGTTTTCCTCTGTAACCAATTGAGATGCAAAAATTAATAACATTTTCATTAACTTCCAGACTAATGTTTATTAAAAAATAAATAAAAATTGTAGTAGTTACATTAGGATCTCTGATAAACAAAAGGCGATGGTGAGAGGTTGTATAGTCCCTTACGTACGTGTATGTCTGTACAATTAGGAAGACAGACACGGAGTTTGGGTCGCGCTCTGCTTCCACTCCTGCAATACGTTAGGAGAATTATTAACTGTTACAAAACCTCTGAACCCTGTGTTTAATACGAAGAATGTTATTTATAGCATCCCGTTTGAGTGTGGTTGTGAATACGTGGACGAATGTTGTCGATCTTTGCAGGTCTGCGTGAATGAGCAAAGAGTAAATGTTCAGAAAATAACATTTATCGTTGAAGGTTGTCTGAGCATGTGAGAAAGTCGCAACCTAAAGTTTTATGACAGGAAACGAAAATTAGAAAATTATAAGTAAATACAAAATGGTTTGAATGAAGGTTTAAGGAAGCTGCTTTTCTAATTACATCGGGCTTTGTTCCATTCGTGAAGAACTTCAGGTAGCTGGTGGGTGGGCTTAGCGGTTTCTGCATAGACGGTGTTTCCCCGCCTACTGTATAAATGGTTGGGGTAACCATCGCCACCTGTCGCAATGTTTTGTTGACCTACGTGGTGTGCAAGGGGTTCGCGTATGTTGTGTCTGGTAATGGTTTGTGTGTGTTGTGTGTTTTTTCTAGTTAGCAATTTTTATTTATTTGTATTACAAGTTAGTCTTTTTATACCACTTCTTCTTCTTCTCTCTGGCTTTACACCCCTCTATGAGATTTACCCTCCTCAACAATCCTACACCATTCCCTTCTGTTCTCAGCAACAATCCTCCATACTCTGATCCCCATGGTTCGCACGTTCTCCTCAACACACTCCACCACCTCTTTCTCGGTGTCGGTGCTCCTCTGGGCCTAGACTCAAGGGTTTCCATTCTGTGATGGCTCTCGTATTTCTGGTCTTCTACATTCTACAAATATTTCCTAACTATCTAATTCTCCGTGACCTAATAAACTTTACTATGTTTTCGCTGTTTAGTAATGTATCAAGTTCAAGATTCATTGTGGCCGGTGTTGTATCAAGGTCAAGTACATTGTGTCTGGTGTTGTTTTGTGGTCTTGTGTGTTTTTCATAGTTAGTAATTTTTATTTATTTTTATTATTTAGTCTTTTTATACACTATTTATTATTTTTTAGCCAAAATCTCAATGTACTAGCTTATAATTAGCCTGAACACGGCTGCCGATTCAGAGAGACGAGATGTTTGAAGCTCGACAAGAAGAAACACGAAACAAGATATGATACAATAGGAGACTCAAGGAATTTTTATAGAGGGATAAAAGGACACTCGGTTTTTTTTTTTTAAATATATTTTTATCCCACCAGAATGAACCGAAGCGGTGTATTATTTTTCTGGTTTTACGAGTTCAGTGAATTAATTTTGTTTTTTCCAATCCATTGTTCTCAATGTCTATTTTAAGTAAGTATTTAAATTTTGTGAGTTGTATTTTGTTGAGATTTGTATGCAATTGACTGATAATCATATTTTGCTTGTTTATAACCAAATGTTTTCTTTTTGTTTGGAGATCCTATTGTGTCAAAGAATACGTAGAAAAATTGGAAAATTTTAATTATAAGAAATATACAGTAGATGAATTGATAAGAAGGTTGACAGGACAATGTTAGGTGTAACTCAGAAGTTCTTGCAAGTTGTGTAGCCGCAGTGCTGAGATATTACCTCGGTAGCCGCTGGAGGTTTAGGAAGAGATAGCAAGAGAGGGTAAGCAACGAGTTGACCTAACGACGTCAGAATATGTCCGATCACCAATTTCTAAATGAAAATTTCAAGAAGAAAAAGAACAAGAAGAAAAATATGTGTATAAATATTAATTACAATGATTATTGTTAAGAAACATAGTTTGCACATTGTTCGCATCACCGTTTTTATTTATACATTTCATGAGAAAATGCACTTTTTGGTCACAATTAAAAAATGCTATCACTAAAGTTTCTAGACGAGAGATACAATGTCATCGCTTTACACTGTCTCTGAATCTGAGCGCAAAGATTCAAAACCTTCCAATCAATTGTTTCAAATAATCGGTGGAAGTAAATGTTAAATTAAGTCTATACCTGGACTGAACAAAGTTTTAAACTGAAATTCTGCAAAAAGAATCTTTAGTTCTTTATAGTAAACAAAAAAATTAATAAATTAATAAAAACGTTTTAAAAATAATTATTAAACCAAAAGCTTAGCAATAAAACGAAAGGACATACAAATGCTATCAAATGTCTCAAGGAGATCTGTAAGAAATGAAGAATTCTTTGCGCATTTCAATACAAAATGAGATTTGTCAGAGGAATGTCATTGAACATTGGTTTTCTCGACGTGTCACAAAGGCAAATCTTACGGCGTAATGTCATGTTCAAACTTTTCCATTTTTTTTTTGATCCACTGCTTTCTCGTATCACTTGGTGGGAAATAGCCTCTGAGACTGAAGTCGCTTAAAGATTCTCTTCCCCTAGTTTGAAGATACTCTTGAATAACTTTTGAAGTTTTTCTACCTACTCTCATTTTGTACATTTCAAAAAATTCAATAGGAAATCCATTAAAGCCTCCTTGTTTTTTCTACTTCATGTGTCGCTTTTCAAATTTTTGTAACTGTTTTTATTTTATTTGGACGGTGAATTTATTTACTTTCCTGTTTTTTAGCATTAAATTAAGAACAATAGGTTGTTGTAATATCATCGTAAGTGGTATTACAATGGAGTCACGTCCACGAACTGATTTACGTGGTATTAGTTTACATCCACGAACTGATTTTGCAAAGTATGTTAATTGATTATAGTGTTACGTAATGCGGAAAAAGTGTTACGCCATTACGAAACGTTCTGGTACACTGGAGAACATTGTTCTACTCTTTTCTAGGCTATTCCCGCAGCTGTAATGCGTACGTGACGCTTGACATGCGACGCAGTATTACGTAATGTGGAACGTCTCGTGCGTTCGATGATGTCGTTCTAGAAGCTTCTTGACTAAACAAACGGCGTGCGTTTCTGCCATGGCCGCGCTGAAGTATTCTCTAGAATTTTCATGTGTTTTTTAAAGTCGCATATTATGGAACCCTGCAGACTATAAATAGCCCATACCTACCGCTTAGAGTTCAGTTATTGTCGGGCGATTACACAATGCGTTTAAATGGCGATTCACAGTGAGGTTCAAAGTATTGTGGCGAAGTGTTATGTGTTTTATAGTCGTGCGGGACAATTATGCTTTATGCGGGACAATACAATTGTGCTTTATATTAATTGACATTTTATTGCGTGTGAACAATTTTTATTTGATTTGTTGTAAGACACTATCTTGTTGATTACAAACTGTTTAATTGTGATAATTAAAGCTGGTAATTAGTGACTTAATAGGTGTCTTGTATTTTATTTTCCACTGTATATTACGACGATTAGTTAGAACGGGGGAGGTCAGCTGCCACTGAGCATCAAACGGGCAAGTGCCCGCAACGTAACAGTGGGTCAGAAGTGCGAAAGAACCGTTAAGAATGGAAACAGTGGACACTTGTACAAGAGTAGAGTAATTTGTAATTAACCGAAAAAAAAAATGGATGCCAGTCAGATGATGGAAAATTTCCAGGCACTGCTGTTGCAGACAGAGGAACAACGCCGACAGGAGGCGGAAGAAGCAGAAAAACGACAGGATGAAAAAGTGGAAGAGAGACAGAAAACCCTCCTGCTGGAAACACAAGAACGCCAGAAAGCATTACTGCTAGAAACAGAAGAAAGACAAAAAGCACTGTTGCTCGAGTCGTTAGGATGACAGGCAGAGGAACGTAAGCCTGAAAATGAAACACCATAGAGACGTCGTAACAGTGGTAAGTGTAGGCCTACATACTAAGATCCTCATGTACAGTCCTTTACTTCATACGGGTTTTTAAATTTCTGTCTTTCCGACTGTATCACATACGATAAATATATATTTTATAAACATCCTCTTCTGAATACCAAGTAATCAAACATTTTTAGACAACGCGCAGAAGCAAGTAGACGTTCGCAGATAAGGTTCTTCGCTGAAGATCTGGTCCTCGAGAGATGTGCGACTTCTATCAAAACAAACAGCACGTTATACTTAGATAAAGGAGTTATTTGTCTGGTGAACGAAAAAATAACACAACAACCAATAAAACATTTTTATTAGCTTAAAAGCAAAATAAGGTCTTACCTTTCAGTTCGATTACAAAGTCTACAAACTAGTATTAAGTTATATATAGGAAAATAGTCGGAGTCAACGATCCAACTGTATAAAACTGACTAATAAACTAAACTTTTGCTTTACTAAAAACGATTTAAATTATTGGCAAAATTAATTTTTAACTACTACATCACTGGCACGTATGCTCTTAGGGTACTGAGGTGTACTATGGGTACTATTGTTATTAAATATGATTTTGAAAACCGTGTTTGGCACGCATGCTCTTAGCGTATTGAGGTATACTATGGGTACTATTGTTATTAAATATAATTTTGAAATAAGTGTAATATATATTTCAGGGAAATATCGTGTATATACATTATATAAATACTGGTATTTTATGTGTGTGTGTCTGTTTTGTGTATGTTTGTGTTTATGTTAACAATAATTATGGTAGTTTACACATGTAACGTAAATTTCTATATTAACAGAATCACATTTTATATCTCACAGACGGCAGTTCTACGTAATCTACATACCTATCTAACCTACGTTTTCTACTCTACTATATGGCGTTTTACGTGGGTGTAAAAACGTACGATAATACGTGTTGTTTTTGTTGGATCTACAGAGTACACTGCGCTGTCTTCTACTAAGCATACATACCCACAGACCCGCACACGAGCGAATGAAGATATTACACACAAGTGTGTACGCGTGTGAGGCTGTGAACACGTATATTACACAATATGTTCAACTGTATAAATTACATGTCAAACCTATTGTATAGAGATAAATATGAATACTCAAAAAAAAAAAACATTTAAGCCCATTTCAGGCTCGTAAACAAACAATTTGAGGATATATAAATCATTTAGGGCTTCTAAGCCGTTGCCGGTCTTCAAGTCCTCTGCTATGCCCACGGTAGCCATTTTCAGCGGTGTAGACGGACGAGGTAGTGGAGGTAGTGGTCCATAACGTAAAGCAAAATCTGTTTCATGATGATCTAACAAAGTGATGTTCTTACATACGGTTGTTAATTTCATCGGAGATTTCCAATTGCAATAAATGGAGACCGTGGCAGAGATGGGAAGCATACTGCAAGAACACAGTATCCTATCGGGGAAGCAAACATTTCTGAGACGATTTACAGAAACAAGCATTCGTTTGCAAATAACGTTGTTCGCACATAACAAGTATTGCGCTTTGAGCTCTGTACGGATTCTACTACCTCGTTCGTTTACGTCGCTGAAGACTGCTACCAAGAGCATATCTGAAATGTTCGGCAAGAGGATTTGAAGCCCAATAACGACCTGTGACTCGGAATGTTTTACACTTACTCACTCCGTCCGTGACAGCTGCAACGAACACTAACAAACATATTTGAATTTTATTTCAAAACACGATCGGATACAAAACACTTGTTTGTTTTGTTTGGCTTATTACACAAAGGCTTTATATACAATGTAGTATCGTTGTACAGATAATTTGTATTAATTATTACTGTAACGACGACCGAACTCGTTGTTATGACAACTTCTCTTGTTATGTTACTGATGGACTTCTCTATGTATACAGTTTTATCAATTGGAAGTTACGAACTTCACTGAATATGCAAAACGTTCACTTAGTAATCTGCAACCAAAGCAACACTATCACAAATCTAGGAAGTAATATTACATATGTCTTATTTTATGGCAGCTTTTGTTTATTGAAAGTTTTTGTGAAGTGTTATTACATCTTTTTACAAAATCTTTATAAACGTCAATTTTGTTTACAAAGAATGTCATCAAAGAAATTGCGCACAATTCCCGCGTTTTTACCTTTGTACTCAAATTTCAATTCTTTATCTTTTGCGCCATTATCGGTAAAAACTACATCGGATTTTCTAGAACCATTCAGGCGACACTAATTAAATCAAGTAAGTCGATTCTTGTGGCCAGATGAATGTACATACGAAAAGAAAATTGTAATCCAACCAATTGCTTGAAACACATAGTTAAAATGTGAAAAGAAAATATAAAATCCTATGCATATTTAGAAGTTTCAGAAGATAATAATGGCTCCGTTTTATACTACAGAAGCAGTTTAGGGTATACTGAAATATGTGAACAAGAAGATGGGGAAACGAAGAAGATGGCGTGATCAGCATTACGCTTCAGACACAGATTTCGCTTTCACATTAGAAGACTACTTTCTATTTCCTATTTCTGATACACATTATTAAACACGTGCGTTCGAAGGCCAATCGGAAACCACATTTATTTCATTTAAAGTTACAGTTTTGAAATTGATCTTATCTCGGAAATGGAATCAGGATAAGGAGCAAGAGCAGGATACATCCTTCTTATGTCACCTTCATAACATAAACGAGAGCAACGTTTTTAGAATAGTTTTTGTAAGACAGTATTTTATCAATTCTTATTTTATCAGTTCTTATTTTATTTTATCAGTTCTTATTTGTACAGAACGGAAAGCCAAACAGCTGGATAAAGAATAAAGGAGAATAACTAATATGGTACCCAAAATAGGGAAGCAGACGTGGAGCTGGCTTGGACACCTGATTCGAATGGATTTCTCAGATAAAACTACGAGTGCAAAATACGTAGGAAGAAAAATGTAAACGGTTATAGGAAGAAGTAACTGTACAGTAGCTTAAGAAAGATGGGGAAAAATAATAGACCAAAGTTGCTAGACACTTAAGTCATGCAAGAAAAATGAGAAGCAGTGCATACAATTCTCTGTGAAAATATTCTGATAAAAATAAAGTTTCGCAAGTGGAGATCTAAAACAAAAAGGAAGAAGAGTACCACCGTATTAATATTTTTACGACATTAGTACTGTACTGTGATGGAACTTTGAAGCTACGGAGTATCCGAAAGTAAGAGCAATAATAGAGCAACGTGGCCAATGGAAACAAGAATAGTAAAGGTTAAAAAACAAAATTCCAGGACACACACGGTTAGTATGGCTGAACTACAGTAAAGGTTTCATGTAACAAAAGGGTTTGTGAAGTATGTACGTTCGATAAATTGGTTTATAACGGGTGAACGCTAGTCGCGGAATATCGGAACAATAAATTAAGTATTAAATAGTGAAACATCTTTAGACAGGTACAGTTACCTGCTTAGCGTAAGGCAATATACGTGTTAATATATACGGTAAGTTAATATTCCCTCGAGGCAAGCGGACTATTGTTCGTATTTCTCGCACTGACGTGAAGTAATGTAATCATGTTCTATAACATGAAGTAGAGTATTTAAGATCGTTATTTTCAACGGAGATCTATACTTTTAATAGAAAACGTATAAAAAATGCGACTGTTATGAAAAGTGCGTTCATATGTTATTACAATGAACTGTGTACATAATTTGTTAACATTTTTATATTGGAAGATAAACACAATTTAGTGGTTAAGTCTAATTTTTACTAAGTCTAATTTTAAGTGGGCTATATAAATTTAAATGTAAGGATTGCAGTAAATTGTATGTAGGCGAAACGGACCTTAAGTTTGAGTGTAGACTGGCGGATCATAAAAGAGGGGAAGGAAATAGGGCATCCAGTTCACTATATGCTAGGCATTTTGTTGAAGAAAACCATAAGTTTCTTAATCCGTTATAGGAATATGAAATTTTAAAGGATGAACATAATTCGGTGGAAAGAAAGTTGAGAGAAGAACTTGAAATATTAAAGGAAAGAAAAAAGGATTTAAATAATTTAATTAATTCAAAGGTGAAATTTGATAATGAAGATATATTTCACCACTTATTAAGGAAGAGAGAACACAAAGATTGGTAGTAGTCTGATACTTAGTGGTTGGAAAAGTACCAGGTCATAATGGAAAGTTATCAGGCAGTAATGAAAAAGTACTGGACTAGGGATGGTGACTCGGCTGATTGTTTGCTGACTAAGGCGTAACAAGGGTGTTTACCTGCTATGTTTGTTTAAGTCGAGGTGACGCTTCCGGCTTGTAGATAAGATATAAAAAGGGATGAAGGTTTCTAGGTAGGTTGTTGTGTTCCATCTGAAGATGAGCCGAGAGGCTTGAAAGCGCTTATGGAAAGTATTTTTCTGTTGTTCACATGGAAGGAACACAGCGCAACCCAACCAAGTTTTAAGACGGTAATGTTTTCGCGTTTGGGCACTCGTGTAAACAAAATGTTTTGTTAAATTCTATACGCAAGATACAGTGATGTTAACTGTTCTCTTTGTACCTCTGCGATATTGGCTGTTAACCTCACAAAAACACATTACGTAGTAACTATCCTATATATCAATTGTTCCTGAACTTTTGAGTCTACGTAGCCTTTCTGAAAATTGAAAAGAATTGAAAATTCTGCGGAATGCCTTTTTAATTCTGAAATAAAACTCAACGGTAAATATGACACAAATGCGTAATTTAGTTAAAAAGTTTTAATATGAACAACCCCGTAGCTTACAAAATGAATCTAAATTATATTAAACGTAGTGAACAGTGAAGCTGCTTTCGGACAGTTAGCTCTGCATGTTGGGTTTAATAGTCGATAATTTCAATATTACTGTCAATTTTAATTTTATTTCTTAACTTTGAATACAACTAGACCTGTTAGCTGGGCGAAACCTAATTTACAAGAGTAATCAATGGGAGCCACAGATAAGTACGACGCGGTCTCTACTGAGTGTTCAGATTAGACAGTCACTACATATAACCAAAGGGTAGCTGCTTGTAACTTTGCAAACCGCAATTTCGTTGAACTGTTAGTTAAACTTTCAAGTATAAACTAGCTATCTATAACACTGTATGTTTTTTTATCTGACAACAGCACCATTCAATTTGGCTGACAAACAGGTCTGCTACATGATAATATGATTTGAAGGCATAATAAACCTGTCAGTCTGGAATTAATTCTCAATTAAAATTAACTTCATCAGAACATCTGGATTACCGTACTATACTACTGACTGCAGGTTACAAATTCCGATTTTCGAACATAAACAATTTGTGTTCTGCTTTTTTGACGGTATATTCTAGTTTTTCTTCTGTGCGGATCTCTAAAGTATTTTCGCGGACTCCCAGACATCCGTGGACTCCACTTTGGGAATATTATACCTGTATTATACGACTTTGGGAAATTATACCAACTGGATAACATTTTATTTTAATTTGCAATTGCATCTGTACACACACACTCAATTTCTTTGGAAGGGAATCTTAAGCTTCTGAATTTGACTGGGGCGGCAGTTCTGCGGCCCGTTCTTAAGTGCAAGTGTCTAAGTATAACTTGTAAATACGTTTTTCTTGTAAATAGAGCAAAGTACTCCGCATTTTGAGATTTCACAGTTTTGGTATTTTTTAACAACGAAAAAATCCTTGGTTAGAAGTAAATAACTTTACAAGAATATATGGAGTAGTGTGTTTAATTTGTAGTACTTATAAAGCGTTTTTTGTTTATTACACCTTCACTGTACATTACCGGAGCAGCATTAAGAACAGATTTTTTTGTCAACTAAAATATTTGGTTTCCTTACGAAAAAATTAGTAAATAAGTAAAAATTAAATATTGGTAAAACATAGTGGGTAAACAGGTAAAAACAATAAAACAGATAAACGAATATAATAAAATAATTATCAACACTTCAGCACCTGTGAACGAGCTTTGCGCACCCTACAGTTTGGCTAAGCGATTTCGACAATCTGCAATCTGACCATCCGCTGTTGTAGCAAGTCCTCAGAATACCTATTAGAAGCCGGTCAAAACCCGAAGTACAAGTTTAAAACTCTCTTCACCAGTAACAGCGGGAGCTTTCGAGTTTTCCTGGGAAATCCTGGGGTAGATGATGCTCCATGCTTTGATTGTTGAGATATACATAGACAAGCATGCTGCCTTATGTTTGCACCTACTTGCATAGTTGTGTGTGTGTGTGTGTGTGTGTGTGTGTGTGTGTGTTATCCGATTTGCTTAATAACATTATATTGTTAGCTTAAAAAATATTTTGTAATTATTATGCATAATATCGTAAATAAACAATTTTTTATAAACCCTTATAACAAGAAGCAAAACGAATTATAATTTTTTTTTTAGTTGGGCATGTTATGTATTAAGTTCAAAACAACAAATGTTTGAAACCATCTGCTCTAATAGTTTTTTTTCTGACTTGTATGATGAACTTAACAAGAACTCTGAAATGAGCTGGCGTGCTACGACTTCACGCGTTCGTTCCCTCCTAACTTAGTTTTCGGAGTCTCGCTCTTTAAACCGTAAATAATTTAAAATAATAATTTAATTTCAGTTTGACTGTGACGTAAAACTATAAAGCTTAGTGTTCAGTAACAGCATGCTTCAAACACATTTCGAACTTCATACACACTTGTAAGCTCAATTGTATACTTCACAATTATTACTTAAAATACATAAGAACATTCCATAAATTACTTACATCTAATAGAGATAACACGACGACCTTGCGTCTATATATCTGTATATATATATATATATATATATATATATATATATATATGTATGTATGTATAAAATTACTACACAACAGTTTTCGCATAACATTAGTAAATTATTTACTTAGAACAATAAACATTCTTAAAATAATACTGTTCATTTAAGACGTATTGAAACGAATCTAAAATCACCAGATAACGTATACGATGATGTTCGGTTTTCAGGTAGTATCTGTGGTATAGTTGATTATGACACGGTTGTATCATCTGAATGTGAGCAAGAATCATATCACTGACGATAACGGCATTCGGTCACCATGAGAGAGCGTACACACGGTGTAAGAAAGACGTAAACCGTCCATCATATATGGGTGGAGTTTTTTATAATCACCTTATCCATAGTGATTAACGGTACAGTCGTCTCCTTGTAGAGCTCTTCCAGTCGTTCCTTACAGCTTGCACCCCTGGAAACAGACAACTTGAGTAAGTAAAATGATCTAAACTAGCGTATTTCTATACATAGTGATATTGTGTTTTATTAATTAGGACGTAAACTAAGTTTTAGAGATACTAAATCCAGTAAATCTATGTAATCACAATGCCAAAGAAAGAAAGTTAATTGCTCTACAGGAAACATCAAATTGTATCGCATTGCAACATCAACAGCCAGCTAAAAAGACGTAATTACTGTACTTTAAAATGCCAACCAATCTATAATTTAGGTTTCTATACTGGTTTTACGTAAACTGTGTTTCGTTCAATCACTTATCAGACGTGTCGCAGCGTTTTTGTTCGTTACATGCCTACAGACCGTACCTTCATTGCAGTCCGTCATATTTTAAACTTTATAGAGACAACGTAAATTTATGGCGTCAATAAACTTAATAGTAAAAAACACTTGGAGTATACTTACATAACTGCGATACTGTATTCGTTTCCACAGTAAAAGTCAACCCTCTCCTTCCCTCTCACTCTCTCTCTCTCTCTCTCTCTCTCTCTCTCTCTCTCTCTCTCTCTCTCTCTCTCTCTCTCTCTTATCTATCTATCTATCTATCTATCTGTCCGTGCTTCTATTTGCTTAATCTATCCGTCTGTAAATTTATTGTCTACATACCTTCCTATTTATGTATTTGTCTACCTTCGCCCCCTCTCTCTCTTTGAAATTATTGTTCATTAAAGTTGTATCATTGTCCTTAAAACATAACTTACTACTGTTACGCACGGTATTATTATCAGTAGATTAAGAAATAGCCTATAGTAACTTATAGACCTAAATTTCATCTTCACATTAAAACTACTCCTATAATCGATCTTGAAGTCTACATATTGTTAAGCTTGACCATCAAATGTATGCTGCTCCGTGGCAGTGATCTTGACTCTACTGTGATCACATCGACGTGAATAATTTATGTGCCTGTATTCTATTTTATCATGAGACAGCTTCTTCTTCATGTATTAGTATCTCTACCCGGACTTTCGATACCCCGTCCGTTCAGTCTATCGATGTGCAATATAACCATTCTCTCAGGTTTCCCATCTAATAGATTCTTCGTTATTCTGACAATCTTCTGTGTTCGATTTACCTGAAGTACAAGTTGAAAAAATTATATTTAGGAGCTCACAATACATAGCCAAATTACTCTTTCTTTTCTGAATACTAAAATTCAGAAAATATTTTCTTTTTTCTGTTGACCATTTGTAAGAATCAAACCATTCGATAACCACGACATTTTGTGAAGTCTCCGATTTATCCAGAATTCAAAAGCTTCAGTTCCTTCGTGGTGTACTTCTCAGCGTTCAAGAGACAACCAAGCAATAAAAAATAAAATTTCATCCGACTAACACTTAATTCAACAATTTTTGTGCACAGTAATAATTACTGTTGATGTAAGGCTGCATTAATTCCAGTAAATACATTGCAGTTAAGGTTATGTATCACAATTCCAGTAAATACATCGCAGTTAAGGTTACTGTATCACAATTCCAGTAAATACATTGCAGTTAATGTTAATGTATCACAATTCCAGTAAATACATTGCAGTTAATGTTAATGTATCACAATCCCAGTAAATACATTGCAGTTAATGTTACTGTATCACAATTCCAGTAAATACATTGCAGTTAAGGTTACTGTATCACAGTTCCAGTAAATACATTGCAGTTAATGTTACTGTATCACAATTCCAGTAAATACATTGCAGTTAAGGTTACTGTATCACAATTTAAACAAATAAACTCGTAATAAACTTCGCAGTAATTACGCGTACAATGAACAGCTGTATCGCTACAAATACACACGAACCTAAAACAAAATCTTACCGCCGTCTGTGGATCATATAGATCGGCGTACGATTAAACGACAACGCATGAGGACTCTGGGAACTACCGGTGACTATTCGATTCTTATGTCTAATGAGGGAATTTACTAAAACGCGTTCCATTACTGATCAGGTATCGCGGTACGAATTTGGTGCAACTTGTTGTTTTAATACCATTACTACGTCTCTTGACAATATGGTAGCGGAAATAAGATCATGTATTACGCATTTGTTATAATTACAGGTATTATATTATTATGTACATTTTGGTACTATAATTTTTATAATTCTAAGACTGGAGGTTGAGGGAAACTCAACTACCAGAATTTATGTGCGGTAATAATATGGTGACAATGGCAGACTCCATTGAGAACATCCAGTATAACCTGATATTATAAACTAGGCATTCAGTAATACAGTATATTGAATTTAAGACAAGACAAACTAAGATCATGGTACTGGCAAATGGCAGTGGGTCTTCTAATATTGAATTCAGTGGTCAGAAATTGAATAAGTGAATGGTTGTAAATATCTCGGCTTAGTATTGGATATAACTGTAGAGTGGATAAACATATAGACGAAAGGTTAGGAAACGTGGCAAAATATTTAATTCATTTAAAACTACGTTTTTTAGAAAGAGAAAAATACAAAAGGAAATTAAGACTAAGCTATTTAAGAAAACACTGAGGGCATGATGGGACATTTATAAAAGTGACCCGTAGATGTTATCAAAAAAAAATTAACTAAGGGTTTGGAGAAGAGATACGAGATTTTTACGAGAAATAGAAGGGAAGACAAAAATGGATTAAGTACAAAATGAGATAAGTTTAACATAGAACCTGTCATTGTGAAGGTTGTAAAAGGAAGTCAATTGAAATATTCTGCACATGAATGAGGGCAGAATCACTAAACGAGTATACGAAACTGGATTTTACAAGGAGAAAATGGAAAGGAAAGGTCTGGGAAGCCTTGGATACAGTAAACTGAAATGGAAGTCAAAAAAAGGATATTAAGAAGAAAGACGGTAAAAGTGATGGCTCCAGGTAGACTGGGCAAGAGGGAAAAGTGTAAAAATAAGAACTTAAACACTGTAGCATAATTTCTGAGCGTAGTGTATTAAAAAATGATGTTATGATTTTAATAAAAATAGTTATGATAGTAGTTTTTATTGATGTGTGTAAAGTATTAACTTAGTTAATCTATGAATTTAAAGAATTTTTGGTATTTTTTAATATGTAAATTTGTATGTAATGTATTATTTAAATTATTTGGTTTTAACCAAGGTTACTCTATAATAAGGTTGGGCCCGAACCGAAACGAACTGCTATTGGCTGTTGAAATGACGTCACCATCGAGGAACGAGCTGCGCGGTAAATACCTCTCAATACAAATATGTTATTTTTTTATTAACTACAGTTTGTTTGTTATTTATATTTTTATTTACGAACTTATTTTAGTGAATGAAGTACGTAATAATGTTATATGAAGCGAATGTTTGCGTAATTTAAATGTGTACGCTTTTAATATTAATCGTATATCCAGGCCCCGATTTCAGGTACCTTGCACCCTGGGCAAAGCATTCTTATAGCCGCCCCCTTTCATTTTTTTACTTTCCTCCCCCACCCCCACCACCTTTCACTAGGGAAACAACAAACTATAATGAAGATAAACATTTGACAGTTTTTATCTGTGATGAAATAACTGAAATTATATATAATTATACATATTTCACTACTAAGAGAACACATTTTTTTGCACAACGAAGTGAACGCGATAACATTGAAAGCGTATACTGAAAGGAAACATCAAACATGAAAGAGGAAATGACTGTATTAATTTTTTTTTTACCGCAGTGTAAACAAGTTTGTTGTCAGTAAGAGTTGCAAGGTACTGATACTGAGTAACGATATCAGGCGACATCCGCCGCTGTCGTTTATCAAAAGGCTATACGTCAAACATATAAGCAAAAGGCTATAAGGCAAACATCACACACACACACACGCACAGAGGAAACTACGCGTAATATAATATTATTCATTACATATTCCTTGGCGCGTGCCGGCGTTCATTCGAACGTAGTTTCCTTCATTCCTAGAATTTTAACAATAACACTCAACTGTCTACTGTCTTATAGTCTTAACGCGTATTGTATTTCGTTCCTTGGCGCCCCCTTGGACCAGGCGCCCTCTGGGCATTTGCCCAGTCAGCTCATTTAAAGCCCGGGGTCTCCGTATAGCAACTGAAGAAGCAGTACGGATTTCCTATACATAATTGTTAATAAACCGATTGATAGTCGGAAAAATAATACCGAAACACCTTGCTAAAAATTAAATTTAGTAATTAGATCAGTCTAGACCGATATAAACAAAGCCTGAATACTAATGAAGCAAATTTTATTAGACTAATTACAGAAGTGACTCGTTTTATCAAACTATACACTTATTTGTTAGAACGTTTCCGTTCGCCTGCATACAATAGACACGGTTTGAAAAAATTGAAAGTAATGACAATTAAATGCTCTTTGTACTATTTTTAGTTCCTATTTTCTACACCCTTTTTTATAATTTTTTAAAGCCCGTGTTAGACTTTAGAAATAAAATTGCAGTACAATAGGCTTTATAACTTCTCTTTTTTCATCATAGTATTCCTTATAATTTGATGAAAATATATAATTATTTGGTAGCGCTCATGTGTTCGCGCGCACACACATGTATTTTTTTCAACCACAACTTCCCATCACGCTTTATCTAGGCTTGGGACCAGCTATATTCTGTACAAAATTAATTTAAAATTTTAATTTTACAGAATATAGTCGGTTTAAAAATTGTGGGCTAATTATACATTGAACCCGTTTGTTTATAGACGGAACCCAGAGTCCACTGACCAGTTACTTATCAGACCTCTACTCAGTTCAAAGTCCAAACCAGACAGCGGCTGTCTAAGTTCCGCCTTCCTGCAAAGAACAATGATGCCTATAATACCATCCTAATTAATACAAAAGTAGAAATATATTAATTAATGTGTGGGTTTAACTATGGACGATGCGTGCCACTGGCGTGATTTTCTCTTCTGTGCTTCTGCTGCTTTCACTGCTTTCATGCGGCCATTCATGAAACGAAGGCGAATGAACATTCTCGTCCTGGCGTATATTTTTACAACTTCTGTTGGCATCTCAGGAAATTTACTTAAAATTCTTGTAGTCATATTTTTTATAATATTTTTACCTTTATACAAACTATCCGGCCCATTGATGTCCCTAAAAATTATTTCACAATGTGAAATCTTGTGCACCCAGTCTTCTGAAGCAACAAGAACACCTCCTCGAGATAAAAACTCTATCCAGCCTCCAGCAGAAGTACCAACGGGAGGGGGATATACATTTTCTGAAGGTGTTCCCATTGTAGGATCATGCTTTCTCCCACGATAGGCAATGTAGCCAGCTAGGTAGCGGAACCCCTCAGTAGAGCAGTCTACTCCATTACTGATCGCAGGAACGTCAACGTCTGCAGTAAATGACAAGGAGAAATCTTGCATTTCTGTTGACCCTTCAATCATAGATAGCTGCTCGGTCATGTCAGGTAAGATACCTTGCAAGAGATGAGAAGTCATAATTTCCTGATCATCATCTTGGACAAAAGGTGCTTCCTTCGAAAAAGGTATTTTATTTGTATTTTGACCCACCAAAAGCAAACGAAGTCGATGTTTAACTTCTGTCGGTGGTGGGTTAATAAAAAACTGCCCAATGCCTCGTATTTGGGAGAAAAGATTTTCCAGGCAGTCTTGATTTAGTCTTGCAGTTAAAATATATTTAAGATTGTTTTTTCGTATATGACTAAAAAGGCCAAATAACGAGTTGATGGTCATCATGAAACCTTTTTGAAATGGCAACAAATTCCGAGATTTTCCTACGCGCATTGTTTCACAACAAGTATACATTTTTTTAAGTACGCCTTCTTGTACTTCGTGGTGAGTGCCATACCCGGTAGCCAAAGGTTTATTATCTACACATCTTCTTGAATTTAAAATATCGAAAAAATCAAAAAAACCTCGTATTAAAAAAACCAAAACTATGTCAACAGACAAAAGAATAAATGGAAAATTAAGAAAGGTAATTGAAAATAATTAAATTTTCGTAAACACCGATACAAACGTATTGGTAACCTAACACTGTTACTGTCGAAACGTTCTTGTGAAACGTCACGAGATAAAACAAACTCTGCTCACAGAAATACACCAACAATAACTGAAGTGTTTACCACAGAATTTAAACAGTTCTGTACCACGTTTTTTTTTTTTTTTGCAAAACACTACACATATTTGTTCTAAATCTGTATTGCTATACCTACGAACAAACGCATAAATTAACAGTGATTAACTTCACAATTTATAACACCCGGATAACACCTATATAACAACGTAACAATAAGCAAGCAGTAAGGCGCGGAATCCCGCCTCGATGGTGACGTCATGCGCAGTAGCGTGGATTCAGAACGCGTACTGCGCAATCCATTCGGGCCCCCCCTGGTTTTAACTAATGATAATGTGATGTATTTGTAATATACGTATACACACTTATTGCTTACTAATGGTACCTATAATCTCGATCTTCTGTTGTGTTGTATTCATTTTTATAACCTAAAGATGCAGTACACATGATTTATAATGACGTTTTAATTACTCACACTCTTACTTTTGATCTATTTCGGTCATAGACCATCGTCAGGACATATACACTGTGAACTCGCGGTCACAATATTGTAGAACAGTTATTATTTACCAAAAAGTAATTCGTAAACACTGACTATGAAACATACGTTCGTGTCCAATGTTTCTCGAGAACAGATTTTGTTGCGGAGTGTTTATGTTTACATTCAAGTCTACATATTATATCAGCTGATTACTGTATGTTGATTTTCATTTTGCCGCAATTGGTCGTACTTTATTATTGGATCTGTAATATAATAATATATGCTTTAATGTAATGATGTAATATTATTTGTACTGCAGAGAAGCTTTAACAGATGTTGTTTTTTACGATGTATTGTGGAAAATGTGCTGCTCTGCATCACGCAAAAGGCGAACATTGATATTAAAAAGATAAATAAAAGTATATATTTTTTATTCATAAACAACGTTATGAATTTTATTTTGACGGATTAGATAACAGGTTTTAGTGGTTACCTGGCAGACGCGCTGTCAGGATGTCCACTTGTCAGTCAATCACGTTCAACGAATGAAAATGTGTATTTACTGTCTGTTAATGTGATAGCGAAAGTAGAAACGACCCACCGGGTAACAGATTGTACTTACCAAAGGATGTGTATAGCTAATATATTGATTACGAACATGATTTATTTATTTTAATTAATTAACGTCTTGAAACATTGATGTGTATGCAATATTTACTATAATCGACTGATGAACATGGATTTGCAACCAATAACTTACACATGCGTACATTACTGAGCACGTAGATCATACTAAACAATCCGGTTACCGTCGTGCAACTACCACATCTCCTCCTCGCCGTCTTATCGTCTGATGTCGGTAATTCGACTGTACTGTTGCCTTCTCTTATAGACTTAGGCAATACGCTTGTGAGTTCAAGTGACAATATAACAGTGCAAGAACATGATTGACAAGATCAAGAAATCATATGACACAAATGAAGAGCAAATGTATTCACGAAATGGAGCCGGTGGAGTACGAATTATATGAAGATATACAGTTTGGACGATGCAAAGTTTAAGAAACAACTTATAAGTATTTTTAGTTTCGAATCCGCTCGGACCACATCGATGAGAGTTCATTTATCTCCATCCGCGTTTTCCTTTCATTCGATAGCCGAAATCTTTATCAGCAGCAATACAAACCAAGAGGATGATCGAGAAATCTTCCAGCTGAAGTCCACTTTACAGATATGTATATTCATCCGGCAGTTCTATTGTAAGAAATTAAATACTTTACGATTAACAGTTTCTATGAAACTTATTTTCAATTACCAATATATTTCCAGAAATAGCGACAAAATTCCTCTGTCATCATCGTTGATTTCAATCTGGATTTCGAAACAAGAAAACAAAGAATTCTTTATTCTTAATACATAACACACCGGTCCGTAGAGACCATGTCTACATCTCTTGGCGATAACTTGTCTAAATTTAATGTTAGTCAACTTAGCCCCATACTTTTCCTTTGAAAATAGAAACAATAATAAAACTTTTAAAACTAAGACAATTCTACAATTCCCTGAAACTACTGAAACTAGGTGCCGGTTCATTTCTTAAAATTTCAACGTTTCACTCTGCGAAGTCGTCTTCAATAAGCAATCTTGTTTCTTCTTAGTAGACTGCTATTCTACCAAACGTTTTGTCAGGAAATGGATGACTTTTCGATAACTTAAAACCTTTGCCAACCAGTGACTCTGACAATTAAATTCTACGTGCCAGTGTACTCCTGATACAGCATGTCTTTTTTGCGCTGTTAGTTTTGTGTGTTGTAATCTGCAAAGGGAAATTAAGCGTTTGTTTGTCTCTAACTGCAATTTAGTATCTTAATGACTGTAGCTATTTTTATTGTTTATTACGAGAGATGTTTAAAGGTTACTGTGTTTGTGAAGAACCATCGTTCAGTTATGTGCGGTTTGTACAAAAATGATGAGTGAAACTAGTTATTGACTTACCGCCTCTCGTTTACTTTCCATAGTAATAAAGATTTAACGATCTATAACAGTTTTCACGTAACAACATCCTTCTCTACAAGGAAACGGTTTGACATTGCGGTTTGCACTATGTAAATCTGCTGGGACCAAAGAATACTCACTGCAATGACTTCGTCCTCTTCCTCTCCACGTAGCAGACGATGGCCACATAGCACAGCAGAATCAGTCCCAGAGACACCATACAGAATGACGCATAGCACACGATGTTGGGCAACTGTTTAAATATCCTCAGCTCGTAGGCCAGCTCTTCAGTCATCGTGGCTCTGTGGTTGAACCAAAGCATCGGGAAGAACACACGTGGCACGTTTTGGAATAGCCTAAAAATGAGAAAACAAGCAGCGCTCATTACATTAAGCTAATAGGCTATGTCATAAAACCATTACACTACTACTATCCTAAGTATTCTTCATTGTAGGTAGTACAATTTGCATTGAGGAACAAGAAACAAGATCATTAATTCAGTTGTTTTACATGAGTACTATACAATGTAAAAATACCGTATAAAATATAGGCAAGTATAAACCAGTAACGTTCATCTCGAAGTGAACCTGAAGGTTCAAACCGTTATTAAACTTTGTGTCTCACGTGTAGGCCTAATATCAAAACATAAAACAGACAATGAAAAAATGCATTTAATTTTCGGTTTTCAGTCAAAGTAACTTAGTATTCTAAAACCGTAGACGTCTCACTTTGTAATAAGCAAAGCCAAGACGTTTTTCTTAAATTGTGTTGTAGAAAACCCGTCCAAAGATAATCTGCTTGTCGTTATTCAGTTTTTGGCCGCTGAGGGGGTCAGCCAATGGAAATTTATACGAGAATGGAAGCTTTATATGGTGACTACAGTTATTCTCATACGGCAGTAGCTGAATGGTGCAATAAATTTCGAAAAGGAAGAGAATCCACTAAAGATTTGGCCCGTCCCGGACCTGCACGTGTTGCAACATCAGATGAAAATGTGAGACAGCTGGAAACTGCTTTACGCGCAAATAGGCGCATCAAAGTTAGAGAACTTTCTCAAATGTTGAACATCAGCGTGGGAACTGTTCGTTTCATCATTTATAGTCTTGGCTATCACAAAGTCGCTGCTCAGTGGATTCCACGACAACTTACTGATGAGCAGAAAAATTTGCTACACCAAATTGTTGCCGGTGATGAGTCTTGGTGTTATCACTGCGAACCAGAATCCAAACGTCAGAGTACGCAGTGGAAGCATACACACTTTCCGAAGGCGAAAAAATGTCGGTCCCAACCTTCGGCAGGAAAAGTAATGGTGACCGTATTTTTTGATTATCAAAGTGTGCTACTCTTAGATTTTAAAGAATCTGGTGTCATCATCAAAGCTGAGCGATATGCAAATAGCTTAAAACGCTTATGGGTCAGCATCAAGAATAAACGTCCCGGGAAGCTCACAAATGGTGTCATTCTTCTGCATGATAATGCTCGACCCCATGTAACCCAGACGATTCAAGATCTGCTTGGTCGTATGAAGTGGAAAGTCTTACAACATCCACCTTACGGTCCCGACTTGTCCCCGTGCGATTATGTTTTTGGCCCATCAAAGAAATCACTAAAAGGACGGCGGTTCAAATAGAACGCTGAGGTAGAGTTTGCTGTTAGCGAATGGTTCCGCAAACAGCCGCAAGAATTTTACCAGCAGGGAATCTACAGATTAGCGCAACAGTGGGACTCATGCCTGGTGGAGGCTTCTTTTAAAATCGTTGAATAAAAAATGCTTTACAGCCTCTAAACGTGTTTCTATTGAACAATCCTCGTACTTTTAATTTTTACGGCGGATTTTAACCTTTGGTTCGTTTCAAATATTCCGGGTGTAAAAGCTATGGTCTACTGTGTGATGTTGTCCTTCAGATAGGGACTTACGCGGTAACGTCTACGGTAGCTACCTTGTCTTGGCCATCAAACAACCGGCCATCGAAGACGACTATAGCACAATGTAGCTTCACATGAAATTGAAAAATGACGTCTGACAACGGGCCACGCTCTTGCACTAGGAATAATTTAAAAGCACAGAGAATCTTAATTTTCCTACATGAGGAATTTTTTTCACTTTTTGATGTAAATTCTCCTCATAGTTATCCTAAGACTGATCTCCCCTACCTGATGCTGGTACCAGCATTTTATTTTGCGCATAGGTCAGAAACAAGGGTTATGCGTTTCGAAATTAACTAGAACATACTTAAGAAATATTATTGTGTCTATAATTTGTATAAAGAAATGTTTATAATTTTTGCTGTTAAAAAACAGAATTGTGAAAATATTGTTGTAAAAATGTTAAAATATTGTAAAAATATTATTAAAATGACACAGGTTATTTTGTTGCTTTTATTATTACTAATGCTGACGAGTTGTATTTATATTTTAAAAATTGAAGACATATAACTTACTTAACGCTAGTTACAGGCTGCAGAAGAATGTTTATCTGGAACCGGGCAGCCACATCCAGAGGTATCCCAGTTGTCTGGAAACAAAGAAACGGAACACGTTAATTATTTCATTTATAAGTAAGTATATACATCAAGTATATCACTTATGTGCTAATCCACATAAGCATTTATTTTATTTCTATATTCATTATACTAAATATAGTATTTATTATTATTTACAGGGTGGCGCAGGGAAACGGGAAATTTTGAAGTTGATGTTGGCAGCCCTGTAGATGTAGCAGAAGTGAAACTGTCTGTCTAGCAGTAACGGACATTTAGTTACCATAGAGCAGTGGAGCGGTGCAGAGCGTGCGGTCGCCATAAGGCGTTTTACCGACATGGTGACAGCTTGATAGCTGCACAATGAGAGTTTCGGCGCCACTATCAGATCCCGCCCCGCGGTCAAGTTCCTTCGTTACACGCAATCGAAACGTGGGTTCGTAATTTTGAAGAGACTGGCTCAGCTTTGAAGAAAAAGCTTAGTGGAGGTGTACGGTCTGTACGTACCCCAGAAAACAATGATGCCGTGCGAGCTGCCATTTTAAGGAGTCCTTGTAAATTCGGTGCGAAAAATTGCCTCGTCATTGCAGCTCGGACGTCGGAGCGTCCTCCATGAACTTCAATTTCATCCATACAAACTTCAGATTGTGCAACAACTGAATCCTAATGATTGTGTATTGCGCCTGCAAATTTGTGAACAATTGTTGGCTAAAATCAATGAGGATGCTAAATGCAAAATCTTTGGATGTCCGATGAAGCCCATTTTCACTTAAGTGGATACGTGAATAAGCAGAACTTCCGTTACTGGGCTCAAGGAAACCCTGCTCAGCTTCACCAGCGTCCATTACACAGTACCAAAGTTACCGTATGGTGTGCAGTGTCGTGTCATGGGGTGACAGCCCCTTACTTTTTTGAAGATGAACGAGGCACTGCTGTCACTGTAAATCTGAATGTTATGTCAACATGCTAGAGACATTTTTGGCTCCAAGACTACATACTTTTCCAAACCTTGACATTCAGCACACCTGGTTTCAACAGGATGGAGCCACCTCACACACTGCCAGACAGTCTATGGCGGCAGTGAAATGTTTGTTTGGGGATCGCATAATTTCAATTTCGCATAATCTAACATCGCTTGGCCGCCCCGATCTCCAGACCTTTCAGTCTGTGACTTCTTTTTATGGGGAAATCTGAAGAGCATCGTGTACCAGACTAGACCAAGAACCCTTGCTCAGCTCAAGATACAGATTGAAGAGGAAATCGCCAAAATCCCAGGTGACACATTGCGCCGTGCTATCCTAAACCTACAGAAACGACTTACTGAATGTGTACGGCAAAATGGGCAGCATTTTTAACTGATGTAATTTTTAAAAAGTGATTCCTAATGCAATTTCCAGTCTTGTAGAACATATTTTGAGCCTCAAATAAAGTTTTGTAACGTTCCTTCATGTTTTCTAATTATTTCAAATTTTCCCGTTTCCCTGCGCCACCCTATATTTATTATTACTAATATGAATTTTTCGGTGAAGGGTTTGTGAGGATCGGTCAAATATAACACAGATTTTAACTTATTTGTGTCGACGTTTCGACATTGTTTATTGTCATCATCAGAACCTCTGTATGAATACAAAAGAAATGTCAAACACAACGAACAATTATTTGAGTGAACGTGTCTGTGTATGTGAGTGTGTATGCGTGCGTATGTATACATCATTGTATATGTGAAGGAGTTGAGATAGTTTGTTTTACATCTTCAAATATTTTCTGTAATGACAACGAGAAAATCATAATATCACAGAACTTTAATATCGTTGTCTTTAAATAAAACATTTGAAGATGTATAAAGCAAACTATCTCAACTCCTTCATATATACAGGCATACGCACGCGCACACACTCACATACACAAACACGTTCACTCAAATAATTGTTCTGTTGTGTTTGACATTTCTTTTGTATTCATACACAGGTCCTGATGATGACAATAAACAATGTCGAAACGTCGACACAAATAAGTTGAAATTTGTGTTATATTTTTGACTGATCCCCACAAACACTTTGCCGAAAATTTCATTGATTTGTGGTCACTATTAATTTAAGGATTTAATTACTGATGTGGTTTTTCATTTGTAAGTAAGTATACACATTAAGTATATCACTTATGTGCTAATACACATAAGCGTTTATTTTATTACTGTATTCATTATATTAAATATTGTATTTATTATATGAAATTAGTTCGAAGATGGATTACTACGTACACTTCAGAAACATGAACTCACGCAAGCTCATCAATTACCAGTCCACCTCCCGGCGTGCGCACACACACACACACACTCATGTTTATTGCTTGGTGGAGAGTTGCGGGTACAAATAATTGAATTCACGTAAACAAGGAACAACGGTGAACATAATGAGTAGTGAGAGAAATTGTAGGTGAAGTCTGATAGATAAATAATTAGCATTTATTTTTTCCACTCTCTGTTCGTAAGCAGTTTTCATTTTATATGTTTACATGTTCAAATGTTTTCACTTTACATGCATTGTCGGGATCTGATATCTTTTAGGATACTGTCGTGATTTCAGTACTTTTATAAGAGCTGGTCATCTGAATCCGGTCAGTGAATTACATCTTGTGTCCCGGTGTTTAGGCCGATAATTAACTTGCACAAGTCTGGTTTGATATAATATTCAGCAGACGAGATTCGGCTTAACTTCCAACTAAAAGTAAGTTGTAAACCGCAGGTTGGTCTCGTACAACCTTACTTTAATATTTTCGTCAGCAACAGTCCAGTGTCGGCGTTCGCTTTCCCCAGGAGTTCCCATTCGTATCTTTTTATACTGCTCAATATTAATAATCAAAATGCTCAATATACTCTTTTTATAATATCAATATTATTTTCCTCTGCAGCCATTCTAAATCCTCGGCCTCCATTAAAGCAACTTACTTGAGAAAATACTTTTCTCATGTTTTAGCCTTGTGTGTCATATATATTTAGCTGGACGTTCTGTTGCGTCCATAACATCCGTTTTGATTCCTGATTCTGTTTCGCAGAGTGACATTGTGCACAAATCTTTCTATACATGTTTTCACCACTTTCACTTTAGAAGATTTTCACTGGTCCAGTAAAACAGATGTTAGTACACATTTTCCTAAAACCTTAACGGATTTAAAAAAAAAAACAACAACCATGTATCTCTAAAAATACAAATAAATTTCTAAAAAGTTTCTGAAGTGAATTTTTTAATTCAGGACAAACGTTTTGTAGTTCCCGACGAAAAAATTGTTAACACGTATATATTTTACTTTACCCAGAGATTACAAAAATTTACATTCACTGGGGCTTGTTATTATCGATACCCACGTGTTGCAAGTCTTGTGATTCTAACTTCGAATCCTTTATCTGCCGCCACGAAACACTTTTATATCCTAATCTCAAATTTATTTAACAGCTTTTTGTAAATACCGAATTCACTAAGATTACAATCTAGATTTTAATCATGTTCAACTTGTAGCCCGGGGCTGCATTGGGCCCTCATGCTTCCCTAGTTCGGCCCGCGTTACGGTTCATAAAGTTCATTATTTTCCTTACATTTTTGTTAATACAGTCGTTCTACAAATGTACGTAGTTATAGAAATTAAAATTTTATTCTACTTAAAATCAAATTTTTGACATCGAAAAAATCATGTCACAAAAAAGCAGACACAAAAGTAATGTAAATGTAAAAGCGCGCGCCCGTGTGTGGCGTAAATGTAAATTAAAGATACACATGGAATTTTTCTTATTTTTTCCTATAAAATGAACTAATATTAAAATCAACTAATATAAAATTCCCTGTAACAAATTAACTAATATTTTTGTAAATAAGCACCTTATGCAACGAATCCGTGCTAAACTAATACTGATATACATTTTCTTCTACATTTACTGATGGTTTCTTTCAATTTTTTTTTTAATTCAGATATTATTTATGAGACCTAGTGACTAATTATGTCTACCGATTTACTGAAAACAACAATACAAAAAAATAGCCTATTGATATCTTACTTTAATGAAATGCATTTAAATTAAAAAAAAACATGCGTATAAAATACTAGTATTTTAATTAATAAAAATTGAAATTATGATTTTAAAATGTGAGAAATGTATACTGCGTCTTATTGTTTCCATTTGGGCATTATGCTCGATTTCAGTTTGACACGACTGATCTAGTTCAATTTAGGAAACGTTTTTCCATTGGCGCAATAAATAACTTTTTTAGTCAGAAATCCAAAAATTGTCTAAAAAACAGTAGTCAGTATCTAAAAAATCCAAACACCAAGAGGAACACTGGTCTCCCAAGTAAGAGGTGGACTGACAGCATGTAGGACCATTGTTATAAAGAGTCCTAACAAATAATAATAATAATAATAATAATAATAATAATAATAATAATAATAATAATAAGAAGAAGAAGAAGAAGAAGAAGAAGAAGAAGAAGAAGAAGAAGAAGAAGAAGAAGAAGAAGAAGAAGAAGAAGAAGAAGAAGAAGAAGAAGAAGAAGAAGAAGAAGAATCTAAAACATAATTGATAAAGTCCGCTAAGAATTGTGGACTAGGACATTTTGATAAAAAAAAAGTTTTTCTGGATCACAGTGTGCCTCTCTTTTGGTTGCAAACAGTGTTCATGATCGCCTTGGTTACAGAAATAATCGACACGTTATTCCAGGAAGCGTTTACTGATCAAAAACACTAACACAAATCGTATAAATAAAACAATTTTGAAGAAGCCACTTAAAAACGACTGATGTCTTCATAAAACATAGTATCGTCCTAATTTCTGGAACACGTAGAGGGCGACATTTATTTTTTGCTTTTCAGAGTACAAACGTATCGAGTTTCCTCGCACACCCTACTTCAAACAAACACGCCAGTGAGTCTGCCACACAGGTTGTATTTACTTACACCGCAGACACGAATCGAGACTGTTTTAAATAAAAATAGAAACTATCGAATACGTTTAGTAACGCGACGCGTTTTTCAAGCGAGCGGTATCCAATATCGCCTTTTTGTTGTTATTACTATTCTGAGCTTCAAAGTAAATACGGCAAGTAAATACCAGCTTCAACGTAGTATTCAATGCCGACACCGGGTGAAAGTAAATTATAAGCGAACATAAGCAAAACGTCTTAACACGTCTTTTATGTCTTTTCAAAATGCAATTTATACACAGGTAATCTCCTACCAGGCCGCAAACCGCTTTACGAAGCGTTCACGTGTGTATTGTCTTGCAAAATGGTTCGTCACGAAAATTTATGACCGTCATCGAAGTTAATAAATGACAACTTCGGATTTCGAGATGAGCTTTCGTACTTCCTACTGGTAAAATTGTTGTTATTTACTACATTTATCTGTTATATATATATATTTTTTATAACTAGTCAGTTTCGTTATTTGTTTTTGTTTTATTTATTATTTACATTTTAATTACTTAGTTTGGCCTCAAATTGTTGTGCCAATTTTGTAACGATAAAATTTTGTTTTATTTAACGACTCTTGTTGTAAACGCCAATTTTATAATTGTTTATTTTATGTTTTATTTACCTTTAACTATTTAACGTGGGTTACTATTTGTTTGAGGACGGGTTTAGGTTTTCGTGTTGTCAAGATTGAGGTTACCAGACTCACTTACCGTAAGTTATTATGCTTGACGAAATTACTTACGTCGTCGTGGTCGGATTCTATCTTCTTATTCTGAAATAAAATTCTTTATTTCTATTTTATTTTTTTTAAATAAAAGACAACTCCATCAATTGGGGAAAAATATCATTGTTTATTTTAATAAATTACTGCCTTCATCGTTCTAATGTTTATTTGGTACAATGCACGAGTCGATTCTTAATCTCAGTTCGATTCAGACTTACATTTTCGATAGTTATATAAACTCCTGGATTCTTTTGACTTTATTAAAAAGTACGAAATGCACACCAAGAAGTACAACATATTACAATTAAAATAATTCTTACTTACTAATGACAATAAGATTAAAATTAAGAAAATACAATAAAATATTTGTTTTGTCTGATGTGCGAACACAATAGTTAGTGTCGACTCAGTAATGGCTTCAGTTGGCAGTGCCAAGATGGCGGACTGACGCTAAGCGAAGACAGAGATAATTTACCTCCCAACTATTTAAAACAAGTTTTTTAAAATAAAATAAGTCAAATAAATTATTCACTGGTGCTAAATTAGTCTTTTCACTTTGGTTCTGATGAATAAGTGTTATGTGATTTAGTTCTGGTGTCGTGTAATTATTACTAGTGTTATTATACAAGGTTCGGTCTCATCACTTTTGTAGATAACTTTTATTTACTTTTACATATATTATTTTCTTCATTCTTCTTGCTTTAGTATTATATTATCATTTCTTTGTTCTAGTTTGACACTGTTAATATTTTACTTTCACTTTTCTTCTGACTTGAACGTGACTCTATCATATACTTTTTGACACAGAGCTGCATAGATTAGTTCTTTATACGTTCGAGTCTAACAATCAAGTGAAGAGATTTCCTAGTACATTCAACGGGCTTGACCAAAATTACAAAATTTCTCATTGGCCAAAATCGTCGGGTTAGGAGGTCACATGACCTTAATTATTTAAGATACAAAATTTTACATTTTCTAACTACAATTACTCCCTGTCTATTACATAATAAATCTCAAATTAGTTTACAGTGTAATATTCCTTATAACAAGACACAAATTTAGACACCTCACATGGCATAGGTGTGTGTCCTAATAATTAATTTAACATTTTATAAAATTTCATCTCATAAGCCATTCGATGTAGCTTTTGACATTCCAAATCACATTACAATTCCATTAATTAATTAAAATGTTGCTTCTGACATTTAAATAAAGCATATATTATTAGTTATACCATCTTTTACTATTTATTACAGTGCTGTGATGGTTTAATAGTTAGATTTACAATAATTTTTATTTTGATATTGGCCAATTAATTGGTATTTCTTTATAGTACAAAGTTTCAATTTAATATTACTGTATGACCTTGTGGCTTGATACACTATTATTATTACATGCATTAAATTGTCCATTACGTTATTATTATTCATTGAATTGATTCTGATAAAGTGAAGAACAAGATTGATATAAAACAAACATATTACCATAATGTTAGGCCATTATGATCAAACTCAAACCAATTTTAAACAATAAAACTATCTTTTAATAACTTCTTAATACGGTATATAATAGTAGCGTTGGTCAATTTATTATGACCTCTTATTAAGTATTATTGACTCTTGGTCAAGTTAAACAATATAATTCTTATTACCCTAAATAAGTTTTAATACATCAATTTAAACAACCCAAATGATTGTATTATTCCCTTCAGTTAGCATTAAAATAAAATAGGGAACTATTTTATACAATCAAGGTTATTCAGTTAACATTAAAGTAAATTAAATTAACAACCTAAATCACCTTTTGGTCCTGTGTAGGTAAAGCCTTTTGGCAAATTGGTAATACATAGATATATTGAATACAAGTTATTTTATACATTAAATATTATTATTTAATAATTATATTTTTAAAATAATTAATATTTTAATTATTATTTAATTAAAGATCACACATTGTCTTTAGTTATGATTATATATTTCATTCACTATAAGTTACTTCTATTATTAACAGTCCTGTCTGTATAGTTAGCAATCAATATCTTACATTTACTTTTACACTTAATCACTTATTGTTCTTGTTGTGATTACTTTTCTTGTTACAATTAGTCATTATTACTATGAACATTCACTTTTTATGGTTTAGAGTACATATTTGTTCTACCTTAGTTTATATTGTACTTCTTTTTGCTTATTTCGGGTTTTTACCTTTCTCATTGGTTTAGCAAGGTTATGTATATGGTTTAGTTTATGTGATATTATATGGGGTTTTATTCCCTTATTGGGTTATGCTCATTATGTCGCATTAAAAAAAATATATATATATATATTGTTATATTTGTACTTATTGTAAATGAGTATAAATGCTCAATTAGTCTCAGCAATATTCTGAGTTGTATGTTTAATAATATTAATTTATAAATGAGAACACACTTCTTTTGCTGCTCTGAATCATTCAATTTTTATTCCTTAATTCTCTTATTATAATAATTTTCTTTTCTTCTATTAATTAATAACAAATTTTCCTTTTTTAAGGTTCTTGCTCCATCTAGCTCTCGGATGCATGAAAAAAAATTTTATCTCAGGGTTAAAACCAAATTAACAATTGTCTTCAGTAAAATTATAAATTCATACAACAAGTTTTACGTTAATAACATACATGAAGAAAAACTTTTTTTAGTGTGTAGTAATTAATTGTTGTTTGTGTATGATTGTTTGGATGTGAGTTCTTGTGATTATACAAAAAGAAATCAATTCAGATAATTTTACAAACTTAATATTACACATTACAGATATAAAACTAATAAAACAATTAAAATAATTAATACTTAGACATTAGTAGGCCTAATACAATTGACAAGAGAAAAAAAAATTAAAAATATAATTGTCTATTATATAGCTCATAGTTTATGAATTCTCAACATGGCACGCTGCTGTCCCCTTTCAGTAACAGTTAAATAAAGCAAGGGACGCCATGTTCCTTGAGTTGTATACACACTACTGAATGTTTAATAAAAATTATATGAGTTCTACACTTTTGTTTGTTCAAGATAAGTTTGTGTCACTCACTTTGTATATCATAGATTATGTTTATAAATGTAGTCGGACTAAATGTGTTCGTTATTTAGTTTGTATTGAAATGTTGTGTAAAACGTTGATAGTTGTCAAGATGGCTTTAGTATTAAAACGGTCTCACCAAATTCAAAGATGTAGTACTCTATTTTAGGATATTATTTTCAGCTTTCCTTCTTCAGGTTGGTCGAAAATATATTCTTCGTTAGTTTACTGATATCTTCTATAACTTTACTTGCCTTTTTACTATAATTTTCTTTTCTAATATTGTTTGGATTGGCAACTGATTTAGTTTGTTCTTTTTGCATTGAACGCCCACACTAGAAAAAAAAACCTAGTGTGTATTATCTCGTGATGCTACAATATATATTACAACGTTATTTTTAGACACTTACTTTTACACATATGCTCTTACTCATTTGTGCGCACTTACCCACGTCTCGGAGGTATACTCTTCTTCTGCAGTATTTACCTTGATGTTCCCCGGCTGGGTCGCAGGCTTTGGTCGTTGATTGAGTGTGGATAGGCACGTGAATATCGTTATATAAGTTTAATACAAGTAAAGAGTACATAGGATTTAGTACTGGTTGTGAAATTAGTACGACTGTGTTAATAAAATCAGATTCATTTGATTTATTATTTAAAAATTCAAATTATCATCTTATTAATTGTTTTGTGTGGATTAATTATTATTTGAATCCTTATATTCGATCTGAATATAATGCAATTATAACGTGCTTAAATCTTATTTCTTATATTCTAAGACATATTATATACAAACATAAATCATATATGACCTGAAATATTACATAGACATATATTACATAACACATATAATTATTACAAAACGTGATTAACACGTAAAAAAATTAATATTCATCTTGTCTTTGCACGTGTGGTTTTTTAATATATATTAATAAAAACTTTTAATTAATTAAACATTTATTAAACTACTAATAGAGAACATTTATTACTTTAATTGATTCTATTATTTAATGTCTCAATTAATTAACAATCTTCAAATTACGTAACTCTTATATTTGAATTTAATTATCTAATCAAATACAAAAATATAAATAAAATATGGTTCTTCCTTGACCATTTATTTATGAGATTACTACAGTTATATTCTCTATTATCAATTATAGTTTGAACATTTATTTATTCATTATGAAAATTTAAAAATATACTAATTTCTTTATAAACTTGTATATGGAATCTAGAGCTTCTTTCGATAGACCTCAGGGTCATTTATAATATTAAATAAATGTCTGACTTTTTTTCTGCAACCATTTAACTTTGTCATTACCGTCATCTGGACTTTCGTGTTTGTTGATCCTCTTCGGTATCACCTTCTCTCTCTCTGCGTCGTTGAAATTCCTCGCTCTGTCTCCTGGATGCTGAGTTCTGACGTGGACCTCTGGTCGTGATTGATGTACGGCTGGATGTAGCTGCATGTGGCTGTCCCAGCGTCCTCTCGTCTTCTTGCTCTAGTTCCTCTCCTCTTCTTATCTTGTCCCTCGTGGATGTCTCGAAGTTCTATGTTACTTCTTGAAGTTCATCGACGATACGAGTTCTCGTATATTACGATTTTATAGTCTTTTTAAAAATCACTCGTGTTCATTAATACTTGCACCGACGTAATGCCGGTTCCATCGCACTTCACGTTATTAAATACTGTTTATAAACCTTACTTGACTTTGTAAAATTCGCGGTTGCGAGATGCGTGGATCTTACGTGTCTAAGTGAGTTCATCTGAGAAAGAGTGTGTCGCTCGCTGGGGTTTATACTGCTGCCGTCGTCCTATGCCTGTTGGAAACTGTTTTGACAACATTGAACAGGTCGGCGCATCGATTTAATTGCTACTTTCAACCTACGCGTCTTTCTATAAAGCGCACACTTTTTTAGAAATATTATTTCACCAATCGTTCGGTATAATATTAAACTTTGTTTATGCAAATTATGAATGTTAATATGTGTAAATTATGGCAGTTATGGCAAAATTTCACACGGTGGCTGAACGGTTCCCACGATCAATAACCACTTGACGCCAAACTGAAGCTCCAGGCGCCAGCTATGTTTTTACATATGTCGCTGATTCGTGTGACTTCTGGTTATCGTTCAGTACTTAAAAAACTGTGTAAAATCTTCCACCCTCGTTTGCATAATTCAACCTGTCTGTCGTTTACACATGTACACACACGCGCAGACTGATACACAAGCGGCGGCATGTCGTTCTGACGTCACCCTTACCAGTTGGCGCGTGTCAATTATCTCCCCTTCGTTGCTGCGTTTAACTAATTATTTAAGCTTTTAACTCCATATGCAGGCTTACTTACAATATTTTATTTATTTAAAATGAAATACTACGTATATTTCTTATATTATCTCTTATATCTAATGCTTAATTATTACATTATTTTTATTATTTACATCTTATATATTTCATACGTGCTTTCGTATGCTATCATACCTCAGTCAGGGGTTGATACATACACTTATGCTAAACGTATCGTTGAAAAAATATATATATATATAGTGTGTGTGTGTGTGTTCACATTTCACAACGTACAACATACGCATAGCAAAATCTTTTTGTACAATCAAAATGATTTAACAGGCTGAAAGCTTGAGCTCTACGGCACAGTAGAAAGATAGGGTGACCAGCACTGCGTTCAATAAATTATTATTATCCTTTTTGTTATCCTAAGTACTCAATTCTAGAAGCTTCTTTGATTCAGGGGCTAAAAATACACCTAGCCATTTAGAGTGTCTCCTGGAAATCGAAGCCTGGACTTTGAGACTAGAAACTAAGCTGCATATCCACTGGTCTATTAATCCCTTTATCGAATATTAAATTAGGCGAAGTATGAAAAACTATGTCCGAAGTGTAGTCTTGTATGAAATAAAACTTAAACCACAGGATTTAGAAAGGCAAACTGGGTGGAGGGTTTCATGATCTGGACTAGATAAAGAATGCAGACTATTTATTTGAAGGAACTTTATAAACTATATAAGAAAAAGGAAAACTAACAAGTTAGGACTCCCGTTAGAATGTATCAGTCTTGTCTGAATATGACAGTAGAGAAGACAAATGGAAAAAGAAAAGATGAAGATTAAAGCTAAACACGAAGACTGGAAAAGGGTGGAGACATACCTAAAGAATCTTCAGTTGGGACCTGAGATAAGAATTTAAAATATATATAAAGTATGCTTCAATATAAAATGTATAAATAAATAATATAACGAAAAAAACTTCAATTTTTAATATTACTTGAAAATATTTGCCAAAATCGCTCATCGATAATACTGGAGAGAAGGGCAGCAGTATCCAACTGGTGGAATAAAATTACTTAAAAAGTTTTGACACAAGTAATTTTGAACACTGCCTATACACATTCAACTTATAATTTAAAAATAATATGTACTTTTATACTTCTCTTAAAACGTGACCACGTTTTCATTCGTGTACACCCTACGTAATAATGAACTTTTTTGTATTGAAACATTAATTTAAAAAAATAGCTCTATTAATGCAGCAATGCTTTATTAATAATAAACGTATACAATGCAATTAGATGTTCATTGGTTTATGAAAATACGATAATATTGGTTAAATTTATATGACGTTATTTGTTTGATAATTAAATCGGCTCGTTAAAAAACCGGCAGACCGAATTGTTCGAGTGTTTAATTAAAACAGAGGCAAATCAAACAGCAGCGAATATGTTAATACAGTCCACTACAGAATCTGATACGAGTGCAAAAATTCAGTGCTACACTGTGATTAATATGAAAACGTGATTACACAAATGTTTAAAAAATTATTCCTACAAACACTTCTTATATTGAAAAATGCAGTTGTTACATATTTGAAAGTTTCAATTATAGTATTTTATTATTACCTTCTTATTTCTTTTTTTTTATTATTGCCAAAATTTATAAAAGTTGTTTGTGCAATACCATATTAGTGTTATTGTAAAAACTCTTTTTTAGTTATTATAATTATAATTATAAAAATATTATTCGTAATTGTCTGAATACTCATATTAAATATATGCTCATTGCAACAAATGTATTAACTAAGATAAAAATTTTAAACTCAACCTCCAGATTAAAGACGTTCTTTAGATCGCCTTAAGCAACACGTAAGAAACTATTAAAGTTTCCTCCAACAAATTTCATCGTAGTAGCCAAGATTTTCCGGTTATATTTGTACCAGTACATGCTTGGAATGCCAATATAACGTACCTCTTCCGACTCCTCCTCTTCATCTAAATATCATGGTGTAAGTTATGATACTTTGTCCATTCTTTTCTGTAGTCATCGTACATTTCTTCTCACTTTTGCTTCGTACTCATCAATTTCTTTAAGAAGTTATTCGTTATCTATCATTTCTACGTGCTCCTTGAATATTTTCCTATCATTATTAAAAAATTCTCTTCTTTCATTCTGTACTTACTTATTTGGTCTCGAATGTCATAACTTCTAATTTTGTCATCATAAAATAAATGTATTCAAAAATTATAAACCAACGCTTACAGAACATTAGAAAACTCTATCTCCAAAGAACACAATGGTATCCGAAAGTTCAAGGACCTATAATTTAGTTATAGTTAGACAATCATAGAAACGTCCCAGACGTTTAACTGTAAAAAACATTAGAGTTTACAGACTACGAGAAACTTGCGATAAAGTAGAAAGAATTAGTGCCAGTGGCAAATTTTGTACAAAGTAAGACACTCCGAACGCCTTTTGTAGGTTCTACAAAATGAATCTTATGAGCTACATTAATATCATATTGTTACGACATTACAGAACAATCTATGTGTTTATCGAATGTTCCAGATTAATCCAGCTGAATCTGTGTGGCGTACGTGATTCTCGACGCATTAGCTAGACTGTACCAGAAGCCGCGCGAACTGTGTCAAGGCCGCAATGAATTACGCTCTAACATTTTCCTTTATTGTTAATGCGCAGTATAGAATAATCTAGTATTTCGGGGGGGGGGGGTATAAATACCAGTATTCAACGACGTTCAGTTTCAGTTATAGTTGCGATATATTACAATGCGGTTTGAGTTTATTGTCGGGCGATTACAAGTGATTACTGTGTGCGTTCAAGTGGTTATTAGTGAAGTGTTGTGTTTTATAATCGGGCGGTATAATTGTAATCCAACTGTGTTTTATATTAGTTGACATTTTATTGCGTGTGGACAAGTTTATTTGATTTGTTGTAAGAGACAGTGTTGTTAATTACGAACTGTTTAACTGTGAAAATTAAAGCTGGTGATTAGTGACTTAATTAGGTGTCTTGTATTTTGTTTTCCACTGTACCTACGACGATCAAGTAGACGGCCGTAACAATATTATCATGTAGTCTAACATATTCTAATTAGTATCTATGCGTAAAACGGACTGCTGATTGACTTGTTTTAATTTACACATTTTTTGAAGTTGTAAGGAGCTCACAAGATTTTCAAGATTACTTGATAATATAGTTAACTGATAATATGATTATATAATTAGTTACTGAAATTAATGGCGGTGTCATAAATAAATGTACGTATTTTATACGTCAGTGTGTTTGCAACTCATCCGGAGTCGTAGTCATCTATTTTGACTTTCTGTAAGTCTTCGTTTAAACTCGCTCAAAAGACTCAACCTGCCAGTTTCGTTAGACTTGTCGGATATCGTGTCTTTTTAATGTAATTAAATATCTGTGACAGTAGTATAATGTCCGTATTTACTGTTTGGTTTTGCATACCCTCTCACGTATATCATTTTGGTAACACTACTTCAAACGCAGCCCCTTCTCTCTCTTCAAGTATCTTCTAGTTTTGCTTACGTTATTTTTATCTTATTATGTAGGCTACATTTTAATTCTCGTATTTTCTCGTTTCCTACTTTTACAAATATTGTGAGCAATAAGTGTGCAATGAGACAAGATCGTCGCATCACTCTGGTACCGCTACGCTAGAGTATATCGCAAAAATATAAAAATGTTTCTTTAGTTTTGCTTCTCTCTAGTCACTGTATAGACGTACAGAAATTAATATGTACTCTATACTCTATGGCCTCTATATTCCTCCTCCTCCTATGGCGCTACAGCCCAAGTCGGGCCCTGGCCTCCACCAATCTCCGCCTCCAATCCACTCTATCCACTGCAACCCTCCTCCAGTTTCTTATCCCCATGTTGGCCTCTATATTACTTCACTGTTTTCTGGATGCTGGAGCTCATCTCTCCTTTGGTCGCCTGTTCGCCTTGAGCCCCATACTTTCGTATTCTGGCGTTCATATTTAGCTTTCGTATTCTTTTCTGTTTAATTTGTCGATTTATTACTGTTGTGTTCTCAGTTTGTAAGTTTTAAAAATTGTTTTCAAACAATGTGCACCTTTCTTTCTTTTCTTACTAACAAATCTGTCCATTCGAAACTGAGGATACTTTTTCAAAATTTATTTTCACATTTCAAGTTATTCTCTTGTCCGGATACAACAATACTTAGTAAATTAAAGGGATATAAAGTACATCGGATATAAGGGATATATTTATAGACAAATATAATATTTAAAACATTTAAACACCGACAGAGAAAACACGATGTATTCTCAGACAGCCGTCATAACACATTGGATCAGAGGTTCCTTCTTGTTTACTATCTTCTAATTTATTTTGGAAAAACGTATTCAGGCAAGTTTGGATGTTATTGATGTATTGATGTAATTAAGCGTGATCACAAAAATAGGAAGCCTGTGAAAAGGTTTTTTCCAAACACGTTAGCTCCAATTCCACCATTTCCAATATTTTAGAATTTCACAGTAAGTGACTTGAATATGTTGTATCAAGCGAAAAGCGTCTTCAAGTTTAAATATTTACAATAAATAACTTTTCAGTTTGTAAATTGAAAAAACGTTTCATCAGCTTGAACGTTTTTGGGAACAAGACGAATAAATGCTCTTTAAGCGAGTGCAATTAATCTGTTTCACCTGTATCAGTAAACAAAAAAAGATCACCTTCCTGTCATGGATCAGGCAAATGATCCTGTTCCGGCGTCCTACGTTTTCTTCACCTGTCAATGGATCTTATGCCTTTATATTATAGGCCATTCTTCTTCTTCTTCTTCTTCTTCTTCTTCTTCTTCTTCTTCTTCTTCTTCTTCTTCTTCTTCTTCTTCTTCTTCTTCTTCTTCTTCTTCTTCAGAGTGTGGACATTACTATCCGTTCGCATTCCTTGACCCGGCCGACCTTGGCAGGCCGTTATTTCTTTGAAATTTATATGATCCTTCATTGCGTCGATATGAGCTCACCGCCGTTGTCTACATTCACTTTTGTGCATAATGGCCCTTTAACGATCAATTGATTTCAAATATCATCATTTCTAATTCAGCCTTTGACAACCAGTAAAAATTTCATTTTTGCAGACTGTATCTTGTGTATTCTTTTCTCCTAATTAGCCAAGCTCGCAATCTTGTTACCAATTCTACGTCTGAAAATATTATATTATAACACAATATAATAAGTTAAATGTTATAAATATATAATATTAGGTTTTATATTAATATAATATTGTTCATATAATATAAATATAAATAAAAAATTATATAGATAAATAATATTATAGGTTACATAAATAAAAAAATAACCAAAAGTTTATGAAAAGTTAATTTATGAGGCATAAAATGTGATATCTTTGTTAGTGTTTTTGATACTGTCTTTGTTCAGATAGGAAATAGAGAGAGACGAGCATTTCGAACAAACGACATGTTGTACGTACCGGTTCCAAGACCATGTAAAACTGATGTCTATGTTTGGCAGGTGACATGCCATCAACTTCGTCAGTGTAGGCGCTGTCGGCCAGGTAGAAATGCGGGTAGGAAGCGAACGCTGGCGCTCCGTAACGGCAGGCCGTGACGTTTATCACTCCGGACGGGACGCACTCCCCGGAGCAGAAACACTCGTTGGCTTCGTCCATGGTACCGTTGTCGACTAGGTCCGGTCCTCCCACGTACTTGTAGCCCTGTATACCTTGAACCGTCACGTCCTCCTCGTACGTGAAGGACAGAGATCTGCAACACGGTTTACGATACACATTTTATACGTTATTTTGATAATAATCCTAAAAGCATTTTAATATACAAAAGTGTAATATATATATACAATTTGTAGAATGATTGTTCATCTGATGAGGGGAAACGTTTCTTTTTATGTCGTCTACACTTGTTATATACACATTAATTACACTTATTCCTTATTTTAATTTATATGATTCTAGTAATGTATCGCTTTACACGTATGATACTATGGACATGATTGTATCATTATCATGTGCAGTACTTTACGGTAATACTAAAACGAAAATTGTATTTTGTATCATGAGAGTACCTGAGTTAACCTCAACGATGTTGGCATTACAAAAATATTAATAAAACAGGTCACACACACATGTGCCTTTCAATTCACTTTTTTACAGTAAATGAAATTATAAAATTCATCTCAAATGTTTTTAATTTGTGCTATTTTTTATGACTGTAACGTATTCTAGAATGCAAGGTTACGAGCACATAGTATACTCATAGAGACGTTATAGCGAGTGTTAATAAAAGACATTAACTTCATTGAAATATATGCAGGGAACTTGTGTTCTTGTCCGGGTGCTGTGACGGTTCCACTCCACTCCCGAACACCGCAAAATACGCCTACGTCCCACTTGCGATCACCGTAAAGTCATAAAGATAGTTTAAAACATTAAGCCAAAATACCTCCGTTTTGAAAAATGCACGATTTGCTTTTTGTTTACGACTTCAAGTGGAAAATTCAGTGACTGAATCATTCATAATAAATTAATTGATGTTACACGGCATATACTTTGAAAGTATTAAATTAAATTATTAACTATTAAAGTTATATAAATTATATAAATTAGAAACTATTAAAGTTCTAAAACTTTAGAGCTGTAAAAATATTCTTCTTCGATAGTGAAAATTTAAAATAATTGAAATCTTGATACAGAAAACGCGACAGTTTAATAAATTATGGGAAAAATTAATACGAGTACATGCCCTATTACATTGAATTAAGCATGATCCAACGAGACCACTGGACTTACAGAAGAGTATGGGACGACTTTGCCTCTCTAAAAGAAAGAAAGTTTACAAGCTGTACATTTACAACGTGATTTAAACTACTCAGTCTTATCAAGTTTTTATTATGATCAAGTTCAACCAGTGTTAAAAACTTTTTTCAAGTTTTTTTCTGTTTTGTTTAATATTTTATATTGTCCTGTATTGCTTGTATTGTCTAGTATTTGATGTTTAGTTACAGTTTATCATAATTATTTTAAATACATTTTTACCACTTCTATTTACTATTTATTTAATGTGCCTGCTTTTCACTGAAAAATATGATAATGTCTATCAAATTATCGTACTTACGAAAACGAAGTATCTCCATCTTTTGAAGCCTTCAAAATTCAGGCTTAGCTCTAGACACAAAATTATTTCGTACCCACCCCTGCTTCTTATATTTAGAACAGAGGAAAAAACCATTTTCACAACGTATACAAAATAATAAACACTATTATTTTGAATGTTCATCACTACTTTTTTCACAGTACTTAATAATTATTATTTAATGGTACTTTCACTTGTGAAACTTACTTGTTGATATTCCCTCAAAAGCCGTTTCGGAGTTGTGTTCTCCTTCTTCAGTGAGGCTTGAATCCGTATTCAAACCTCACTGAAGAAAGAGAACACAACTCCGAAACGGCGTTTGAGGGAATATCAACAAGTAAGTTTCACAAGTGAAAGTGCCATTAAATAATAATTAATAAACACTGCTATCCAGTTCTCTATAAAAATCATGATCACACTTTCTAAAGCTGTTAAAAACAGTCTGTTCTTTATAGAAAACCAAAATTTAACCTCACGTTTCATGGTACACACAAACGAAATTGTTTAGCTGCAGTTGGATGCAGTTCCACACGACATTCTGTAAACCCAGTTGACAAATTCTGAAGAAAAATTTATTCGAACAAGGGAAGCAATATAACATTGAAGAAAGTGGTTAGTATAAGTTAAAGTGCTATGGTCCTAGAATATATGTATGCACAAAACGTCCCTTCTTATTCATACTTACTAGACATATTCATACTTAATTCTTTTGCCTAACTATAAGTTTTGTACAAAATTGATAATTTATTCACAGAACAGTTCTGTATTATCGCAGAAATAGTTTATCAATAAATATAGATTTTATTCGAGTTTGTTAAGTATTTCAATAATCATTATTGCATAATTCTTGAATAAAATATCGTCAAATACTAAGAACAGATTTTTAATAAATATTTTATTAAATTTCAAAGTATGGAACTACATATTCCAGGCTAATTTCTTAATATTCTACACTATATACAATACTACGCATGCATATATTCAATATAATGATTAATTAATAGGCCTTATACTTTCGTCTCTTTCTTCTTTCACACACAGGCACACGCGCGCGCGCAAAATATTCTTATACATGTTTTGTGATATTAACCTACGGAAATGTTGTGTTGTACTACAGCGCCATCCTTTGGTAAGATGAATGACCAACAATTAGTTTACAATTTGTCGTAAAGATAGCGACACATTGTTATTCACTCAACCTTTCCCACTTGTTTCTTCGACGCGCAACTAATTGACGTGATCGTAACTAAAATTAACGACGTAACTAATAATCGTTTTGAATTATTGATCGTATACGTTGACTAAAACTCGTCCTATTATTGTTGTATTCTTTGTATGACAATTAAAAATTAATCCTGAATGTGGACAATAATTTTTTGTAAATGGCTAAACTTAAGATACGTTTTTGACTTAGTAGTTATTTTTGATAGCAAAATAACAATGGATGACGTAAATAGTATTAACTATAGTATCAGTGATGAACTATAGTATTAGTGTATTAGTGACTCATGATAACATGACTTGAAGACTCTTCATTGTAGGTAATAGTGGAACTTTCTAAATACGGTATGCATAAAGTTTAATTAGGCTACATATTTTGGTAATTCACCGTTTCCTTTCAATACGTCTGACAAACTCCTTAGTAACTTAAGATTTAGTGTTCCGCCTGTCGTTTGATTTTGTGTGGAAGTAATGTTGACTCAAAGAAAAAGAATGTGGAAGAAATTCGTCAGAGGAAACAAACGGTATTGTCCACACGTTTGTATCATATGACTAATGGTAAATGCTGAAGTAATTATCTGCTTCTATTGAAGCACGTAATATTTTGAAAAACTAGCAACGGTACGCTTAATTTAAAAACTCCATGTTGAGACTTAATGACCTTATAAATTAATCACAGCTCATATTTTGCTGTTAGTGGACGAATCTAATGGAAAACTAAGAGAACTTACGCATTTCGCCTTGAGGTAAAACATTGTTCAGACATATAAATAATGATATAATTATATGAAATTTTTTAGAATATCGTAATAAATGAAAAATTCCAGACACTAAAGATCTGAATAACGAATACTCAATTCACGAATAACATTACAAATTTCATGATTGTTTTACCTCACAAAAATAGTTTTACAAACTCAAATATTGTCGTGATTTCCCAGTTCCACGAAAAAATAATTCAAATACACGCACTTGGTAAAAAATAACTGTTTCACATTTTGTACTGAAATAGCAGGTGCGTGGATGATAGGCCTACAAATCTTCCAGCTGTAGTACCATTAGATTAGACACACGAAAGAACTTATACATTTGTTTGCCGACGGAAATGGGATCTAGACGCTAAAAGGTCATAAACTGAGGTTTTGGAAATGAGTTATCTGAGGGGGAAGAGGGAAGTGTGTAAGGTCAAATAATACTGAATAGTAAAGCTTATAATTAGATCAGCTGTGAAAGCGGGGCCACGTAAGGTATAAGAGAAAGAGGCCAGTTAAGATGGCTTGGTCGAATTACAACTATTCTAACCTAAACTGACCTACTTGTAGAATCCGGATGGTCTAGAATCCAAGAAAGTTGATAAGCACTGGATGTACCTAAACTACTTGAAGCTGATCAGAGATCAAGTTGATCTACGTACGTGTGTGGAGAATGGAGAATGAAGTAAATTAAGTACATACATGGATGATATAAAGGACTAAGACCAAGAGAAAGAGTGGAATAATGTGGACCGATAGTGGCAGATGAGGCGTTGAGGTTTATACGCTACACTCGTATTAGGATGAAACTAAAAAGAACACTGACCATAGAGAGTGGCCGTTGTGCAGTGGCAGTTTGGTACAGTAACCGTTAATAGTCTAAAAGTACAATAAATCAAACCTAATACGAATTAAAAGTAATGTAAATCAAACGTTTGTCAAGCCCTGTAGTTAGTTTATCCATGTGTGTGTAGTGATACCGTTTGGCGTTCATTTCTACGAACGTTTCGCTTGTAATCACTCTGTGAGTGTTGTTCGTTCTGAGTTATCGGAATACAAATGTAGGCCTATACATATGTAAAGTGTATGGAACGTGCTCACATGATGGTGTGTGTGTGTGTGTGTATGTGTTTTGTAAGGTGAGTGTATGCGTTAGCTGTGACAATTGTTATACAGTACGAACAACGCCTAATAACCTTAAATGTTACTAAACAGTAATCCGGTTTAACGTGTCAACGTCCTGCTGACATGCAACACTTCAGAATACGCTCAAAACAGGGCAGTCGCTTGTACGCATTCTGACAGATAAATGTTTAAATATTTTCGTAGACAAGTAAGTTTTGTCCGAGTCCAATGTAACGTAAATTGCACGTGTTATACGCGCGGTCAGTATATGAATGTGTCCTCTTCATGTTGTTTACAGGTAGGCTACATCTGTTACTGTTACACCTTAATTTTAGAAAGATCAAACCCCGAATCACAGCGGATTCTTGACAGGGCCGGACACAGCGGGCTCAAAGGGGACTGCTTACCAGACCTCGAGCTGCTGAGGAGGAAGGAAATAAAGAAGGAAACAAAAAGCGTTTAACTTTTATACAGAATAAACGGTATAAATAAAATACGGTTTAGGTTCAGTACAAACGAACAGCAGTACGAGACTGGATAAAAGCACTAATTATAACATACAACCAACTGATATCACTTGAAAAATCGCCCAACATAAACTGACTCCTAAGCGGCAGCTGTTGTCTATTTATAGTCCATAGATATTCCATAATTTGCGTCAACTCGAAATACTTGAGCGTACTTGAGTACGACCTTGCAGAAACACAAACCTGCTCGGCTGGCCGGGAAACATACAAATACTGTATAGACGAAATGTGAATGTAGTCGTCAGGAGGCCCTAACTCAGTAATAGAAAAGCTGACTGAAATATGAAAGCTGTAACTGAATCGAGTTTCTGATGAAACTGTTATTGTTTAGATTAATGCTAGCCTCGGACTGTAGGTATAATTAGTTTTTTGTTGAAATAGAGCTCGCAAAATAGGCTTAGGCCTATCTATTGATATAATTATCCAATTATGGCGGCGGGGTTGAGAGGGGCATCAAAATTAGTATACCTGTCTTCACAGTATCTTTCGCAAATCACAACTGTGGTAAGAGAATTTATTGGGTAATACATTCCGCTATACAATAAAATATAATCAATGGTCTTCAGTACATCAGTACTCCTGCGATCTACGTATTTTTAAAGTACAGATAAATACATTGACAGACGGATAGATACATAGACAGATGGAGATAGGGAGAGAGAGAGAGAGAGAGAGAGAGAGAGAGAGAGAGAGAGAGAGAGAGAGAGAGAGAGAGAGAGAGAGAGAGAGAGAGAGAGAGAGAGAGAGAGATTTGTTCATACTCGGAAACAGAGCAAGAAGAACCGCTGATCTCGACAAGTCACTCCATCTTGATCCTGGAAAAGGTAGAGGAAGAGACTCAAGACATCTCTGTTTCTCAATGAATTAAATTCTCACACGTTCCAAAATGTAGATTACGGAAAACAGTTTGCTTAGCAGACGACAGGAGGTCAAGAGATATCAGAGATGCAGAGACAATCTGATAAAGTTCTGTAGAACTGAACACTGAAAAATATTTCCTGTCGAGAGATGTCAGTGGAGAGTAACTGAGGTAGTATTCCTCAATAATGACATACCGGTATTATTGTAGAAGAACAAGATGATGACGATGATGATGATGATGATTATTATTATTATTATTAGTTTTGTATTATTATTTTTATATGTATACAAGACGTGGATATGTGCGTGTTCACTAGACAGACAAAAAAGTCTACTCGGCAAATGGAGCTTGAACCATTTGTGGTAGCTATAAATAACACTCTTTGTTGTATTTCCACTTTTGTTGTAATCTAATGCCTCTAAACTCGGACACATTCTCCCCCCCTCCAAGTTATGTAATGATTAACAACAATTAATAACCATAATTACTAGTATCATTAGATATTTAAAAAGGCAATCATTTTTATTGTAGACAAAGCTGTTAGTAAAGCTGAATTCACCTTCGCAAACACATTAGGCAGACGACAGACGTATAACAGCAAATTAAAGTAGAATGAAATTGGTCAAATACCGGTCACATGCATGTGGAACTGAACGTGTCACGCTGTGCAAAATTTAAAATAAAAAAGAGACTAAACATGTCGCCGGCGTCGTGTTTACGTTGCCTGGGAGTTAATGTGTCAGTGAGTCAGAACGCGTGCAAGTGCAACGACCCGTGTCCGGCCTTGTCAAAGCCAATTGGTTGTACACACTTGTTCATGTTTAGCGTACGTTTGCGTTACAATTAGCGTACGTCTGCTACACGGGAATGAGAATGTCCCTCTTCATACATTAAAGACACTCCGCGCGTACTAGAAAAGAGAGTAGTCCATAGTAAAGTATTACTACAGTCTTCTTCATCGCCATCATTATCAGTATATCATCTTCTTCTTCTTCTTCTTCTTCTTCTTCTTCTTCTTCTTCTTCTTCTTCTCTTCTTCTTATTTTTCTTGTTCTTGTTGTTGTTCTTCATCGTCTTCTACTTCCACTCCTGTGCCCTCTTTTCATAACTATTTATTACCTTTATATTACTATTTTATAACGGCTTACTATTATTGTTGCTATTAATTGTAAAGAAAATTATTCGTACTGTTTTAGGATATCGTCAGCCTAAGATGTCTCGACGTAGTCTGTCACGAGGAAACTGGTGAGGATACAACTGAATATTAAAAAAAATGATTACATAAAAAAAGGTGGACAACAGAAAGCTCTAGTGCGCAAGGATGAAACGTAAAACGAATACTGAAAACCGCTATGAATAGAGCTAGGCTAGGCGATGTAGGAAAAAATAAGCCAACTCCAGAAATCAAAGAACGACGCCGTTATGATGCTAAATGCCGAAGAACCTTGAACAAATGCAGATTTACAACAACGCTGTCAACTTCCGCGTGACTCGTAGGTGATTGAAATCTTTCAAAGCCACTTGCGTTTACTGTGGAGCTGACCATTTCCATAAAGAAAGTGTTTACAACTAAATTAACAGAGACTAAAGCAGTGGCAGTTACTCCAGACAACATCTCAGGTGAATAACAACGTAAGAGAATTCCAAGACGATCTTCCATTGTAACCGTGTTATTAGATATTTAGATATTCAATTTAAAGGTTATTTTTAGGGGAAAGCACCAAGGAAATAGTGACTATCAAGGTATCAAGGAAAACCAAGAAAAAAACAGAGAAACAATGAACGTTTTTTATAATATAATAACAAGCGACATAAGAACTGATGTAATGTCATATATGAAAACCGTAATATGGATTTGGCTAGTTCGAAGTGGTTGTTGGGAAATACAAGATATGCGACAGAGGATACCTAATCAGCTAGCATTAATTCAGTGGCTTAATAAAAGCCAGTCTCAACTGAGTAATTGGGTTATTTAATTTTAATAAAAATTAGTTCTTAACTAAAATAAAATAAATAAAACTCTAGTAGACATAAAATATTTCTGAAAATTAAATATGTCTATAATAATTTTTGGAATTAGGAATATGATATATAAAAAATGATCAATACGATATAGTAATACTTTATCTGTGCTTAGGACTAGTAATCTGTATGACAGGGAGCCATTTGTGCATGTACTTGATAATTTTTTTTATATTTTCTTTTAAATTTTAATTTGATTACGTCTTTCTGAACAGTAATTCTGTGTCTTTTAAAGAATGTTGTGGTGTAACCGTTAGCACCTAGAATCGACTTCCTCCGCATTTAAACTGTTCGTTGGCTTTTAAAATTGTAGCTGCCTAATTCTTGTTTCCTACCTTAACTTCCGTTTACATTCCTACATAACTTACATTTTTAAACCTTCAGAGATTGTCTAAGCGGCCTTCCTGTTTCTACACGTGATTGTCTAACAGAATAATTGACTTCGAATTTTGATGTTACTTTTAAAACAAAAGTATCATAATGCACTTCTTTTTAATGGACATTGACCGCATTGAGAACCAAAATTATTACACGTTCGTACAAATTAAAAAAAAGTAAATAGCCTAAACTCCCCAAAAACAAGACTGATTTACAGTTTCACAGGTATGCAAAATTTGTTATTTCGAAAGCTACAATGTATTTACACTGTAAACTGTACCTATTTAATCTGTATAACTACAAACCTGCATAGATCAGGCGAGTACATGGTGACAGGCTTGTCTCTGGACTGACCGGGTGGAAACAGTTCACCGGCAGAGCCTCGTATCTCGCCGCAGCTACCCTCGTAGAACTGTGTTATGTTGTCGTAGTTCCAGTTCCACAGGGTGCCGATTGTGTCCAGCCCGTTCGCTCCTGTGTCCATGTTGAACACGCCTTCCATGTCTGAAGTGCCGTTCCTCTGAAACGGAAAAAACACTTTTTATCAACAGGGTCGTTCACTATCGAGCTGCGTTACCTGTGAATGTGAATGTACCCTTTATGTTGTTCTGGAGAGTCATGAGACGTATGGTAGGCCCTACATCATAAAATACAGTACGATTGTACCACGTCATTACATATCAAGTCTTAACGGTTATTAACTAATGATGCTATTAAATATGACTGAGGCCCTTTTGTAATACAAAGTGTTCTATGGATTATAAAATACGTGTTGGTTGTAAATTGTAACTCATCACGCATACTATTGGATATTTCATTTTATATAAAGTATTAGAAATAAAGAAATTAATTCAAGGTCGATCTCCTATTCGGTGGACAGCTTCTGTTAAAAATGGTGAAAGAGATGATAAACATTTTGAAATACCTTAACCAACACCGAACGCTCTGCGAAAGATAGTGGTACCTCGCTACAAGAGCGGACTCAACCATAAGCGGGAGTGAAACCTTTTAGCCACAACGAAACCATCCCCAGCTCGGGAACACCGGCCGGCCGGGCTAAGTTCAGCTTTGCTTTGTATCTATTTGGTCAGATAGCGATCCTAGAATGATCGCGATCCTAGTAATACCGGGAAAACCTCAGGCCGACAGACCCAAGGAACCGGCAGCAGAGTCTACGGCTTTTCTTTCACATTCAGATGCAAGAATGAGACCTTACACACGGGGTCAGTCTAAAGTCGGTAACCGTTTCCTTCCTTCTCCTGACACACAGCCTAAACTCGTCTCCCGTATGCCAGTTTGCCGATAGAATGGAAGCAAGAGAGTGATGAATGGTCCAAGCGCTACAGGGTTCAATGTACAAGTTGAGAGGCGAGAACTAGTCGTCCACGCGTCGCCCAAACACATAACCCATAGGCTAATACAGTCCATGTACCGGTACACCACTACGTCAATGATGAGGCGTTAGGGTCGAGCTGTATTTCCAAGTGACAGAGGGCCACCGATAATGGGGGTACTCTGCCCCCTTATTCGTGGGCCTCACGTTCTGGGCCCCACTCGATGTAGGCAGAGCAAACGACTGGACTGGTTTTCCACAAATCCTAACAAATGGCTCGAAATAAAATGCTGGCAACATTGCGGCGAACAGCAATTGCTTAGTAGCATCACACTGGTCACAAGGTATAATGAACCACGAGTGAGCTGAACTACCTTACCTAAGTCAAATGTACACCTATGTTGTTGTTACAAAACACCATTATTAACTGTTTTCAAAATACACAGTAACAATATTACTAAAATTTCCCCGGCTGTTATTTGGCCGTGGTCCGACCTATCCATGTTACGTGCCAAACGTTTCAACCGTCCCTATGATGGCCACCCTTAGTGGCACGGGAACAGAGCTGTTCCCTCGCCGATGACCGTCATGGTCACGGATAAAACGTTTGGTACGCCATACGGACACCTTGGACCCCGGCCTAATAACAGCCGGGGAAATTTTATTAATATTGACCAGCCGTGAGAGCTTACGCTTTTTAATCACTGTAGCAAATATTAAGAGACGATTATGCAAAATTGTAACGAACGTGATTGTGATACCATTGAAGTTAGACACCAAACACGCTAAATAGTTACAAACATTACCGTTCGACTTGACACATCCAGCAGATACGTGAAAATTTCATTCCTGACCTGAACAGCGCTTCTCAAATTTCATTAGGTGGGTACCAAAAATGTTAATCCCAATAAGTTTACAGGCTAGTAACATCAGATTTACTTGAAATTTTATTTTATTTATAACTATGTACGTAACAACAAACAAGAACATAATTTGACTTATGCCTACTGTGAACATGGTCTGGTTTCCATTTTCACGGGTACTCAGTACATAGACTAACATTTGAAACATTCTCATTTCATTTTTGCTGAATTAAATTTCAGAATTTTTCCATTTTCCATCCTTAATTTTTTTAATTTTTAATTAAGCCTTTAACTTGGTTAAATGATTCACGACTGGATTCTTTCTGAAAGCAAATTTTAACAAAACATGTTATCTAACACAAAATTACCTTATATTTGACGATAACTTAGTGGCTTTTCTTACCCCGTAGAACCAGCCGAACTTGTCAAAAGGAACCGCCACACCAGTGAACGAGGCTTTCCTGCCGAGATCGATCAGTGTGTCCGAGTAGCCGTCAAACAGCAGTTCGCCGACTGGTTTCGTGATGGCAATCTGCTGCTTCGTTGCCGTCATTCCGATGGACAAACTTTTGGCGTAGAAGTAACTCCAGTCTCTGACAGTCAAGGCTGCCGTCTACAAAGTGGACACCAATGTAATTATTTAACAACAGAGTAGTTAAACTCACATATATTCACATTAACGAATACAATGTTCGCACAGTCAGTGACGTTGCTACAAGGGATTTCTGTTAAACTTTTGCCCAACCCGACAAAGGTTCATTAGAACATTAGTTATAGTCATCCATTTATGTACTCCGTTTTCGTTCTTTTATCTGTTTTTCGTGTATTTCTAGCGTAGTGTAGGGAATTATTTTTCAAGGTCATTTCGATCTATGTAATATTTAAAGAAGTTGAATAATGCCGAAGATAACTGTGTTTCTAGTGACAATTAAAGGGGCAACTTCCGTTTATTAAAATACTTCTTGACTATTCAAAACCGGTAGGCCTATATGATTTTTGCCATAGCCTATGTGGTTTTAGTGTTGTGCAGGCAGGTAAATGGGATGGGTATAACTCGTTACTTGAGTATTAACAAACACAATCCTAAATGCAAAAAGTGTTCTAGCAGAAAGATAACCTTTTTTTAATTAAAAAAAAATCATGTTTAGATGATAAAACGAAACTGGTTGCAGAACAGCCAACATTTGTTTACAATTCAGTGGAACATAATCAAAGATTACAATCTATGGACTGTATTTCAGTAATTTCAAAGAAATGTTTGGTAATAAAAGGTTTTGGTGCATTTAAACAAAATGAAAAGCGCCAACAGTGAATATTAATAAATGTGTAATATTGGAAGAGCTAAAACAAACAAAATTATGTTGCCCAGCTATACACGCTTCAAATCGTCCTGATAAGAAAATAATACCTACCGAGCAGTACAGATATTTCATATGAACATTAAAATTCTGTGTCAGCAATATAAAAAAAATCAGTACGATTTTCGTGTTGTGAATAGAAAAATATCGCAAGAAAGACGACGTGTATGGTAACAGACATATGGATTTTATCAGAATTTCACTTTGGGGGGGGGGTCAACAACAAATCGAACGGACAAATATATGGTTACCCACCTTACAACAAAATCTTTGTAGATACACAGAATTAATTATTATAAACAGTATTTATACTTTGAAAAAGAAATAAAATCAAGAAATATTACGAATTTCGTAGCTAAGAGGGAGATTAGGGAGGGGTTGAACCCGTACACAATCCAGACAGGTATGTGTAAAATAGACAAGATGATAACACGTGTCTTCCAGATTTTTAAGGTTTTGGAATTTATATGTGTGTGTGTGTGTCACAGGTCGTAATGACTGCTCCGGCATAAGAGAACAGTGCAACGAACACAAACGCAACAACGGTTGTCGGTGAAAAAGTGCAGAAACACACTGGATTGCGTCATACAAACAGATGTTTGTAACCGGCAGTGGAATGTACGGAACTAAACTAAAAGTGAAATGCAGAAAGTGTCTGAACACTTTCCTCACGTGATCAGAAGTGGGTCATTAACGCCTGCTTTCCACCGTTTGCCTACTCTCAAGGCGCCTTAACAGTATAATCATATCGCCGCTGTCTTTCTCTCTCTGCCTGGTTGGCTCACGAAAATTCAACTGCTTACTCAGTTCTGGAGAATTCAGTGTCAGACAACTGAGACGATCCACAAATTTATTTTTTCAAAAATTAAAATTGTACCTACTATTAAAGCAGCGTCTAATATTCTGTTGTTTAGATACTCATGCTTTATTATATCTATGAAGCGGTAAATAAATTCTGTACACATTTAAAAGGGATAAGAAATTTAAAAACATTAAAAAAGACAATATTCTAATAAACACAATCTCTCTTTTGTCAGTCCTAATATGTTGGTTAAGAAATGAAATAATTAACTTTTATTTGCTGTTAGTAACGGGCAGAATAAAAGTTGTTTAAGATCTAATTTAGAAATTTTCTATGTAGCCTGTGGTATTACAAAAAAGAACTGTAATACAGTTTTGTTGCATACGATATGTAGTTACTGTTGAATTACGTTTAACAATCAGTATTATTGTGACGATTTAATAGGGTTAAATAGCACAAAATAAAAAAAAGGTAAAAATAATATAATCCTAAATGAAACTACATAATTTCCATAATTTCTCTCCCTATGAAATAAATAGAAAACTAAATAATGTTAAACAAATAAATATGTAAACCACCTCCTGTTTCATCAGCGAGTAATAAATTATAGAGACACGTAATAAACCAGCAATTTAAAATAAGTAAAAATAATAATTAATAAATTAAGAACTATTTCTCGCACCGGTAAATAAGAACACGCGCGGATACGCATTTCGCTAAGCCAGCGGTGCGCGCCCCAAAATTAGTTGTAAATCAGACTCCGCAGCGAGAACAACACAGTTGAAAATGTAGTCAGTAACTACAAAATTATAGAGAATGAAAGAATATGTCATTAACTTTCTTAGTTTCTTTAAGCTAATGCTTAGTAAAGCTGATAGCAATAATTATCAGTAATTTCAATATGTTTAACATCTTTGATGCGTTTTAAGTGTGTGTATTTATGACATCTCTGCAGTTGATTTAATATCACGTCAACGTGATAGAGATCACAGTATATGTAACAGTTTAACTATAAGGTAAAAGTGCGGGAAAACCGAAGTAAGTGAGTTCAAGTGAAAGTTTCTCACCACCGCCAGCACCAGAATCTGATCAACCTTGCAAAAAGAGAGAGAACCACACCTTCCATTATTACACCTTTCTTCAGACCTCCAGGATATACCAGAAGCTGCTGAGCCACCGTTTACTACAGACAACCCCGATTCGCCGAGGATACTACATACAGGTGATACAGAAGTCAAACTTCTGTAGTTCAGAAACTACTTAATAAAAATATGAAAGACAATTGACACCAAAATAAAATTAATATAATTATACAAAAGACTGGCCGAATTAAATTACCATTGTAACTTTGTAATAAACAATATGATGTATTTAGCTTTAATGACTATAACATGCTAATATTAATAAGTCCATTCTTGAAATGGCAGCAAAAGTAAATTGTTTAACTGTAATATAAAGAAAGGATATATCTCGGATCCGAGGGTATGAATTACCAAAGTTTTATAAATAATTAACCAAGTTGATTAATGAATACGTTATGCAGTTATTATTTTTTTTAATATAGTTAACTAATCAGTTGAACGAAATAGAGTAAACGAAAAGTAGGTTAAGTATATATATGTATGTTTTAACTATACAAATCACAAGCCTAATTAATTTTTAATAACAAGACAGTAACTCATTTTCTTTTATGCTAATTACCAGGGATGTAAATAAAGAGATGTCATGGACGTAAACATGCGTGAATTAATTTTGCAACACGAATCTAATATTCCTTAATTCACAGGTTCCAGTTAAGTGTTTTGTTACGTTGTATTTTTTAATTAAATATATAACATTTTGTGAATATTATGGCAGCCTGTTTAATTGACCGACGTCAATTAACCCGGCTCCCGAGGTTATAATGGCGATAGTATACAGAAGTTATAAAAGATAGTATACAGCCGTTATATTATGTTTACTATGAATTATGTTTACGTTACTCCTCCAGTCCACCAACAGTGTTATTTCGACGTTTATGCTTTTTTTCATTACTACGATTATGTATTAACACATTTTTGTTAGCGGAATCACAAATATAGAAACACTTGTTGTACTCCAGTACTTTCCTATAAGCGTTTTCCAGCGTTTCAGCTTCGAAAAGAAAATCACAATGGAAAGTCTTGAAACCGCTTATTGGAAGTTTGAAGCAGCGGGATGCAAGAAGTGGTTTCTACACTAGAGTTCTTTGAATTCATAACGCTGCATTAACAATTCGCCTCCAACAATTCAACCCTCTAATAAATCAGCCTCTGGCAATTCGAGCCAGTTTGTAAAACCGAAAAATGTACTTTTTCAAAAATTAAAGATTTCAAGTAGCCTATTGTGGTTTACAAAGATTTATATTGCTAAAACATTTAATTTCCATTACATGCGAAATTCTTAATACAGCTTAATGCAACTAAACTGGACAATCAGCATAAAAGCGACATGTACTATTGTCCAGCACTTATCCCGTTGACTTTTGTTCATAAGCATGTAGTATGCAATTAAGCATAAACTTGAAAAACTATCTTTAGACATAGATTATTCCTTTACATGTTTACTTATTCTGTTCTTCCGGAAATGCAATTAATTGGCTGTAGAAGATATAAATAAAACCTGTAACTACTCTGCCTTCAGTTAGGTAAGTTCCAGACGATCTGTGCGACAATCAAAAGCATTTTTAGAAACAAGGTACGCTGATATACAGAATTAAAGTTTCCAAAGTTATGGCGGTCCCTGTACTGTCCTATGAGTGTGAATTATGGACAAGGACCAAGAAACAAGAAAGTAAAACACAGGCCTCAGAAATGGCGTTCTTACGCGGAGCTAAAAGGTGTTTTAAATTTGACCGTATACAGAACGAGGCCATAAAAGAAGAATTGCAAGTTTTTAACTTGAGAGGAAAGATTAAAAGATTATAAACAACAAATTTTCATTTTTTTTTAAGTGAAAAAACATGGAAAGAATGTCAGATTCAAGACTTGCCAAACAAGTCTGGAAATATAACCCTATAGGACACAGGTGTGTGGGTAGACCCAGGAAGAGATAGGTGCAGGATCTCTGAAGGCGGAACAGGCAGCACTTTACTTATGCTGTGATGTAAAGGTGATGAACTCCTTAGTGTTTCCATGGCTAAAATAGTGATGAGAAGAATGAAGAGGAAAAAAAATAATCCAGTTAATAACATATGAAAGAATTGTTACAGAATACAATAAACATAAAATTCCTATCACTCATATTCGGATTAAAATTCCTTTTAGTCTGACACCGAGGCTAGTTTTGTACAATTTTTCAAAACTTTGATCCCTTTTTTGGGCCTTGGTATCCCAAAAATTTGAAATTTCCAAATATCTACACTATATTTTGATTTTAACTTTGGTTAAAATTCTCTTTAATTTTATATCCTACATGGAGTTTTGCGATTTTTTCACAATTTTGACCTTCTCACATTTTTCCTCCCGCCCTCGACGGTTTTTGGGCAAAAGTGTGATGACGCATACCAAGTCTTACGAAAATCGGTTAATGCGTTCAAACGTTATCGTGAGACATACTCCAAATAGACAGACAAATGTCAAACGGTCGCGTTAAAACTGAGAACTCGCTTCGCTCGGGCAATAACGATGACGACTAGAAAGTAATTACATAATGATCAGAAGAAAATAATTGTAAACTCCAACTTTTACAAAGATTTTTGAAATTGGTCTCCATTTAATCGTGTTCTTGTTCCTTCTCTCGGTTTACATGTAACCAAAAAAAACTAATATTACGCTCCCTGAGATGCAGTATTCCCTCGATATTTTGAACAAAGTATTTATTTCTGGACAAATGCTGATATTAGATAATTTTTTAATTCCGATAAAAAAAAAAACGAAAATCTTTATTACCCTACTATTTTTGTCTAGTAAAGTAACAATTGTAGAGCAATCATACAATGAATGGTAAAAATTCCAAACAATCGGATTTTTGTTAAAACTCTCTTTAGTCTGGTACCCGGGTGGATGTTTTAAATTTTTTTTAAATTTTGAATCTTATTTTTGGGCTCTGGGGCTCGAACTTCCAAAACTGTACCCCATTTTAAGATTTTAGTCAAAATTTTCTTTAATTTGATATCCACATCTAACTTACAATTTTGTCAAACTTTTACCCCACTTTTTGGTCTCTTGGGCCAAAAATGCTGAAATTCCCCAAAATGAACACTACATTCAGGTTTTACTTAAAATTCTTTTTAATTTTGCACGCCACATGGATTTTTGCGATTTATCAATTCTTTTTAATTTTGCACGCCACATGGATTTTTGCGATTTATCAAGATTTTCACCCACTTTCTGGCTCCCGGCGTCACAAGATTTTGAAAATTTGTACAATAAACACTAAATTCATATTTTGGGTAATCAAATAGGACCCTACATGGACTTCTGCAATTTTTTTTTAAATGTGGGTTCCTCTCACATTTTTCTTTCCGCTCCCTATTTTTGAGGGGATCAATCTAAAGAACAGTAGAGTTATATAGGGTAAAATTATAGACTCGCATTCCAAGTTTAAAAAAATCGGTAATGGATTCGAAAGTGACGTATCCTAGATAGTTAGACAGACAAGATAACTGCCAAAATGGTGGATTTAAATTTGAAAATTCTTTTCTCTCGTTCAATTAAGTGGAAATCTGAATTACACCCCCAAACTTACTATTATTATTTAATTATTTTGTAGACTGTTAAAATATAATTTTCTTTTCAGGACTGTACTTGCGGATAGCATTCTTAAATTGCAACACTTCCTACCTCAAAATCACATTTATGAATAATTTTTCTTACAGTTTGTTTTTGCTTCATTCTTTGTTTTGATGCAAAGTATATTTTGTACGGCAGGTTTACTAGGTTTTTAATTAAATTAGTGTATTCTTTTATTGCAGGTGTAGGTAACAGGCTTCATATAACTAGTATTATCGTACCCGTTATTGAATCTGTCAACAACTTTAGTTGACTCAGGGGTTCAAGTCAACGTTTATTGTGGCAATTAAAGTTTCTTGTGGGTTTTGCAAAAATGCCTGGAAATCTTGTCCTTAATATAGTTTGAAGGTAAACTTCTGTTTAATGTCACCTTGACGTCTTTGTCTCTATTTACCGACACTTTTACAATCCTTACAAATATATAAAAATGAGTCGATTTGCTTTAAATCCTTAGGCTTTTGTACATATTCGTTTGAAAGTTTGCTTAGGTATTTATTACGCCTTATGTTACGTTGTAGGCTACGTTTTATTTCGCTACCGTATTGTACAGTTGATTAAATAACTTTTTTTTGTTTTGTATTTGAAATTTTATTGATATACTAATTTCTCTTTCACACCGATAGATGTTGAATTTTTAAAATGTTAAAAAACTAACTATTAGAGTATTTTTCATATGAATACAATTTAATAGGAATAATTCAATTAAATTGTAATTATATACATATATTACATACTTATCAAAAATGAAAGAAAAGAAGCGAAATATCAAAAATTAAAAAGAATGGATTGAGTTATTTTACGCGGGACATAGACGCTCAAAATAGATACAGGATGTGCAATAGCACTCGATTAAGGGTCACAAGCCTTTGGCACAATATACTCATGGCTCAGCGCATCTTCCCATGGTTCTAGAAGTATAGGCCTGCCAGCCTTTCCTGAACAGTCATCTGCGCCGACCCAATGCATGAATTACCCCCACCTCCAAGTGTAGCTAAGTTATCTAGAGAGAAGGGAGAGGAGACAACGCTATAACGTTCACTGTCTCACTTCTCACTTTTCCTCTCTGTCACACACATGCTCCCGTTGTTCTCGCCAGTCTTGTTGCAGCCGATGTTCACGCTATGAAACACTGCACAAAACTGTACGGCTCATGTGCGAAGTGAATGAAAATTTTGTTAGCCTCGCAACGAGTTTGTCTACTGCGCATCGATCGAGATCCTAGTGTTCAATTTACATCGTCCTAACTCTATTTATAGCAAGGACTCCCGTCGTTCCAACAGATTTACCGTTTCAGTTCAAACGCTTGAAGTTTCCTAAAAACCAGCATTTGCTGCATCAAAACTAGCATTTTGCTACTAATAAACCTCAATGAGATATCAATACAAGTTGCTGGAGTGCATCTAGAACCTCTGTGTTTTTCACATGGGCAATTGTACATTGCGTTTCCAAGGTTAGTAGGTTATCTGCTTTCCGAAATTTACGTTTTCGCTAAAAACGGTCAAACCGCTAACATTGTTTATGAAATACCTTTAACTTAATGTAAATAAATTTCTTAATTTGAGTAAAAATAAAATTTATAAAAAAGTAAGAGATTTTATTCATTTCTGGGTACAGCGAAGCTAGTAACTAATATTTTCTACGTGTCTTCATGTCTCCTCTGTGCTAAGGCATTTGCTTTAATTGTAAAAGCCAGGATTAGTTTTATATTACAGGCCTGCTGATATGTGTTAAGAAGAAGACTTTTTTTTAAACGTGATGTGGAAACACATATCTCTCTTTTATTATGCGAAACGTTATGCCTTTAATACGATTTACTTTTTCAAAAAAGTTTCAATTTATACAACATAACAATTATAAAATCCCTAGACCTTGACATTATACTTCCAAGTTTTTCTGTACCAATTTATGTGCACTCGAACAGTCGTTAAATTTTTTTTAATAAGTTACTTTATGTACTAAAACATAGTTAAAATAAATTAATTACACTTGTCTCCGTAATTTAATTAAATTATCAATTACACGTATTAAGTGTATTGATTATGCCATTATTTTGGTTATTTTGCCACAGTGGCAACCATAAAAACCATTCGTAATAAACTTTTTAATTAATTAAATATTCTCTTAATAAAATCAAATAATAATTATAACTTTGATTGTTCATGTCTCAAGAAATAATGTAACCAATTCCTTTAAATTAACTTACAATGTAATTATCAAGGTATCACGAGAAATCACTGGTCTTACTTTTACAGCATTGAAAGTATCTGAAGGTTTTGACAACATTCAAACAAATTTTTGTGGAGCTCATTTTGTACACATAATTATTAAGTGAGCGGAAAAATGGTGATCAGAATAGACTTTCTAAACTTACTGACGTTACAAAAAATTCTCTTCCATGCACTTCAACCCTCAATAATTGCAATTCAGTTACTACAGCTTACCATTTGTACATTGTTCAGACCAACTGAACAGTGTACTGAACAGCAGTCTGTCAGTAGGCTAAACCTACCTCTCTAAATCGGGAAAATCGGATTATTTTATTGTATAGCTATGTTTCATAGGATCTAGTGAGAGAACCTTTCAATAAGTACATATAAAATTACATTGCCACTCTTGAGTTACTAAAGTTACTAAACTAGTAAGATTAGATTCCAATGTATCGAAATAAGAGGTAGGTGATAAAATAAATAGATTGCAATTTAATAATGATTCTGAGAAACGTAAGATAGAGGAAAACGTCACAGAAATTCAATTCTAAAGGAAAGGAAGAAAACATTTCGGACAAAAGCTAGTAACGGAAAAGAAAAAAAACAAACAAAAATATTTAAACGGTTAGGAAGGAAAGGTACTCGTGAACTTATGGGAAGCCATATTGACGCTGTTTAGTTTGTCTTTAAAAAATCTCAACTCGAACTCAACAAGAGGCTGTTTGTATATAAACAATACTAATAAAAAGAAAACGGGATAGTTTGATAAAGATAATGTTAGAGGATTGTTGTATTTTTGTAAATTAATTTATCATCAACTTTCGTAGTTGAACACATAATTATAAATTAGCGACACTACGTTTGGAAAGTGGGTAAACGTACAACAGACAGAAATTAAGGACGGACATGTTCATGAGAAAACGGACATCAAATTACTGCAAGACGTTATTTTCATGTCTAAATAAATTATTGTGTAGACTTAGTACCTATATTATTTAGACGATTGTCCTAATTACATAGGCGGCAAGGTTTGTCAAAAAATCCGGGTTGAGACGGGCTGAATGCGTCGACATAAATGGCGAGATATACGACATGGTGATATTGAAGGAGGGAGATATCTAATCCTAGTCATAAAGATAAAAATAAGGAGGTGAAATAGGAGGAGGAGGAGGAGGAGGAGGAGGAGGAGGAGGAGGAGGAGAAGCAGAAGAAGCAGAAGAAGCAGAAGAAGCAGAAGAAGAAGAAGAAGAAGAAGAAGAAGAAGAAGAAGAAGAAGAAGAAGAAGAAGAAGAAGAAGAAGAAGAAAGTAGCAGCAGATGAACAAAAAGGTGTATAGGCTACTTACCAAGGCTACAGCATTGAGAGTGGTCACAAGATCGGTGAGGTCTCCTGCCGAATTCTCCCTGTCGAAGTACCACCACCTCATAAGCTCGAACGTCACCGTGCCGTTCTCATTGTTCCACGTGACGTTCACCTTCTTGTGCACTTCACTGAAACACATACACATACATTAATTACTGTGGACAGACGCTCAATTTACTACAGAAAACATGCGCACGCTTTACTCCTATTGTAACGTCACAGAACGTTCCATAAAGGAAATTAATTGCAAAGTAAATTATCATAAGAGGAAAGTGAGATGAACAGTATCGAACCCAAGTAATCCAAAAAAATTTGTAATATTGTCCGATAATTAATATCATTAACATGAAAAAACGACAAAGACTATGACCAAGACTCAAACCCCATATATTGTTTAAGTGAAGAACAGTGTAAAACTGATAATGTACTATAAGAGAAACAGATAATCTCAGAATTGACCAAAATGAGGTCATGACATATTAAGAAATGTAACTCTGAATAGGGTATAAAAAACTATTTATTGTGAATTAATGGACAAGATCTATTGTAATACTTAGAGAATCGCACCTGCTCGTCTAGCCGAGAAAAGTGTAGAACGACACTCTTGACTGTTCGAGAGCGTTCCGTCGTTAAAATATACTTTAACACTTTTTACGTTTTTCTTAAAAATTATTATCGCTAAAAACTTGTTTAAAATTCATTAAAACATTGTTCAAACAATTTTTTCGTGTTTTATTATTTGCTTACGACTATGAAGAACTAGGCAATGTTATAGATGGTAATGGCGATACTATTGATGATGTAGTAACTTAAGGGAAGATTTTAAAAATGTACAGAGAAGATTGTTCTATTGCTTGGCTAACTCGGCACACCTACGTCAGTGTGAATTGTACTACAGTCTAAAACTTTAGTACAAAACCTGAATGAAGGGAATCAATTTTTAATGTCAGAAAGAACGAAATGTGTAAATGTCGAATATCCGAAATTTTGGAATCGCCAATTTACGTTATTTCATACTAATCATGTGCTTCAGAGCAAACCTCATGTTAAACGTGTGCGCTTGTTTTAAAAGTAATCCATCAACAAAACTAGAGATTAGTAAAAGCATAATATCTCACGTCAAACATTAAAATAATGTTCACACATTATTACGCCGTGCGATATAGGCAACATTCGTAAAGCTTAAAGGTGCTTGGCACATATTGCACGAACACTTGGACGAAGCAGTTTAGAGCATTCCGGCTCCCACTGCGCTTTCCGATACGCTGCCCAATCATTCTCCTGCCAGCAGACGTCGCAATATTATTACGCCATACAAGTGACGTTTTGTCTGCTATAAAGATCAAGATCGTGCAGCCCTGTCCACCACATTGAGTTTCGGAGTTTAGCAAAATAGTTTGTAGTCGATACCAGCGGTTCGAACGCGAGTACTTCAATGTTATCTCAATGCTATTGCTATTAGGACAGTGTTAGCTAAAGTGCCAAGTATTTAATTTTTATTTTGGTTTGTGTATAATGCGTGATGCACAATTATACAGACGAACTATATTAATAAGAATTTGTTATTATTTCATTGAAGTGTTAGTAAACATTATGAGTATTTATTTCTCTGGTATTCAGTAATTTATTCCATTGTTTTAAGATCACGGTCCATGTGATACTCGTGACAATTTCTTCTGATTCTAGGTTGCGGCCCATTACTTGCGGCACAATTTTCATAGGCTAGACATCATTACTCAACACTGTAGCCAAGACAAAGCCAATAGAATCGTTTCAAATTGTCAGGTTGGCACCAAGACGACACACGTATGTTCCGACATGCAGTCCGTTCAAAACGTAGGGTAATTTACTTCTGCATAGCACCAGGTACAGTATAACGTCCGTCCATCTCTACGAGCGCTGCCTGTATCGTAGGAAGTATCAATATTTATTCATTATTGTAGGCAATATTCGTTTAGGGTACAACATAAAACATAATAAAAAGTATACTAACATAAAATTTCTTTTAAATGATGTTAGTACAAAACGAAACAGCGATTCGAAACTTTTGGGGAACGCTCATGTAAACGCTCACAACAACACTTTCGCTCGTTCATAAATAATGTAGCATCACAAGATGATAAAAAACAAGAAAACTCAATTTAATTATCAAAAATATAGGGAAACTACTCAAATAGATAAATACTATATAACTGAATGAGCAATAGAGAATGAGTGATCAAATGAGAACAACCAAAAAATAATTATATAAAGGAAGATTTATAATAACTACACCAATAAACCATCAATAAATAAAGAATAAATGTTACAGATGCATGAATAAATTAAAAACATGAATTAGCCTTGTAAACAAACATAATAAATAACTTGACAAAACAAACATAAAAAGTACTAGACTAGACTGTGCCTTTGACATAATAATTACCCAATAGATTAAGGAAGTGATTTTAGGTATCTTATTATAATATTGTAAATAGTAATGTTTTAGTATATAAGTAAAAAAGGTATTTAGTGTTAAGAAAAATAATTTGTGTAACAAGCCTAAAAGTCAAGCTAGGTCTTAAACCTAAGACTGAATTTGTAATTAGCTTATATATAGAGTTATAGTAAAGACCAGATAATTATTGTCATAATTGTGTGTATTCAAAAAGAAAAGTGATAAATAATGACAATTAAACAGTGCAAATGACAGTGTAAACAATGATAAAAATATAAAGTGCTGTGAACCAAGTATGACCAGAAGGTGGAAATGACATGTATTTTATATGAAGTGACCAAATAACAATAAATTCAACTTTATTAGTGCAAGTAATAATATAAAATTAAGTAAAAAAACATAACCGAGATTATGTACAACAATCGGAAAAGTAAGGTTATATTAAAAAAATGTATTTACTGGAGGTAGATAGAACAGTCCTGAGACCGAAAAATACACCAACCAAAACCAAGGACTCTTATAGATGAATCTAAAATTGATTGTTACAAGAAAGAAAGCTTTGTTTAATGTTGGCGTCCCATGAAGAAGGAACAAAATTGAAATAGTAGCCAAGCCAACCAATGCCAAATAAGAAGAGTATAGTAAAAAAGACAAGTAAAGTTATAGAAATTATCAGTAAACTAACGTACAACTTGTGTTCAACAAACTTGAAGAAGAACAATTGAAATTACTATCCTAAACTGGTGTAATACGTAATGAATTAATGAGAGCTTTCCAATTACATAACCATATTGACAAAGGATTCGCGTTTTACACAACACTTAAATATAAACTAATTAACGAACACATTTAGTGTGAATACATTTATAACAATACTATATGATATAAAAAGTGAGTGACACAAACTTATTTTGATCTAACAAAAGTGTAGAACTCATAGAAATTTTGATTAACATTCAGTATTGTACACATCACAGAAAGCAATATGGCGTCTAGCGTTTTCAGTGCAAGGGGAAATGAAGGGGTAAAGCAGCGCGCCATGTTGAGAAATAATGAACTATGAGAGAGAGCATAGACAAATAAATTTTTATTTTATTTTCTCTTGTCGATTTTATTGTTAATGTCAGACAATTAATTATTTTCATTGTTTTAATAATTTTATATTTGTAAAGGGTAATATTAATTTGTAAAATTAACTAACTGATTTCTTTTGTATAATCATAAGAACTCACATACAGCCTTCATACACAAACAACAATTATTTACTACATGTTCAAATCTTTTATTCATGTATGGTATTAGTATAATACTTGTTAGGTGACTTTATAATTTTACTGAAGACGTTGTTTATGTTGTAATAACCCTGAGATATACAAAATTTTTTTCATGCATCCGAGAGCTAGATGGAGCAGAAGTCATAAATAAGGGAAATTATCTATTAATTAATAGAAAAAAGGGATATTATTATATTAAGCAAAGCAGGAATAAATACTTAATGATTCAGAGCAGCAAAGGAAATGTGTTCTCATGTAATAGTATAATTATATAGATACTCATTTAAAGAAAATTAATTACACATTTATTAGAGTATATTTTATATTACAAAAATCTTGCATATTACAAAACGGGCTCCCAAGAGCAAAGGGCATCGAAGGCGTTGAAAGGTAAGTATAACCATAGCAGTTACATCCACACATTATACACATTATATTTAAGAAATATAAATCAAATAAATATTACAAAATTGGCACCAACAACTTGGGGCTCTACAAAATACTACTGTGACATTTGAAAATTGATTAACTATTTATTGGCATAATTTACATAACAATAATAATAAAAAAAGATTGAATCTCAGGTCAGTACTTAAAAACTGGTTATAAAATACAGAAGTTAATCTCAAACAGAAGTAAACACAGCGGTTTTGGTGACGTCTCGCATAGTAACAAGGAAATTCGGAGAGTAAATCCCTCTGATGCAAATCACACCTTTGGAAAAAAAAGCAGTTACGTAACATTAATGTATATCTGATGGACTGTCGTGGTCCTTCCCAGATTCACATAATGACATTTCCTTGTACACATTTGCTTATTTTTTCTACCTCGCCTAATTTGTGTTCAATTGTTAAATTTTTTGATAATATTGAAGGTGGATTTATTAGTTAAACGTAATTGGATCAGATCTATTTCCTGTAATGATTCAAGCTTCTCATTATTTTGAAATTCCACTCCGTAAACAATAGTGTACACAAACATACATACTGAAAATTTTTTAAGACTGCAAATGACTCCCAACTTTACAGCAACAGTGACTGGAGATGGAAAAACAAAACCGTACCTCCACCGTTTCAAGATAATAAACGACCCAATGTGCCAGTGCAGTGCAGGAGAACAAACAGTGGATCACATCATATACGAGTGTAAGATGTTAAAAAATCAGAGACAAAATTTAATCAATAGTGTAAAAAAACCAGGAGCTTGGCACCTTCAAAATTAAATCTTATAAAGAAACGTCTAAAAGAATTTAAAACATTTATCAGTTATCATTTAACATTTATCATTTATCAGTGCAATAGAAATTTAATAAGTTATTTTATTGTAAATAATGGAACATATATTAATGTGTTGTAAGGACATTGTAAGCTGTGTTTGCAATACGTATTTGTTATTACTTGGTGTAAATGTATATTAAGACGTTGTAATTAAAATAAGGAAAAACTTAGCGTGTAGTATTACATAATTGTAATGGAGCACGCTGTAAAATAAAAAAACACACAGAAGTACGTAGTCAATAAATAAGGGTCCTTGCATGTGTGCGTGGGGGTGTATGTTCTGTTAAAACACGAATAGTTTGTTACTGCTGTTTGTGTTACTCACAGGCACGAAAATCATTTACGTATTATGTACACATGTACACGCGCGTGGTGAGAATTCATCTGTAAACGGGTTCATAATGTAGCGCGTGGCGGTCGCGAAAAGAATTTTAATGGCTCTGAGATGTTTGTTATCGATGTAGTCACTGTCAACAATAACGATATTCCTCCCACGTGCAGGTAAACTACAGATTACAGCGGTAACAGACTATTTTACGGCGATTGTATGCCAAACATAGGCTATATATGCAATAGAAATCCGATTATCTGGTTTGAACTCTGCAAGGTTAAATATGTAAATCAGAAATCCGTAAAACTGTGTTTTCTAATATTTTATATCTTACGAGTTCAGTGGCGTACCCAGAATTTGGCCTTGGGGGAGGGTCCGGAGTACGGTCGAGTCGGTTTCGTAGAAATGAAAAACAAGTTAAGACTAATCAACATTACTGTCTCTAAAGTGGCTGAAAACATGGGATAACATCCTGAAATCTATCCCATTAAAGTAACGGTAGTAACACGTTAAGAATACGCCTTAATGAAACATATTTAAAAAAAATATTTATTGTCTGAATTGATTTGCTTATAGTTCATATTTCAAACCTATACGCAAATGCTGTGTAATAAACCTGTTTGTAAATTTAAAAATGGTTAGCAGTTGAAAAACACATATAAATAATAATAAAAAGCCTAAAAATTAAGAGATTAACAAAATTAGTCAACTTTTTTCGACCCTCAGAGGGAGATCCGGTCCCGTTCGTCCCCCCGTAAATACGCCCCTGTACGAATTGAATATCCTTCTTTAAAGTTTAATGGGTACCATACTGTATTAAAGTATATAAACTTAAAAAAGTGTGCAAGAGTGATAATTCTGTTTGTGATTATAACCACTAACACAACTTTCTGAATTAAACTTAAAAAAAAAAAATTGATTTTAATAAAGAAACTATAATGTTCAGTCCAAAACTGGAAACACTACATAGTAATTAAAAAACATTTTACCAAATCAAAAGAATAGTTTTTATCAGTAAAATTATCAAATTTTAAAAATTATCACTAAAATCCATTAAAACAAAGTAAATTTGACTATACCGCATTAAAAATATTTTTTAATTCGTAAAATGGACATACATTTAAAAAAATTTTTAGGGTTACAGTATATTTCAGTAAGTACAGTGAATAATATACGAATGACATTATCCATATTACGTACTCATTCCGTTGTCTGTAGTACTTAATCAGTCTCAGTCAGTCTTAATGTAACTAATAAAACTTCACAGTAAGCATAGAGCAATGACATCGTTTATGTTGTACTACCACGTATAATATGTCAAAAAATGTTGTTCGTTTCAGAACTTAATTTTATAAATAGGCAAATTTATACCCAATTATGTGATGTACTAGAATCTGCAAAACACGTACTTGAAAAAGCAATTGTAAAAGCTTCGATTCGACAGGTAATAATACTGTTATTTACGTCCTTTTAGTTTTTGAATATATTTGCTAGTAAATGAAAATAACGAGCAGTATTTATTTATAAACCGCTAATCATTACCAGTTACTGGATTGTAAACAACACATTAAAAGTCATTATATAGTGAAGACATATTACACGTGTCTTAAGAACAAATACATAATCATGTGCACAGCGTCTACCGTACCATCGGTCAAATCAATAAATCAGATTGATGAAAACACAAACCAATAAAACAGCAAATCTGCGGTTTCATACATTGTTTATGCACAAGTTGAATATCATTTCGCAGTACATAAATACTTATGGTTAGATGTTTAACTGCAAATGACATTGTACAATCTAACATACTCATGTTTACGTATTCATAAATTATTACGCTAGGAAACCTACTGCGTCCACAGGAGTTATACCATGGACACTACGCTTAAAGGATATCAATAAAGGATATACATAGTGAACGCTATGTATCTGATATCAGAGTAGATCGTTACACCAGATCAGCTGATTAATCAGCTGACCGTAAAATGAGGGTAATTTTTTTAGTCACTGTACTCGTATATTCATATCGTTTTTCAATTCGTGATAAAACTCATTACATATACTGATTTTCGAAAGTTGTACTGACAGACAAATCTATGCTGTACTAGGTACTCGTCGGGCTTGTTAGCCGTAGAACATATATGGGATAGATAAGTAACAAATACACACACACAACTTCCTCTCCATCGTGTGACTCACGTGGCTGATTTCTCTCTGGCGTTGGTGGAACGTGAGTTGTACAATAGCCGGGGGGGGGGGGGGGGGGGCAGAAAAATAAAAATAAATATAAACATAATTATTATGATTTTATATTATTTAATTAAACTATTTTATATAATTATATTTTATAACTATGTGGCGGGAATGATGCATTGATGCATGTGTTTGAGTGTTTCATTGTGAACGCTTAATTCACGCCACGAATTCAATTACAATTCGAGCCCTCGTCACTTGAGCTAAAGTCTGGTAGCCATTTTGCAATCTGTCGACTTAGACTAGAACTTGTTGTCTAGCTAGCATATTAACTTGGGCTAGAATCAAGTAGCCTTTCTTGGACTATCTATTAGGGCTAGAAGTTGGTAATCTTACTTAAACGGTCATTGTAGATAGAATCCAGTAACTTTTCTTGGACTTTAGACTTAAGCTGAATCCAGCTTGGACTTGAATCCAGTCGTCGTGATTAGACTGCCAACTTGGGTTAGAATTCGGTAGTCTTGTTTGGACGGTTGACGTAAACAATAATACCTGCACAAAAACACATTCAACAACACACTCATCCTTTATCCTGGAACTGACTACTTTATCTTGATAAATTTAAGGCCCTGGTGTGAAGTGTTGCAGTGTTGCTTCATGGGTGACTCAAGGCCTCGAGATTATTGTTGTTAAAATAATGCCTCGCGTTCTCTGATTACGATACATATATTTTTAAATAATAATGGCTCTCATGTGTACCACCGAAGCAGCTTAGGAGTCAGACAGGGTAGGCTGCCATATGCGACCCGTACGGCATACAAGGAAGGCAGTGTGGCCAGCACTACGCTTCAGCCGCCCATTATTATCCCCAGGATGTTATCCCAGGTACTCATTTTTAACAGCCTGAAAAACGCACCTTGATTTTTATGGTGCGGGCCCGGGAATCGAACCTGGGACCTCTAGATTAGTAGCCAGGTGCCATACCCATTGGTCTACTGAGCCGCCATACATATATTTTTCGAAAGCAGAAAAATATGCAGCAATTTCAGGAACTTGAACTTCTCGCAGACACCAAGAAATGAGAAGGAAAGAAGTAATTTGAAGGAAATTAAAACATAAATTGAGATTGCGAGACCCCTATTCAGGCGCACGTGCTGCGGATAATTTCTTTGGCCACGAAATTCCCCTGCCGTGCATCCCATTACTGCAACTGCAGGTGGTTTCTACCTGACGAAGTTGTAGAAATAAAACCCATCAAAACGAAGCTTTAAAACGTAGATGTCATAAGACAAAATGATGAGCTATTGGTAGCATACGGTCGGTAATGAACCACAGAGCCAAACAGAAACTGTACTCACTTATACAGAAAACGTGAGATTTCACATCCACACATGGAACTTGAGAAGAAGAAATTAAGAAATAAATTAGTCAAGATTGACAAAAACGACGAAGAAAAACACATGTGATTAGACTAACATAGGGTTGTTGATATCCATCCGCGTTGTGCCGACCTACTGTTTTTCACGTGATTGGGGAACATAAGGAAGAATTTTCGTCCAAGTCCGAAAGCTCTTTAAAAAAAAAAAGAGTAGTAACGCTTATTTGAAGACGCGTGTTAGTTAGGTTAAGCTTTAATTAAACATAGTTACCTCAATTGACAAGAGTTTGACTTGTTTATTAGGTTGCCACTCTGCATTTAAATCAGAACAGTGTTAGTTCCTTTTATTTGTAGCGTGTTATTATTCACTTTAAAAATTACAAAATGGTAAAGCGTAAGTGTGTCAGTCTCAGTGAACCGGTCAAATAAATAAGTGAAAACCAGATATAGTTAAACGAACAGTGTTTACACGATTCAAGTTTCAAACTGTTTACTACGGAGAATTTTAATATTCACTTAAATAAGAAAATTGAGAAAAATCTTAACAGAGTTGACACACAAGAAAAATATAGACTGTTCCATCAAAAAAATTGTATTTTAATTTTTTATCCCCGAGGAATGTATAATTGTTTACTTCCATGTTCCATAAGGAAATGGAAGTATGGTGGTGGCGAAAAAAATCGTGTTCGAGATAAGTGCTGATTCTCATTGTACTACCCTCAAAACATGAAGAAAAATCATTTTTCAAAAAGTGTCTGTGTCTGTGTCTGTCTGTCTGTCTGTCTATATGTGTAGATTTTTTTCTATGGCAAACGACAACAGCCGCAAATTCAAACAGAATCAAATAATTTTTTGCATACAGCTCTGAACTCTAGAGTTCTCAAGATTTGTTGTTTCTGGTGAAGATCGGTTAAGGGAAAGGGGTAGTTTACCAGCAACGTTTTATGTTTTAACAAGCGTAATTTTTCTTATGACGAATGATACCTACCGCAAATTCAAACAGAATCGAATAATTGTTTGCATACAGCCCTGTATTGTAGAGTACTCAAGGCCTATTGTTTTTGGTGAAGATCGGTTAAGGGAAAGGGGTAGTTTACCAGCAACATTTTATGTTTTAACAAGGGTAATTTTCTTATGACGAATGATAACTGCCGTACATTCAAACAGAATCAAATAATATTTTGCATGCATCTCTGAATTGTAGAGTACTCAAGGGCTGTTGATTTTGGTGAAGATCGGTTAAGATAAAGGGGTAATCAAATATAGACGGTGAGTTGCAATATTTGATTGAACAACACGTGGCTTGGTACTAAATTTGGGATTTATTCCTTTTAAACATAAAGGGGTAGTTTACCTGCAACGTTTTATGTGATAACAAGGGTAATTTTTTCTATGACGAACGATAACTGCCGTAAATTCAAACATAATCAAATAACGTTTTGCATACATCCCTAAATTGGAGAGAGCTCAAGTACTGTTGATTTTGGTGAAGATCGGTTAAGGGAAAGGGGTAGTTTACCAGCAACATTTTATGTTGTAACAAGATAAATTTTTTCATAACAAACGATAACTGCCGTAAATTCAAACAGAATCAAATAATTTTTTACATATTGTAATAATACAATGAATTAATAAATAAATAATAGGTTGATGTACGAGAATTGTGCTCTCCTGTAAGCCCCACTGGTTGGGCTAGCCAAATTTGTAATAAAACGAGATTATTTCAATGTAAGAATGTGTGTAGTAACGTAGCTAATATCTTCTAGTCTTCGTTATGCTCTCACTGTTGATCTTCACTTTTGTAATAAAACCATATTATAATTGTAATTGTATAGTGTTCTGGTAGAATATTACCCCGAATAATTTTTATTATGTGTATGTGTAGTAGTGACGTTCCGCTCTGGGAATCGTCGATTTGGTAAAGTTCCTGGTCTTTGTTGTTATCAAATAAACTCGGTGTATATTGCTGTGGTAGCAATTTGAAATAAAATATAAATTTAAAATTTATATTTATAAAAAAATAATTTCGGAAAAAATGTTTTCGGTGTATTTATGTGCTTAATATTTAGGAATAAATCGAGGTTGTTGATGGTAATTATAATTATAATGGTATGGTGTTTATTTTGGTAATAAATTTCTGTTTTGTAAATTTGTTAAAAAGACAATCCAATTAACTTCAAGTTAGGCGAAAACGGCTCTCTTCTTCTTACTCTTGAAATGTTGTAGTTTCGCATATACTGCCTTTAAAGATTATCTAGTTTTCTTGGTTAATTAATGATTAGGTCCTTTTATAAGAGAAATCAACTTCAATTTACCAAAAAACAAACAAAAACGTTTATTAAACACAATAATAAAGTTGGTCGATTAATTAATCGAGGTTACAAAGCCGTATCGACTCGCTCAGGGTCGGTCGATATTAGAAGTTTTACAGTTGTATTATAAAAATAGGTTCTTTGAATGGTTATTAATATAAAAAGCCAGAGAAGGTCAGGGACATGAAAGTATAACCCTTACAATTCAAAAAATGTCTTAAATTTAAACAATATAATGGTAGTTATTAATAATAAAAGTTTATATATAATTTTATTCGAACCAAAAAGCAGTCTAGTCGTGTCTTATTGCGGTGACGATACGGGATCAAAATGGCCGCCTGACGCATGCGCGTTGGTAGCTTCTAATGTTGACAAAGTACTTGTTGAAATGATATGTCCTTTCTTCAGTTAAATGTTCTTCGCAATGGTATATAATCTTCTGGGGCATAGTTTATTGTCACTGGTGTATAATGGAATAGTTCATTTGTATAAAAATGTTGTTAAATGGGTATATCTACTGGTGTTTATGCGTGTCAGTTAACCTCGAATTTTCACTTTGTGTTTGTTGTGATTTCAGTGTTATTTCATTTAATTAGATATATGTGATTTCGTTTATTGTTGTTATGTAGTTCATGGGTCAACTTCACCACTTCACTTTAATTAAAATAGTTAAAAAATTTAATTTTACATAAAATGATTCCGAACTCTGTTATAACGTAACAGCCATTACAGGTTGGTTCTATCAAAATTCACATGAAGTGCTCTCTTCGAGGTATAATAATGAACTGTCTGTATTTCCTTCGTCTCATGAAAATCTGAGCCTATATAATATATCTCATACATTGTTTCAAATTGTCATAACTTCCGACACACTTTAAAAATGTACATTATGCTCATAAAGTAAATTCGTTATTAGTTAACTGTTTGAAATATTAAATACATATTCGTTTTCACTATTCTATTCTACTTATTTTGATAGTAATTAAGTTAGTATTACAAAGTTTTATCTGAAAATTATATTTCTTATAATTTTTGGGAGGTAGGCCTAAAATTATACTTCCTGTCTTCTAAGTAAATAATAGCCATTTTCCCTAATATAATTATTATTCTATTAAATCTGAAATTGATATAATTATCAATTCTCACTTATTTTATTGCAATTTAGTATATTAATGATGGTTTTTTAATACAATTCATTTGTATATGACTCCCCCTAGGATAATGTTAGTGAATCTATTTCAGTTTTAATAGTATTTTATTAGACAAATAAATAATTTTACTCATATGATGACCATATCTTTAGAAAGCCTTATTTACATTGTATTTAATATGTTGAGTTTATCTTGCCTAAATATTGTCATTTTATCTGGTTTATAAGACTAGGTTTGTTAATTATTCTGCAGTTTAAATTCATTCTTTGGCCTAGATCTGATGTGTGGCTAATTTCCAAATGTTTTATTAATGTAGTTATTTTATATCCTTCTCTGACTGGTATAACAGTAATTATTGATTATATAATTAACATATAACACCTCTCTATATTAAAACTGGTGTTCTGAATAACATTGTTTTGTATATCACCTAATAACATAAATAAAAAATATTCTATAACATTGGAATGGTATCTATTTTTAGATATGTCATTCCTAAATTAAAATGAACAATAAAATAACAAATTATAACACTAACATTTCTTATGGATAATCCTTACTTATCTAATTACTATATGTAATAGGAATCTGACATCCTGGTTACATATAATGGTTATCATCTTTTACTACTCAAAATTAACAATTTGTTTTGTAATTCCCCATTTTACAGGATTTATGCCCCCTCTTTAAGTATAACCCTGGCTATCTAAGTTATATTCCATTCTATGGAATGTTCATACAGCTTTAGTAGCTTTTTATTAGTAACATTACTATTTCGTTATCAAAGTAGACACTGTTCATAAAACTTAAAGTTTATTATTTTGTACTGTAACTCATGCACCTTTTTAAAGTTTATTAGTTATAATTTGATCACTTACACTGGTCTATGGTGAACTATCAATATATTTACTAGTCTTTTTCTAGTTTTTAACATGAAATATTCAACCATGGGGGGGACTGTGAAGATTTGTTTATACAAACTAAACAATAACTTTTTGAATGCACTTATATGTAATACTACTAACACTTTTAGTTTTTTGTCAGTTTTACAGTGATATGGTTTTTTAGGGTGTTATACTTTCTCTTTGGACATTCATTGATTTTGGGGTTTTTTGGGGGTTCTTTCCCTATGGGGTTTTTGTTTTATATGGGTCGTCTTAATTATTCTTCTTTCTTCTTTGAGTTTGGTTATTCTTCCTTCTTCTCTAATTTTAATTATTCTTCTTTCTTCTGTCTTCAGTTGCTTTGATTGTTCTTCTTTCTTCTTTAGTTTTAATTAGTCTTCTTTCTTCTTTGATTTTAATTATTCTTCTTTCTTCTGTCTTCAGTAGCTTTGATTGTTCTTCTTTCTTCCTTCTTCTGTAGTAATAGTTTTAATTAGTCTTCTTTCTTCTTTCTTCAGTAGTAGTAGTTTTAATTAGTCTTCTTTCTTCTTTCTTCAGTAGTAGTAGTTTTAATTAGTCTTTTTTCTTCTGTCTTCAGTAGTAGCAGTTTTAATTAGTCTTCTTTCTTCTTTGATTTTAATTATTCTTCTTTCTTCCTTGATTTTAATTATTCTTCTTTCTTCTGTCCTCAGCAGCTTTGATTGTTCTTCTTTCTTCCTTCTTCTGTAGTAGTAGTTTTAATTAGTCTTCTTTCTTCTGTCTTCAGTAGCTTTGATTGTTCTTCTTTCTTCCTTCTTCTGTAGTAGTAGTTTTAATTAGTTCTTCTTTCTTCTCTAGTTTTAATTATTCTTCTTTCTTCTCTCTTCAGTAGTAGCAGTTTTAATTAGTTCTTCTTTCTTCTCTAGTTTTAATTAGTCTTCTTTCTTCTTTGATTTTAATTATTCTTCTTTCTTCTGTCTTCAGTAGCTTTGATTATTCTTCTTTCTTCTTTAGTTTTGGATTGTTCTTCTTTCTTCTTTAGTTTTGGATTGTTCTTCTTTCTTCTTTAGTTTTGGTTGTTCTTCTTTCTTCCTTCTTCAATAGTTTTGGTTATTCTTCTTTCTTCTTTAGTTTTAATTATTCTTCTTTCTTCTTTCTTCAGTAGTAGTAGTTTTGGGTTGTTCTTCTTTCTTCAGTGGTTTTGGTTATTCTTCTTTCTTCTTTCTTCTTTAGTTTTAGTTTTGGGTTATTCTTCTTTCTTCTTTAGTTTTAATTAGTCTTCTTTCTTCTTTCTTCAATAGTAGTAGTTTTGGTTTATTCTTCTTTCTTCTTTAGTTTTAATTATTCTTCTTTCTTCTTTCTTCAGTAGTAGTAGTTTTGGTTATTCTTCTTTCTTCTCTCTTCAGTAGCTTTGATTGTTCTTCTTTCTTCCTTCTTCTGTAGTAGTAGTTTTAATTAGTCTTCTTTCTTCTTTCTTCAGTAGTAGTAGTTTTAATTAGTCTTCCTTCTTCTTTCTTCTGTAGTTTTGGGTTATTCTTCTTTCTTCTCTCTTCAGTAGATTTGATTATTCTTCTTTCTTCTTTAGTTTTAATTAGTCTTCCTTCTTCTTTCTTCAGTAGTTTTAGTTTTGGGTTATTCTTCCTTCTTCCTTCTTCTGTGATTTAGTTTTAATTCTTCTTCCTTCTTCTCTCTTCAGCAGTTTTCGCTGTGTATGCCTTTGTTTCTTCTGGTCTGGTTTCTTTGACGGGGTATATTAATTGCCTGCTTCTATCTTACCTGGGTAATTTTGTTATTAACATTTTTAGTTTCCTGGGTTTTTAAATTTGTATTATATTATATTATTTGCAGAATTTTTCTTTATTTAACCTTTCTTGTGAATATATTATTAAATAGTGCATTTTAATTGATTCTCATCTGGATATTCCATATATTAGAGCTTTATCAATGATCATTGAGTAATGTATTTGTGTGGATTATCTGTCACGCTACAGATTGCTCTCTTCCAGAAGTGATTAGTTCAGATCATACTTAGTTTGTCTGAAGTAATTGCTTATGACATTATATTATAAATTATATTTCTTTACTTCCTTCACATTTCTAAAATTTTTTCTTCTATATTTTTGAGCTTATCTATATTTCATTATTAACTGGATTCTTACTGATAGTAATAGTCATCTGAGGTTCGTTATTTTTTATTTTTCCATTTTCTTCTTAACTTGTTTCTTTATCCTTGGGATATTTATTCCCTAAAATGCCCTAACACGTTAGCTGGGGCAGTGTCCAGAGGGGCTCTGTAGGCTTCACACTCTGCTGGCCATACTACGTCATTTATTGATAACAGAGGTAAATCATCTCTGATCAATACATAATAATACTGCTGGACTTATCTCAGACAGTCATTAATAAAAATTATATAATAATAGTCCACCTTATGACTATAAAAAAAAAATTAAATATCTTTGGATATTTCACTTCGTATACGAACAGATCTATTAATATTTCTATCTTAGTCAATTTCTATCTCAGTTATTTTTCTCAATGGTTAGCTCTGCTGGCATTTTATTTCTCCTTGTGGTTGGAAGCTGGTATAATATAATTATCACTCATTATTCAGTGTAAAGTTTTTAACTCTCTGTCATTTTTTGACTGTTATCACAATCTCTTTCTGGTCATTGGTAGCATATATTTTGTATTATATTTTTGTTCCTTTCTTAATTCTTGTGAATCGTTCCACCAGTATTATGTTTTTTTAATTACTCTTTTAATTGCCTTTCTAATAACTGACATTTATTGTATGATCATCTTTTTCTTATGGATTTATTTATATATAGTTTTTCCTTTCTTTTTCAAAATTTTATTCTGCTCTTGCTTTTTATCCAAATGCACTCTTTAATTATTAATTCCATATGTTTAATATCTCTGTTTATTTGACATAAAATTCTCATTAATTTTACTTCACAATAAGTTTATTCATTTAAATTGTATCAGTGGTTTGTACTGCCATTTCTTTATTCTTGAAAGTTTTCCAGAATTGGTCCCATATATAATTGTAATGTGTTATCCAAATTCTTTTCCTTCTTGTTCATTTCTAAAAGTTGTTTTTAAGATAAGGTAGTAAGTTGTTCTTACTTGGGTTTTTTGAATTTTGGTGATTTAATTCAAAATTCATTTTCTTTTTGATTCATAAATTGTTTTTTAAATAATAGGTAGTAAGTTGTTCTTACTTCTTTTTTGAATTTTGGTGGTTTAATTCAAAATTCATTTTCTTTTTGATTCATAAATTGTTTCCTAAATGGTAGGTAGTAAGTTGTCCTTACTTCTTTTTTAAATTTTGTGATTTTTTCTAAATTCATTTTCTTTTGTCCATAAATTGTTTCTTAAATGGTAGGTAGTAAGTTGTTCTTACTTCTTTTTGAATTTTGCGGTTTAATTCAAAATTCATTTTCTTTTTTTTTATTTTCCATAAAGTTTTTTCATAAACATTTGGTAGTAAGTAGTCATTACTTCATTTTTGAATTTTTATGTTTTAATATTATTTCTTCCATACATTCCATTACTCATAATATTTTTTCATGGAAGCCTGGTTATATACTCCCTTTATCCTTTCTGAATCGATTTCTTTGATTTCATAGGTATTATTATTTTTTACATTGGATATTATATATGGTCCGATGTATAATAGCAATAACTTCTTCGTTATTCCTTCCAGTGTGCTGGGTAATTCTCGATTTCTTAATAAAATTTTTTCTCCCTTTTCATATATTATTAATTTACCACTAGCCTTTTGATACTTATTTTGCCGTTTCAACTGGTCTTCTGCCACCTTGTTATAAAATTTAGCTTTATCAAATCTGTACACATGGTTACTGGGGAACTCGAGGATATCTGTGATCTCTCGTGGGGGTGGTTTCTCGTACATAGCAGAATATGGGGTTATCCCTATAGCTGGATGGTATGCTAAGTTGAGGAATTCCTCCGTGGCTTCTAGATAGTCTTGCCACCTTTTTTGTTGATGGTGACAATAAGTCCTGAGGATCCTTCCCACTTCTCGCAACACTCGCTCTGCCGGGTTACTGCTCGGATGGTAGACCGAGGTCTTGTATGTACGGATGCCCATTGACAATAATGTATCCCGCCATTTTCCACCCTTAAACTGGGTTCCATGATCAGTAATGATCGAAGATGGTTTCCCCAGGTGTGGGATATACTGTTCAGTTAGTATCCCCAGAATTTTCCGGGTAGTCGCTCGATTAGTAGGGTATAGCTTAACATATTTGGTGAAGTGGTCCATTATGATGGTTAGGTATCGATATTGGTGTCGACCTCCACTGCGGGGAAATGGTCCGCAAATGTCTAGGAACACCTTCTCCAATTTTGCTTGGGAAGTGATTGGGATCATCACACCTTCCTTCTTCTCATTATTAGTTTTCACCAGCTGGCAGATTTTACAACTCTTTATATACATTTGGACCTTTCTATTGATGTTTTTTATATAGCAGCTCTCCTCCAGAGCTTTTATTACCTTGAGGGCGCCCATATGCCCGTAACGTATGTGGTAATTCACTACCAATTCCTTTTCGATCTGTGTCGGAACAACTACTTTCCAGATCTCTTCCTTCAAGGAGGTTTTAATGAACAGTATTTGTTTATTCATCTGGTAATATTTAGCAACGGTTTCATCTCCCTCTTCTAGCCGAAGTTTGAGGTTTCTCAATTTTGGGTCCGCTTGTTGGTGGGTGCTCATGTTAGTCAATATTGTTGTTAAATCGGCTCTGGTGCTAAGAAGATGATATATTTTCAGCACGCTTTTTTTCTCCCCTTCGAAAGTTTGTTCTTCCACATTGACCCGGGATAACACATCCGCTACTATATTCTTTTTACCAGGGATGTACTCCCATTGTAGATGGTATTCTTGAAGGGTAAGTATCCACCTCGTTAGTCTGCCATGGTTCAGTTTGCAGCTTTTTAAGAATGAAATAGATTTATGGTCCGTTCGGATAGTAACGGGGTATTCCAAAATGTAAGTGCGGAACTTACCGCAAGCAAATACCACGCTCAGTAATTCTTTTTCCGTCACCGTGTAATTCTCAGATGTTATCAGTAGGTCGTCGACGTACACCGTTGTAAACTGAAGTGCTTCTTGTCCCAATATCTGGTCCATGCAGGTCACAAAGATGGCAACTGAGTTTACCAATCCGAAGGGCAATCTTTTGAATTGGTAATTACGCCCCTCGAATATGAAAGCCAGATATTGGCGACTCCGTGGGTGCAACTCTACCTGCCAGTATCCGCACACCGTATCCCAAGTGCTGAAGTATTGGGTACCATGGAAGCGTTTCAGGATTTCCTCAATCTCACCGGGCGATGTTCTATCATTAATGATTTTCTTGTTTATTTCCCGTGCATCCAAACAAAGCCGGACTTCGCCGTTTTTCTTGGGAATTGCGACAATAGGGCTGGTGTATGGGGATTGACTAAGTTCTATAATATCGTTATTAATCATTCGATTAATTTCCGCTCTTACTGCCTCTTTTTGAGAATGTGCGATAGGGTAGGATTTCCTATTAAACTCTATTGTATCTCGGAATTGAAGGGTACATTGATAATTTCTTACCTTGCCTGGCTCATCGGAAAATACTGAGCGGTATCTTTCATAAATTTGTATTAGCTGATTCGCTTGAGTATTGGGTAATTTTTCTCTATTAATTCCGCTTCGGAAATCCCTTATCTCCTGTATTTTCTGGGACCATAAATCCTCGTCTGTAAGTTCATATACTATAGTGTTAGGAATGGTGTTAGTATTGGTATAATTTATGCTACGTATTTGCTGGTGGATACTGCTGGGAAGTGTCATCTCACTACCGACTAAATCGGCCGTCCAGGTTAGATCTCCGGTAAAGAGTGATACCTTCTCCATTCGTAAATCAATAATAGCCGAGTTCCTTCTCAGTACATCACATCCCACTAATATGTTGAAGGGTAATCCTGCTGCAATTAAGAAGACCATATTCATAGCTATACCCTTACTAACGACATTCAATGATACTTGTTTTCTGATTGTCTTGTTTTGGCGACCCGTGGCACCGATTAATATAATGTTATTTATAGGTAAGGTTGGCAATAGCTTACCACATTTTCCTTGGATTCTCTCCAATTCTGTATTGTTAATTATGGATACATTCGCACCGGTATCGATCATTAGTTGTGCGAATGTTCCTTCGACTTCTGCATTAATGTATATTATTTCATTATTTATTATAGGGAGGCGAGTGTTGTCCTCCTCCAGTAATTCATTTCGAATATTTTTTAAATAATTACATCGAATGATTGTAATTTTATTGGGATTATTTACTATTGGCAATTCCTTTACATACCCAGGCGATAGAAGCAGCAAAAGGCCCTTATGGTTTATCACTGCCTCCTCCCGTTTAAATTCTCCTCATCTTGATTATTAATAGGACCAACAGAGGCATCAGTGGGGAAACCTTGAGTAGGTTCCAGTCTTTCAGTTCTCGGTTCGTAGGTTGGTTCCCTATTTGTACGCCGCTCCGGGTCATCTAGGCTAGTACTTCGCCTTGGCAGATTATAACTAGAGTTGTCCCGTTCTCGGCTTCTGTTTCGATCTTCGTACTCGTGTACGCTGCTCCGTCGTTGCTGGTTATACCTGCGATGGTTGTTTCCTTCCGCCCGTATAAAATTTACCCGTGGTCGGGAGAACCTGTTGTTGTTGTTATTAGGATTAGGGTAACCCCTATTGTTATTGTCAAACCGTTCGGTGTTATTGGTAGGATTGGTGTTTCTTTGTCTATTTACGTAATTATTCGGGTAATAATTACCTCGATTACCGGAGAACCCGTTATTATTTCTGTTATTATTCGGGTTTATATTCCCGTGGTTATTATTGTTGTTGTTACCATTCGTGGGGTGTTGATTATGGTAATTCGGGTTATATCTATTTCCTTGGTACCCACTGTTGACCGGTTGACTATTATTGTTTGATGACGGATTATTTCTAACTTCTGGCCGCTCATTTCTTCTCCTGCTCTGCCTGTAATATTCTTCATTCTCATAGTTCTCCAATAGCTCCGTCATCGCCTGTATGGTCTTTATCTGACTACCTCTTCGAGCTCTTATGACCTCTTCGTCGTAATGATAAGAGAGCTTGTTCACCAGGCATTCCTCTGGTATGGCTGGTTCCAGGTGCTTGGCCAGGCACACCTTCCCAAGAAAGTATGCAGTCATGGTACTGCCAAACTGAGTTCTATATCGGCCATTGCAGATGTTGTCCCTTATTAAATTCTGGGTGGTCTCTGACCAATACTTAGACTTGAACAAACCTTTAAACTGTTGATAATCGGTTATTTCGCTCCTGTTCGCCATCCACCAATTATCCGTCATATCACGGAATGATTCGTTCACGATTATTGGACCATCGATTACTTTTATGTTTGGCCATATATTCCTCGATACGGGCCAAGAATTCCATTGGCTTCCTTTTATATTGGCGAAAGTTAAGCCATTCTCTGTTCTCGTTTATTGGGATATTAGTAAAGCTGGTTGGTCGGCTCCGAATTGCTTCCATGTCCTCCTGGTTCTGTCTCACTTGACCAGTGATGTTAGTCATTGCTTCCTCCATTCCGTCGCATCTTTCCGTAATTCGAGTTCGTACCTTGCTGAGTTCTTCCTGGCTTTCCTTTCGGTTTTCTTCTGCCTTCTTGCGAGTAGATTCTTCAAGATTGGTGACCTTGGTGTTCACCACTTCCTTGAACTCTTGTACCTCCACTTCCGTCAGCCGACATCTTCCATCAACTTCTCTTATCTGTTGGTTTATAGTTATGGTTTCGTCTTCCAGCCTTTTGGTCATAGATTTCTTATTTTCCTTGAGTTCCTTGTTCATTTCCTTTCTTAATAGCTCCATTCGTTCGTCTAACTTGTCTAAATTCTCTTGGTTAACTTCTCGTAATTCTTCTCGTAGTAGTTGGTTATCCTCTCTTAACTCTTCCAACCTCTCCCCCATCTTCTCTTCCATTTTCTTATTATTTTCTCGTAATTCTTCTCTTAATTGCTGGTTGTCATCTTCTATTTTCTTGCTGGTTTCTTCCATCTTTTCTTCTAAATTCTTCTTATTTTCTTCCATTTTCTTTTCCATCTTCTTGCTGGTTTCCTCAATTCTCTTATTGGTCCTTTCGATTTTACGGCCCAATTCTTCTTTTGTTTCTTGGTTGTCCTTCTTCAATTCTTCTTTTGTTTCTTGGTTGTCCTTCTTCAATTCTTCCTTTAAAAAGATTGGTTATCATTCTTCAACTCTTCTTTTGTTGCTTGGTTGTCCTTCTTCAATTCTTCTATGTTTTTATTTATATCATTCAAATCTTCCTTGGTGGACTGATTATTGTCATCCATTTTCTTGCTCATTTGCATGAACATTTCCATTAATTTGTCCATTGTACTTCCTTCTGTAGTCCTAGACTTTTCCACTTCCTTGTCTTGGACATGGACGTCCCCTGTTTGAGTGGGTACTTCGGGTTGTTTCTCTGGTGGTGCTGGTTGTTTATGTTCCACCCGTTCTAATATCTTTTCCACGTCCTCCACTGGGGTCGCCTCCTTATCATCCATATCGAGTTCTTTCTCGGCCTCCGCCGCTCTCTTCTTTGATGTGGCACGACGCATCATCTTCCCTGATTCCCTGGCTGACTAACCGCTGCCAAGCTGAATTAGGAATTGGGTAAGTAATTACAGTAATTTCAACCCCTAATTTCAGCCCTTTAGTTGGACGCCAATTTTGTAATAATACAATGAATTAATAAATAAATAATAGGTTGATGTACGAGAATTGTGCTCTCCTGTAAGCCCCACTGGTTGGGCTAGCCAAATTTGTAATAAAACGAGATTATTTCAATGTAAGAATGTGTGTAGTAACGTAGCTAATATCTTCTAGTCTTCGTTATGCTCTCACTGTTGATCTTCACTTTTGTAATAAAACCATATTATAATTGTAATTGTATAGTGTTCTGGTAGAATGTTACCCCGAATAATTTTTATTGTGTGTATGTGTAGTAGTGACGTTCCGCTCTGGGAATCGTCGATTTGGTAAAGTTCCTGGTCTTTGTTGTTATCAAATAAACTCGGTGTATATTGCTGTGGTAGCAATTTGAAATAAAATATAAATTTAAAATTTATATTTATAAAAAAAAATAATTTCGAAAAAAATGTTTTCGGTGTATTTATGTGCTTAATATTTAGGAATAAATCGAGGTTGTTGATGGTAATTATAATTATAATGGTATGGGGTTTATTTTGGTAATAAATTTCTGTTTTGTAAATTTGTTAAAAAGACAATCCAATTAACTTCAAGTTAGGCGAAAACGGCTCTCTTCTTCTTACTCTTGAAATGTTGTAGTTTCGCATATACTGCCTTTAAAGATTATCTAGTTTTCTTGGTTAATTAATGATTAGGTCCTTTTATAAGAGAAATCAACTTCAATTTACCAAAAAACAAACAAAAACGTTTATTAAACACAATAATAAAGTTGGTCGATTAATTAATCGAGGTTACAAAGCCGTATCGACTCGCTCAGGGTCGGTCGATATTAGAAGTTTTACAGTTGTATTATAAAAATAGGTTCTTTGAACGGTTATTAATATAAAAAGCCAGAGAAGGTCAGGGACATGAAAGTATAACACTTACAATTCAAAAAATGTCTTAAATTTAAACAATATAATGGTAGTTATTAATAATAAAAGTTTATATATAATTTTATTCGAACCAAAAAGCAGTCTAGTCGTGTCTTATTGCGGTGACGATACGGGATCAAAATGGCCGCCTGACGCATGCGCGTTGGTAGCTTCTAATGTTGACAAAGTACTTGTTGAAATGATATGTCCTTTCTTCAGTTAAATGTTCTTCGCAATGGTATATAATCTTCTGGGGCATAGTTTATTGTCACTGGTGTATAATGGAATAGTTCACTTGTATAAAAATGTTGTTAAATGGGTATATCTACTGGTGTTTATGCGTGTCAGTTAACCTCGAATTTTCACTTTGTGTTTGTTGTGATTTCAGTGTTATTTCATTTAATTAGATATATGTGGTTTCGTTTATTGTTGTTATGTAGTTCATGGGTCAACTTCACCACTTCACTTTAATTAAAATAGTTAAAAAATTTAATTTTACATAAAATGATTCCGAACTCTGTTATAACGTAACAGCCATTACAGGTTGGTTCTATCAAAATTCACATGAAGTGCTCTCTTCGAGGTATAATAATGAACTGTCTGTATTTCCTTCGTCTCATGAAAATCTGAGCCTATATAATATATCTCATACATTGTTTCAAATTGTCATAACTTCCGACACACTTTAAAAATGTACATTATGCTCATAAAGTAAATTCGTTATTAGTTAACTGTTTGAAATATTAAATACATATTCGTTTTCACTATTCTATTCTACTTATTTTGATAGTAATTAAGTTAGTATTACAAAGTTTTATCTGAAAATTATATTTCTTATAATTTTTGGGAGGTAGGCCTAAAATTATACTTCCTGTCTTCTAAGTAAATAATAGCCATTTTCCCTAATATAATTATTATTCTATTAAATCTGAAATTGATATAATTATCAATTCTCACTTATTTTATTGCAATTTAGTATATTAATGATGGTTTTTTAATACAATTCATTTGTATATGACTCCCCCTAGGATAATGTTAGTGAATCTATTTCAGTTTTAATAGTATTTTATTAGACAAATAAATAATTTTACTCATATGATGACCATATCTTTAGAAAGCCTTATTTACATTGTATTTAATATGTTGAGTTTATCTTGCCTAAATATTGTCATTTTATCTGGTTTATAAGACTAGGTTTGTTAATTATTCTGCAGTTTAAATTCATTCTTTGGCCTAGATCTGATGTGTGGCTAATTTCCAAATGTTTTATTAATGTAGTTATTTTATATCCTTCTCTGACTGGTATAACAGTAATTATTGATTATATAATTAACATATAACACCTCTCTATATTAAAACTGGTGTTCTGAATAACATTGTTTTGTATATCACCTAATAACATAAATAAAAAATATTCTATAACATTGGAATGGTATCTATTTTTAGATATGTCATTCCTAAATTAAAATGAACAATAAAATAACAAATTATAACACTAACATTTCTTATGGATAATCCTTACTTATCTAATTACTATATGTAATAGGAATCTGACATCCTGGTTACATATAATGGTTATCATCTTTTACTACTCAACATTAACAATTTGTTTTGTAATTCCCCATTTTACAGGATTTATGCCCCCTCTTTAAGCATAACCCTGGCTATCTAAGTTATATTCCATTCTATGGAATGTTCATACAGCTTTAGTAGCTTTTTATTAGTAACATTACTATTTCGTTATCAAAGTAGACACTGTTCATAAAACTTAAAGTTTATTATTTTGTACTGTAACTCATGCACCTTTTTAAAGTTTATTAGTTATAATTTGATCACTTACACTGGTCTATGGTGAACTATCAATATATTTACTAGTCTTTTTCTAGTTTTTAACATGAAATATTCAACCATGGGGGGGACTGTGAAGATTTGTTTATACAAACTAAACAATAACTTTTTGAATGCACTTATATGTAATACTACATACACTTTTAGTTTTTTGTCAGTTTTACAGTGATATGGTTTTTTAGGGTGTTATACTTTCTCTTTGGACATTCATTGATTTTGGGGTTTTTTGGGGGTTCTTTCCCTATGGGGTTTTTGTTTTATATGGGTCGTCTTAATTATTCTTCTTTCTTCTTTGAGTTTGGTTATTCTTCCTTCTTCTCTAATTTTAATTATTCTTCTTTCTTCTGTCTTCAGTTGCTTTGATTGTTCTTCTTTCTTCTTTAGTTTTAATTAGTCTTCTTTCTTCTTTGATTTTAATTATTCTTCTTTCTTCTGTCTTCAGTAGCTTTGATTGTTCTTCTTTCTTCCTTCTTCTGTAGTAATAGTTTTAATTAGTCTTCTTTCTTCTTTCTTCAGTAGTAGTAGTTTTAATTAGTCTTCTTTCTTCTTTCTTCAGTAGTAGTAGTTTTAATTAGTCTTTTTTCTTCTGTCTTCAGTAGTAGCAGTTTTAATTAGTCTTCTTTCTTCCTTGATTTTAATTATTCTTCTTTCTTCTGTCCTCAGCAGCTTTGATTGTTCTTCTTTCTTCCTTCTTCTGTAGTAGTAGTTTTAATTAGTCTTCTTTCTTCTGTCTTCAGTAGCTTTGATTGTTCTTCTTTCTTCCTTCTTCTGTAGTAGTAGTTTTAATTAGTCTTCTTTCTTCTGCCTTCAGTAGCTTTGATTGTTCTTCTTTCTTCCTTCTTCTGTAGTAGTAGTTTTAATTAGTTCTTCTTTCTTCTCTAGTTTTAATTATTCTTCTTTCTTCTCTCTTCAGTAGTAGCAGTTTTAATTAGTTCTTCTTTCTTCTCTAGTTTTAATTAGTCTTCTTTCTTCTTTGATTTTAATTATTCTTCTTTCTTCTGTCTTCAGTAGCTTTGATTATTCTTCTTTCTTCTTTAGTTTTGGATTGTTCTTCTTTCTTCTTTAGTTTTGGATTGTTCTTCTTTCTTCTTTAGTTTTGGTTGTTCTTCTTTCTTCCTTCTTCAATAGTTTTGGTTATTCTTCTTTCTTCTTTAGTTTTAATTATTCTTCTTTCTTCTTTCTTCAGTAGTAGTAGTTTTGGGTTGTTCTTCTTTCTTCAGTGGTGTTGGTTATTCTTCTTTCTTCTTTCTTCTTTAGTTTTAGTTTTGGGTTATTCTTCTTTCTTCTTTAGTTTTAATTAGTCTTCTTTCTTCTTTCTTCAATAGTAGTAGTTTTGGTTTATTCTTCTTTCTTCTTTAGTTTTAATTATTCTTCTTTCTTCTTTCTTCAGTAGTAGTAGTTTTGGTTATTCTTCTTTCTTCTCTCTTCAGTAGCTTTGATTGTTCTTCTTTCTTCCTTCTTCTGTAGTAGTAGTTTTAATTAGTCTTCTTTCTTCTTTCTTCAGTAGTAGTAGTTTTAATTAGTCTTCCTTCTTCTTTCTTCTGTAGTTTTGGGTTATTCTTCTTTCTTCTCTCTTCAGTAGATTTGATTATTCTTCTTTCTTCTTTAGTTTTAATTAGTCTTCCTTCTTCTTTCTTCAGTAGTTTTAGTTTTGGGTTATTCTTCCTTCTTCCTTCTTCTGTGAGTTAGTTTTAATTCTTCTTCCTTCTTCTCTCTTCAGTAGTTTTCGCTGTGTATGCCTTTGTTTCTTCTGGTCTGGTTTCTTTGACGGGGTATATTAATTGCCTGCTTCTATCTTACCTGGGTAATTTTGTTATTAACATTTTTAGTTTCCTGGGTTTTTAAATTTGTATTATATTATATTATTTGCAGAATTTTTCTTTATTTAACCTTTCTTGTGAATATATTATTAAATAGTGCATTTTAATTGATTCTCATCTGGATATTCCATATATTAGAGCTTTATCAATGATCATTGAGTAATGTATTTGTGTGGATTATCTGTCACGCTACAGATTGCTCTCTTCCAGAAGTGATTAGTTCAGATCATACTTAGTTTGTCTGAAGTAATTGCTTATGACATTATATTATAAATTATATTTCTTTACTTCCTTCACATTTCTAAAATTTTTTCTTCTATATTTTTGAGCTTATCTATATTTCATTATTAACTGGATTCTTACTGATAGTAATAGTCATCTGAGGTTCGTTATTTTTTATTTTTCCATTTTCTTCTTAACTTGTTTCTTTATCCTTGGGATATTTATTCCCTAAAATGCCCTAACACGTTAGCTGGGGCAGTGTCCAGAGGGGCTCTGTAGGCTTCACACTCTGCTGGCCATACTACGTCATTTATTGATAACAGAGGTAAATCATCTCTGATCAATACATAATAATACTGCTGGACTTATCTCAGACAGTCATTAATAAAAATTATATAATAATAGTCCACCTTATGACTATAAAAAAAAAATTAAATATCTTTGGATATTTCACTTCGTATACGAACAGATCTATTAATATTTCTATCTTAGTCAATTTCTATCTCAGTTATTTTTCTCAATGGTTAGCTCTGCTGGCATTTTATTTCTCCTTGTGGTTGGAAGCTGGTATAATATAATTATCACTCATTATTCAGTGTAAAGTTTTTAACTCTCTGTCATTTTTTGACTGTTATCACAATCTCTTTCTGGTCATTGGTAGCATATATTTTGTATTATATTTTTGTTCCTTTCTTAATTCTTGTGAATCGTTCCACCAGTATTATGTTTTTTCAATTACTCTTTTAATTGCCTTTCTAATAACTGACATTTATTGTATGATCATCTTTTTCTTATGGATTTATTTATATATAGTTTTTCCTTTCTTTTTCAAAATTTTATTCTGCTCTTGCTTTTTATCCAAATGCACTCTTTAATTATTAATTCCATATGTTTAATATCTCTGTTTATTTGACATAAAATTCTCATTAATTTTACTTCACAATAAGTTTATTCATTTAAATTGTATCAGTGGTTTGTACTGCCATTTCTTTATTCTTGAAAGTTTTCCAGAATTGGTCCCATATATAATTGTAATGTGTTATCCAAATTCTTTTCCTTCTTGTTCATTTCTAAAAGTTGCTTTTAAGATAAGGTAGTAAGTTGTTCTTACTTGGGTTTTTTGAATTTTGGTGATTTAATTCAAAATTCATTTTCTTTTTGATTCATAAATTGTTTTTTAAATAATAGGTAGTAAGTTGTTCTTACTTCTTTTTTGAATTTTGGTGGTTTAATTCAAAATTCATTTTCTTTTTGATTCATAAATTGTTTCCTAAATGGTAGGTAGTAAGTTGTCCTTACTTCTTTTTTAAATTTTGTGATTTTTTTCTAAATTCATTTTCTTTTGTCCATAAATTGTTTCTTAAATGGTAGGTAGTAAGTTGTTCTTACTTCTTTTTGAATTTTGCGGTTTAATTCAAAATTCATTTTCTTTTTTTTTATTTTCCATAAAGTTTTTTCATAAACATTTGGTAGTAAGTAGTCATTACTTCATTTTTGAATTTTTATGTTTTAATATTATTTCTTCCATACATTCCATTACTCATAATATTTTTTCATGGAAGCCTGGTTATATACTCCCTTTATCCTTTCTGAATCGATTTCTTTGATTTCATAGGTATTATTATTTTTTACATTGGATATTATATATGGTCCGATGTATAATAGCAATAACTTCTTCGTTATTCCTTCCAGTGTGCTGGGTAATTCTCGATTTCTTAATAAAATTTTTTCTCCCTTTTCATATATTATTAATTTACCACTAGCCTTTTGATACTTATTTTGCCGTTTCAACTGGTCTTCTGCCACCTTGTTATAAAATTTAGCTTTATCAAATCTGTACACATGGTTACTGGGGAACTCGAGGATATCTGTGATCTCTCGTGGGGGTGGTTTCTCGTACATAGCAGAATATGGGGTTATCCCTATAGCTGGATGGTATGCTAAGTTGAGGAATTCCTCCGTGGCTTCTAGATAGTCTTGCCACCTTTTTTGCTGATGGTGACAATAAGTCCTGAGGATCCTTCCCACTTCTCGCAACACTCGCTCTGCCGGGTTACTGCTCGGATGGTAGACCGAGGTCTTGTATGTACGGATGCCCATTGACAATAATGTATCCCGCCATTTTCCACCCTTAAACTGGGTTCCATGATCAGTAATGATCGAAGATGGTTTCCCCAGGTGTGGGATATACTGTTCAGTTAGTATCCCCAGAATTTTCCGGGTAGTCGCTCGATTAGTAGGGTATAGCTTAACATATTTGGTGAAGTGGTCCATTATGATGGTTAGGTATCGATATTGGTGTCGACCTCCACTGCGGGGAAATGGTCCGCAAATGTCTAGGAACACCTTCTCCAATTTTGCTTGGGAAGTGATTGGGATCATCACACCTTCCTTCTTCTCATTATTAGTTTTCACCAGCTGGCAGATTTTACAACTCTTTATATACATTTGGACCTTTCTATTGATGTTTTTTATATAGCAGCTCTCCTCCAGAGCTTTTATTACCTTGAGGGCGCCCATATGCCCGTAACGTATGTGGTAATTCACTACCAATTCCTTTTCGATCTGTGTCGGAACAACTACTTTCCAGATCTCTTCCTTCAAGGAGGTTTTAATGAACAGTATTTGTTTATTCATCTGGTAATATTTAGCAACGGTTTCATCTCCCTCTTCTAGCCGAAGTTTGAGGTTTCTCAATTTTGGGTCCGCTTGTTGGTGGGTGCTCATGTTAGTCAATATTGTTGTTAAATCGGCTCTGGTGCTAAGAAGATGATATATTTTCAGCACGCTTTCTTTCTCCCCTTCGAAAGTTTGTTCTTCCACATTGACCCGGGATAACACATCCGCTACTATATTCTTTTTACCAGGGATGTACTCCCATTGTAGATGGTATTCTTGAAGGGTAAGTATCCACCTCGTTAGTCTGCCATGGTTCAGTTTGCAGCTTTTTAAGAATGAAATAGATTTATGGTCCGTTCGGATAGTAACGGGGTATCCCAAAATGTAAGTGCGGAACTTACCGCAAGCAAATACCACGCTCAGTAATTCTTTTTCCGTCACCGTGTAATTCTCAGATGTTATCAGTAGGTCGTCGACGTACACCGTTGTAAACTGAAGTGCTTCTTGTCCCAATATCTGGTCCATGCAGGTCACAAAGATGGCAACTGAGTTTACCAATCCGAAGGGCAATCTTTTGAATTGGTAATTACGCCCCTCGAATATGAAAGCCAGATATTGGCGACTCCGTGGGTGCAACTCTACCTGCCAGTATCCGCACACCGTATCCCAAGTGCTGAAGTATTGGGTACCATGGAAGCGTTTCAGGATTTCCTCAATCTCACCGGGCGATGTTCTATCATTAATGATTTTCTTGTTTATTTCCCGTGCATCCAAACAAAGCCGGACTTCGCCGTTTTTCTTGGGAATTGCGACAATAGGGCTGGTGTATGGGGATTGACTAAGTTCTATAATATCGTTATTAATCATTCGATTAATTTCCGCTCTTACTGCCTCTTTTTGAGAATGTGCGATAGGGTAGGATTTCCTATTAAACTCTATTGTATCTCGGAATTGAAGGGTACATTGATAATTTCTTACCTTGCCTGGCTCATCGGAAAATACTGAGCGGTATCTTTCATAAATTTGTATTAGCTGATTCGCTTGAGTATTGGGTAATTTTTCTCTATTAATTCCGCTTCGGAAATCCCTTATCTCCTGTATTTTCTGGGACCATAAATCCTCGTCTGTAAGTTCATATACTATAGTGTTAGGAATGGTGTTAGTATTGGTATAATTTATGCTACGTATTTGCTGGTGGATACTGCTGGGAAGTGTCATCTCACTACCGACTAAATCGGCCGTCCAGGTTAGATCTCCGGTAAAGAGTGATACCTTCTCCATTCGTAAATCAATAATAGCCGAGTTCCTTCTCAGTACATCACATCCCACTAATATGTTGAAGGGTAATCCTGCTGCAATTAAGAAGACCATATTCATAGCTATACCCTTACTAACGACATTCAATGATACTTGTTTTCTGATTGTCTTGTTTTGGCGACCCGTGGCACCGATTAATATAATGTTATTTATAGGTAAGGTTGGCAATAGCTTACCACATTTTCCTTGGATTCTCTCCAATTCTGTATTGTTAATTATGGATACATTCGCACCGGTATCGATCATTAGTTGTGCGAATGTTCCTTCGACTTCTGCATTAATGTATATTATTTCATTATTTATTATAGGGAGGCGAGTGTTGTCCTCCTCCAGTAATTCATTTCGAATATTTTTTAAATAATTACATCGAATGATTATAATTTTATTGGGATTATTTACTATTGGCAATTCCTTTACATACCCAGGCGATAGAAGCAGCAAAAGGCCCTTATGGTTTATCACTGCCTCCTCCCGTTTAAATTCTCCTCATCTTGATTATTAATAGGACCAACAGAGGCATCAGTGGGGAAACCTTGAGTAGGTTCCAGTCTTTCAGTTCTCGGTTCGTAGGTTGGTTCCCTATTTGTACGCCGCTCCGGGTCATCTAGGCTAGTACTTCGCCTTGGCAGATTATAACTAGAGTTGTCCCGTTCTCGGCTTCTGTTTCGATCTTCGTACTCGTGTACGCTGCTCCGTCGTTGCTGGTTATACCTGCGATGGTTGTTTCCTTCCGCCCGTATAAAATTTACCCGTGGTCGGGAGAACCTGTTGTTGTTGTTATTAGGATTAGGGTAACCCCTATTGTTATTGTCAAACCGTTCGGTGTTATTGGTAGGATTGGTGTTTCTTTGTCTATTTACGTAATTATTCGGGTAATAATTACCTCGATTACCGGAGAACCCGTTATTATTTCTGTTATTATTCGGGTTTATATTCCCGTGGTTATTATTGTTGTTGTTACCATTCGTGGGGTGTTGATTATGGTAATTCGGGTTATATCTATTTCCTTGGTACCCACTGTTGACCGGTTGACTATTATTGTTTGATGACGGATTATTTCTAACTTCTGGCCGCTCATTTCTTCTCCTGCTCTGCCTGTAATATTCTTCATTCTCATAGTTCTCCAATAGCTCCGTCATCGCCTGTATGGTCTTTATCTGACTACCTCTTCGAGCTCTTATGACCTCTTCGTCGTAATGATAAGAGAGCTTGTTCACCAGGCATTCCTCTGGTATGGCTGGTTCCAGGTGCTTGGCCAGGCACACCTTCCCAAGAAAGTATGCAGTCATGGTACTGCCAAACTGAGTTCTATATCGGCCATTGCAGATGTTGTCCCTTATTAAATTCTGGGTGGTCTCTGACCAATACTTAGACTTGAACAAACCTTTAAACTGTTGATAATCGGTTATTTCGCTCCTGTTCGCCATCCACCAATTATCCGTCATATCACGGAATGATTCGTTCACGATTATTGGACCATCGATTACTTTTATGTTTGGCCATATATTCCTCGATACGGGCCAAGAATTCCATTGGCTTCCTTTTATATTGGCGAAAGTTAAGCCATTCTCTGTTCTCGTTTATTGGGATATTAGTAAAGCTGGTTGGTCGGCTCCGAATTGCTTCCATGTCCTCCTGGTTCTGTCTCACTTGACCAGTGATGTTAGTCATTGCTTCCTCCATTCCGTCGCATCTTTCCGTAATTCGAGTTCGTACCTTGCTGAGTTCTTCCTGGCTTTCCTTTCGGTTTTCTTCTGCCTTCTTGCGAGTAGATTCTTCAAGATTGGTGACCTTGGTGTTCACCACTTCCTTGAACTCTTGTACCTCCACTTCCGTCAGCCGACATCTTCCATCAACTTCTCTTATCTGTTGGTTTATAGTTATGGTTTCGTCTTCCAGCCTTTTGGTCATAGATTTCTTATTTTCCTTGAGTTCCTTGTTCATTTCCTTTCTTAATAGCTCCATTCGTTCGTCTAACTTGTCTAAATTCTCTTGGTTAACTTCTCGTAATTCTTCTCGTAGTAGTTGGTTATCCTCTCTTAACTCTTCCAACCTCTCCCCCATCTTCTCTTCCATTTTCTTATTATTTTCTCGTAATTCTTCTCTTAATTGCTGGTTGTCATCTTCTATTTTCTTGCTGGTTTCTTCCATCTTTTCTTCTAAATTCTTCTTATTTTCTTCCATTTTCTTTTCCATCTTCTTGCTGGTTTCCTCAATTCTCTTATTGGTCCTTTCGATTTTACGGCCCAATTCTTCTTTTGTTTCTTGGTTGTCCTTCTTCAATTCTTCTTTTGTTTCTTGGTTGTCCTTCTTCAATTCTTCCTTTAAAAAGATTGGTTATCATTCTTCAACTCTTCTTTTGTTGCTTGGTTGTCCTTCTTCAATTCTTCTATGTTTTTATTTATATCATTCAAATCTTCCTTGGTGGACTGATTATTGTCATCCATTTTCTTGCTCATTTGCATGAACATTTCCATTAATTTGTCCATTGTACTTCCTTCTGTAGTCCTAGACTTTTCCACTTCCTTGTCTTGGACATGGACGTCCCCTGTTTGAGTGGGTACTTCGGGTTGTTTCTCTGGTGGTGCTGGTTGTTTATGTTCCACCCGTTCTAATATCTTTTCCACGTCCTCCACTGGGGTCGCCTCCTTATCATCCATATCGAGTTCTTTCTCGGCCTCCGCCGCTCTCTTCTTTGATGTGGCACGACGCATCATCTTCCCTGATTCCCTGGCTGACTAACCGCTGCCAAGCTGAATTAGGAATTGGGTAAGTAATTACAGTAATTTCAACCCCTAATTTTAGCCCTTTAGTTGGACGCCAATTTTGTAATAATACAATGAATTAATAAATAAATAATAGGTTGATGTACGAGAATTGTGCTCTCCTGTAAGCCCCACTGGTTGGGCTAGCCAAATTTGTAATAAAACGAGATTATTTCAATGTAAGAATGTGTGTAGTAACGTAGCTAATATCTTCTAGTCTTCGTTATGCTCTCACTGTTGATCTTCACTTTTGTAATAAAACCATATTATAATTGTAATTGTATAGTGTTCTGGTAGAATGTTACCCCGAATAATTTTTATTGTGTGTATGTGTAGTAGTGACGTTCCGCTCTGGGAATCGTCGATTTGGTAAAGTTCCTGGTCTTTGTTGTTATCAAATAAACTCGGTGTATATTGCTGTGGTAGCAATTTGAAATAAAATATAAATTTAAAATTTATATTTATAAAAAAAAATAATTTCGGAAAAAATGTTTTCGGTGTATTTATGTGCTTAATATTTAGGAATAAATCGAGGTTGTTGATGGTAATTATAATTATAATGGTATGGTGTTTATTTTGGTAATAAATTTCTGTTTTGTAAATTTGTTAAAAAGACAATCCAATTAACTTCAAGTTAGGCGAAAACGGCTCTCTTCTTCTTACTCTTGAAATGTTGTAGTTTCGCATATACTGCCTTTAAAGATTATCTAGTTTTCTTGGTTAATTAATGATTAGGTCCTTTTATAAGAGAAATCAACTTCAATTTACCAAAAAACAAACAAAAACGTTTATTAAACACAATAATAAAGTTGGTCGATTAATTAATCGAGGTTACAAAGCCGTATCGACTCGCTCAGGGTCGGTCGATATTAGAAGTTTTACAGTTGTATTATAAAAATAGGTTCTTTGAACGGTTATTAATATAAAAAGCCAGAGAAGGTCAGGGACATGAAAGTATAACACTTACAATTCAAAAAATGTCTTAAATTTAAACAATATAATGGTAGTTATTAATAATAAAAGTTTATATATAATTTTATTCGAACCAAAAAGCAGTCTAGTCGTGTCTTATTGCGGTGACGATACGGGATCAAAATGGCCGCCTGACGCATGCGCGTTGGTAGCTTCTAATGTTGACAAAGTACTTGTTGAAATGATATGTCCTTTCTTCAGTTAAATGTTCTTCGCAATGGTATATAATCTTCTGGGGTATAGTTTATTGTCACTGGTGTATAATGGAATAGTTCACTTGTATAAAAATGTTGTTAAATGGGTATATCTACTGGTGTTTATGCGTGTCAGTTAACCTCGAATTTTCACTTGGTGTTTGTTGTGATTTCAGTGTTATTTCATTTAATTAGATATATGTGGTTTCGTTTATTGTTGTTATGTAGTTCATGGGTCAACTTCACCACTTCACTTTAATTAAAATAGTTAAAAAATTTAATTTTACATAAAATGATTCCGAACTCTGTTATAACGTAACAGCCATTACAGGTTGGTTCTATCAAAATTCACATGAAGTGCTCTCTTCGAGGTATAATAATGAACTGTCTGTATTTCCTTCGTCTCATGAAAATCTGAGCCTATATAATATATCTCATACATTGTTTCAAATTGTCATAACTTCCGACACACTTTAAAAATGTACATTATGCTCATAAAGTAAATTCGTTATTAGTTAACTGTTTGAAATATTAAATACATATTCGTTTTCACTATTCTATTCTACTTATTTTGATAGTAATTAAGTTAGTATTACAAAGTTTTATCTGAAAATTATATTTCTTATAATTTTTGGGAGGTAGGCCTAAAATTATACTTCCTGTCTTCTAAGTAAATAATAGCCATTTTCCCTAATATAATTATTATTCTATTAAATCTGAAATTGATATAATTATCAATTCTCACTTATTTTATTGCAATTTAGTATATTAATGATGGTTTTTTAATACAATTCATTTGTATATGACTCCCCCTAGGATAATGTTAGTGAATCTATTTCAGTTTTAATAGTATTTTATTAGACAAATAAATAATTTTACTCATATGATGACCATATCTTTAGAAAGCCTTATTTACATTGTATTTAATATGTTGAGTTTATCTTGCCTAAATATTGTCATTTTATCTGGTTTATAAGACTAGGTTTGTTAATTATTCTGCAGTTTAAATTCATTCTTTGGCCTAGATCTGATGTGTGGCTAATTTCCAAATGTTTTATTAATGTAGTTATTTTATATCCTTCTCTGACTGGTATAACAGTAATTATTGATTATATAATTAACATATAACACCTCTCTATATTAAAACTGGTGTTCTGAATAACATTGTTTTGTATATCACCTAATAACATAAATAAAAAATATTCTATAACATTGGAATGGTATCTATTTTTAGATATGTCATTCCTAAATTAAAATGAACAATAAAATAACAAATTATAACACTAACATTTCTTATGGATAATCCTTACTTATCTAATTACTATATGTAATAGGAATCTGACATCCTGGTTACATATAATGGTTATCATCTTTTACTACTCAACATTAACAATTTGTTTTGTAATTCCCCATTTTACAGGATTTATGCCCCCTCTTTAAGTATAACCCTGGCTATCTAAGTTATATTCCATTCTATGGAATGTTCATACAGCTTTAGTAGCTTTTTATTAGTAACATTACTATTTCGTTATCAAAGTAGACACTGTTCATAAAACTTAAAGTTTATTATTTTGTACTGTAACTCATGCACCTTTTTAAAGTTTATTAGTTATAATTTGATCACTTACACTGGTCTATGGTGAACTATCAATATATTTACTAGTCTTTTTCTAGTTTTTAACATGAAATATTCAACCATGGGGGGGACTGTGAAGATTTGTTTATACAAACTAAACAATAACTTTTTGAATGCACTTATATGTAATACTACTAACACTTTTAGTTTTTTGTCAGTTTTACAGTGATATGGTTTTTTAGGGTGTTATACTTTCTCTTTGGACATTCATTGATTTTGGGGTTTTTTGGGGGTTCTTTCCCTATGGGGTTTTTGTTTTATATGGGTCGTCTTAATTATTCTTCTTTCTTCTTTGAGTTTGGTTATTCTTCCTTCTTCTCTAATTTTAATTATTCTTCTTTCTTCTGTCTTCAGTTGCTTTGATTGTTCTTCTTTCTTCTTTAGTTTTAATTAGTCTTCTTTCTTCTTTGATTTTAATTATTCTTCTTTCTTCTGTCTTCAGTAGCTTTGATTGTTCTTCTTTCTTCCTTCTTCTGTAGTAATAGTTTTAATTAGTCTTCTTTCTTCTTTCTTCAGTAGTAGTAGTTTTAATTAGTCTTCTTTCTTCTTTCTTCAGTAGTAGTAGTTTTAATTAGTCTTTTTTCTTCTGTCTTCAGTAGTAGCAGTTTTAATTAGTCTTCTTTCTTCTTTGATTTTAATTATTCTTCTTTCTTCCTTGATTTTAATTATTCTTCTTTCTTCTGTCCTCAGCAGCTTTGATTGTTCTTCTTTCTTCCTTCTTCTGTAGTAGTAGTTTTAATTAGTCTTCTTTCTTCTGTCTTCAGTAGCTTTGATTGTTCTTCTTTCTTCCTTCTTCTGTAGTAGTAGTTTTAATTAGTTCTTCTTTCTTCTCTAGTTTTAATTATTCTTCTTTCTTCTCTCTTCAGTAGTAGCAGTTTTAATTAGTTCTTCTTTCTTCTCTAGTTTTAATTAGTCTTCTTTCTTCTTTGATTTTAATTATTCTTCTTTCTTCTGTCTTCAGTAGCTTTGATTATTCTTCTTTCTTCTTTAGTTTTGGATTGTTCTTCTTTCTTCTTTAGTTTTGGATTGTTCTTCTTTCTTCTTTAGTTTTGGTTGTTCTTCTTTCTTCCTTCTTCAATAGTTTTGGTTATTCTTCTTTCTTCTTTAGTTTTAATTATTCTTCTTTCTTCTTTCTTCAGTAGTAGTAGTTTTGGGTTGTTCTTCTTTCTTCAGTGGTTTTGGTTATTCTTCTTTCTTCTTTCTTCTTTAGTTTTAGTTTTGGGTTATTCTTCTTTCTTCTTTAGTTTTAATTAGTCTTCTTTCTTCTTTCTTCAATAGTAGTAGTTTTGGTTTATTCTTCTTTCTTCTTTAGTTTTAATTATTCTTCTTTCTTCTTTCTTCAGTAGTAGTAGTTTTGGTTATTCTTCTTTCTTCTCTCTTCAGTAGCTTTGATTGTTCTTCTTTCTTCCTTCTTCTGTAGTAGTAGTTTTAATTAGTCTTCTTTCTTCTTTCTTCAGTAGTAGTAGTTTTAATTAGTCTTCCTTCTTCTTTCTTCTGTAGTTTTGGGTTATTCTTCTTTCTTCTCTCTTCAGTAGATTTGATTATTCTTCTTTCTTCTTTAGTTTTAATTAGTCTTCCTTCTTCTTTCTTCAGTAGTTTTAGTTTTGGGTTATTCTTCCTTCTTCCTTCTTCTGTGATTTAGTTTTAATTCTTCTTCCTTCTTCTCTCTTCAGTAGTTTTCGCTGTGTATGCCTTTGTTTCTTCTGGTCTGGTTTCTTTGACGGGGTATATTAATTGCCTGCTTCTATCTTACCTGGGTAATTTTGTTATTAACATTTTTAGTTTCCTGGGTTTTTAAATTTGTATTATATTATATTATTTGCAGAATTTTTCTTTATTTAACCTTTCTTGTGAATATATTATTAAATAGTGCATTTTAATTGATTCTCATCTGGATATTCCATATATTAGAGCTTTATCAATGATCATTGAGTAATGTATTTGTGTGGATTATCTGTCACGCTACAGATTGCTCTCTTCCAGAAGTGATTAGTTCAGATCATACTTAGTTTGTCTGAAGTAATTGCTTATGACATTATATTATAAATTATATTTCTTTACTTCCTTCACATTTCTAAAATTTTTTCTTCTATATTTTTGAGCTTATCTATATTTCATTATTAACTGGATTCTTACTGATAGTAATAGTCATCTGAGGTTCGTTATTTTTTATTTTTCCATTTTCTTCTTAACTTGTTTCTTTATCCTTGGGATATTTATTCCCTAAAATGCCCTAACACGTTAGCTGGGGCAGTGTCCAGAGGGGCTCTGTAGGCTTCACACTCTGCTGGCCATACTACGTCATTTATTGATAACAGAGGTAAATCATCTCTGATCAATACATAATAATACTGCTGGACTTATCTCAGACAGTCATTAATAAAAATTATATAATAATAGTCCACCTTATGACTATAAAAAAAAAATTAAATATCTTTGGATATTTCACTTCGTATACGAACAGATCTATTAATATTTCTATCTTAGTCAATTTCTATCTCAGTTATTTTTCTCAATGGTTAGCTCTGCTGGCATTTTATTTCTCCTTGTGGTTGGAAGCTGGTATAATATAATTATCACTCATTATTCAGTGTAAAGTTTTTAACTCTCTGTCATTTTTTGACTGTTATCACAATCTCTTTCTGGTCATTGGTAGCATATATTTTGTATTATATTTTTGTTCCTTTCTTAATTCTTGTGAATCGTTCCACCAGTATTATGTTTTTTTAATTACTCTTTTAATTGCCTTTCTAATAACTGACATTTATTGTATGATCATCTTTTTCTTATGGATTTATTTATATATAGTTTTTCCTTTCTTTTTCAAAATTTTATTCTGCTCTTGCTTTTTATCCAAATGCACTCTTTAATTATTAATTCCATATGTTTAATATCTCTGTTTATTTGACATAAAATTCTCATTAATTTTACTTCACAATAAGTTTATTCATTTAAATTGTATCAGTGGTTTGTACTGCCATTTCTTTATTCTTGAAAGTTTTCCAGAATTGGTCCCATATATAATTGTAATGTGTTATCCAAATTCTTTTCCTTCTTGTTCATTTCTAAAAGTTGTTTTTAAGATAAGGTAGTAAGTTGTTCTTACTTGGGTTTTTTGAATTTTGGTGATTTAATTCAAAATTCATTTTCTTTTTGATTCATAAATTGTTTTTTAAATAATAGGTAGTAAGTTGTTCTTACTTCTTTTTTGAATTTTGGTGGTTTAATTCAAAATTCATTTTCTTTTTGATTCATAAATTGTTTCCTAAATGGTAGGTAGTAAGTTGTCCTTACTTCTTTTTTAAATTTTGTGATTTTTTCTAAATTCATTTTCTTTTGTCCATAAATTGTTTCTTAAATGGTAGGTAGTAAGTTGTTCTTACTTCTTTTTGAATTTTGCGGTTTAATTCAAAATTCATTTTCTTTTTTTTTATTTTCCATAAAGTTTTTTCATAAACATTTGGTAGTAAGTAGTCATTACTTCATTTTTGAATTTTTATGTTTTAATATTATTTCTTCCATACATTCCATTACTCATAATATTTTTTCATGGAAGCCTGGTTATATACTCCCTTTATCCTTTCTGAATCGATTTCTTTGATTTCATAGGTATTATTATTTTTTACATTGGATATTATATATGGTCCGATGCATAATAGCAATAACTTCTTCGTTATTCCTTCCAGTGTGCTGGGTAATTCTCGATTTCTTAATAAAATTTTTTCTCCCTTTTCATATATTATTAATTTACCACTAGCCTTTTGATACTTATTTTGCCGTTTCAACTGGTCTTCTGCCACCTTGTTATAAAATTTAGCTTTATCAAATCTGTACACATGGTTACTGGGGAACTCGAGGATATCTGTGATCTCTCGTGGGGGTGGTTTCTCGTACATAGCAGAATATGGGGTTATCCCTATAGCTGGATGGTATGCTAAGTTGAGGAATTCCTCCGTGGCTTCTAGATAGTCTTGCCACCTTTTTTGTTGATGGTGACAATAAGTCCTGAGGATCCTTCCCACTTCTCGCAACACTCGCTCTGCCGGGTTACTGCTCGGATGGTAGACCGAGGTCTTGTATGTACGGATGCCCATTGACAATAATGTATCCCGCCATTTTCCACCCTTAAACTGGGTTCCATGATCAGTAATGATCGAAGATGGTTTCCCCAGGTGTGGGATATACTGTTCAGTTAGTATCCCCAGAATTTTCCGGGTAGTCGCTCGATTAGTAGGGTATAGCTTAACATATTTGGTGAAGTGGTCCATTATGATGGTTAGGTATCGATATTGGTGTCGACCTCCACTGCGGGGAAATGGTCCGCAAATGTCTAGGAACACCTTCTCCAATTTTGCTTGGGAAGTGATTGGGATCATCACACCTTCCTTCTTCTCATTATTAGTTTTCACCAGCTGGCAGATTTTACAACTCTTTATATACATTTGGACCTTTCTATTGATGTTTTTTATATAGCAGCTCTCCTCCAGAGCTTTTATTACCTTGAGGGCGCCCATATGCCCGTAACGTATGTGGTAATTCACTACCAATTCCTTTTCGATCTGTGTCGGAACAACTACTTTCCAGATCTCTTCCTTCAAGGAGGTTTTAATGAACAGTATTTGTTTATTCATCTGGTAATATTTAGCAACGGTTTCATCTCCCTCTTCTAGCCGAAGTTTGAGGTTTCTCAATTTTGGGTCCGCTTGTTGGTGGGTGCTCATGTTAGTCAATATTGTTGTTAAATCGGCTCTGGTGCTAAGAAGATGATATATTTTCAGCACGCTTTTTTTCTCCCCTTCGAAAGTTTGTTCTTCCACATTGACCCGGGATAACACATCCGCTACTATATTCTTTTTACCAGGGATGTACTCCCATTGTAGATGGTATTCTTGAAGGGTAAGTATCCACCTCGTTAGTCTGCCATGGTTCAGTTTGCAGCTTTTTAAGAATGAAATAGATTTATGGTCCGTTCGGATAGTAACGGGGTATTCCAAAATGTAAGTGCGGAACTTACCGCAAGCAAATACCACGCTCAGTAATTCTTTTTCCGTCACCGTGTAATTCTCAGATGTTATCAGTAGGTCGTCGACGTACACCGTTGTAAACTGAAGTGCTTCTTGTCCCAATATCTGGTCCATGCAGGTCACAAAGATGGCAACTGAGTTTACCAATCCGAAGGGCAATCTTTTGAATTGGTAATTACGCCCCTCGAATATGAAAGCCAGATATTGGCGACTCCGTGGGTGCAACTCTACCTGCCAGTATCCGCACACCGTATCCCAAGTGCTGAAGTATTGGGTACCATGGAAGCGTTTCAGGATTTCCTCAATCTCACCGGGCGATGTTCTATCATTAATGATTTTCTTGTTTATTTCCCGTGCATCCAAACAAAGCCGGACTTCGCCGTTTTTCTTGGGAATTGCGACAATAGGGCTGGTGTATGGGGATTGACTAAGTTCTATAATATCGTTATTAATCATTCGATTAATTTCCGCTCTTACTGCCTCTTTTTGAGAATGTGCGATAGGGTAGGATTTCCTATTAAACTCTATTGTATCTCGGAATTGAAGGGTACATTGATAATTTCTTACCTTGCCTGGCTCATCGGAAAATACTGAGCGGTATCTTTCATAAATTTGTATTAGCTGATTCGCTTGAGTATTGGGTAATTTTTCTCTATTAATTCCGCTTCGGAAATCCCTTATCTCCTGTATTTTCTGGGACCATAAATCCTCGTCTGTAAGTTCATATACTATAGTGTTAGGAATGGTGTTAGTATTGGTATAATTTATGCTACGTATTTGCTGGTGGATACTGCTGGGAAGTGTCATCTCACTACCGACTAAATCGGCCGTCCAGGTTAGATCTCCGGTAAAGAGTGATACCTTCTCCATTCGTAAATCAATAATAGCCGAGTTCCTTCTCAGTACATCACATCCCACTAATATGTTGAAGGGTAATCCTGCTGCAATTAAGAAGACCATATTCATAGCTATACCCTTACTAACGACATTCAATGATACTTGTTTTCTGATTGTCTTGTTTTGGCGACCCGTGGCACCGATTAATATAATGTTATTTATAGGTAAGGTTGGCAATAGCTTACCACATTTTCCTTGGATTCTCTCCAATTCTGTATTGTTAATTATGGATACATTCGCACCGGTATCGATCATTAGTTGTGCGAATGTTCCTTCGACTTCTGCATTAATGTATATTATTTCATTATTTATTATAGGGAGGCGAGTGTTGTCCTCCTCCAGTAATTCATTTCGAATATTTTTTAAATAATTACATCGAATGATTGTAATTTTATTGGGATTATTTACTATTGGCAATTCCTTTACATACCCAGGCGATAGAAGCAGCAAAAGGCCCTTATGGTTTATCACTGCCTCCTCCCGTTTAAATTCTCCTCATCTTGATTATTAATAGGACCAACAGAGGCATCAGTGGGGAAACCTTGAGTAGGTTCCAGTCTTTCAGTTCTCGGTTCGTAGGTTGGTTCCCTATTTGTACGCCGCTCCGGGTCATCTAGGCTAGTACTTCGCCTTGGCAGATTATAACTAGAGTTGTCCCGTTCTCGGCTTCTGTTTCGATCTTCGTACTCGTGTACGCTGCTCCGTCGTTGCTGGTTATACCTGCGATGGTTGTTTCCTTCCGCCCGTATAAAATTTACCCGTGGTCGGGAGAACCTGTTGTTGTTGTTATTAGGATTAGGGTAACCCCTATTGTTATTGTCAAACCGTTCGGTGTTATTGGTAGGATTGGTGTTTCTTTGTCTATTTACGTAATTATTCGGGTAATAATTACCTCGATTACCGGAGAACCCGTTATTATTTCTGTTATTATTCGGGTTTATATTCCCGTGGTTATTATTGTTGTTGTTACCATTCGTGGGGTGTTGATTATGGTAATTCGGGTTATATCTATTTCCTTGGTACCCACTGTTGACCGGTTGACTATTATTGTTTGATGACGGATTATTTCTAACTTCTGGCCGCTCATTTCTTCTCCTGCTCTGCCTGTAATATTCTTCATTCTCATAGTTCTCCAATAGCTCCGTCATCGCCTGTATGGTCTTTATCTGACTACCTCTTCGAGCTCTTATGACCTCTTCGTCGTAATGATAAGAGAGCTTGTTCACCAGGCATTCCTCTGATATGGCTGGTTCCAGGTGCTTGGCCAGGCACACCTTCCCAAGAAAGTATGCAGTCATGGTACTGCCAAACTGAGTTCTATATCGGCCATTGCAGATGTTGTCCCTTATTAAATTCTGGGTGGTCTCTGACCAATACTTAGACTTGAACAAACCTTTCAACTGTTGATAATCGGTTATTTCGCTCCTGTTCGCCATCCACCAATTATCCGTCATATCACGGAATGATTCGTTCACGATTATTGGACCATCGATTACTTTTATGTTTGGCCATATATTCCTCGATACGGGCCAAGAATTCCATTGGCTTCCTTTTATATTGGCGAAAGTTAAGCCATTCTCTGTTCTCGTTTATTGGGATATTAGTAAAGCTGGTTGGTCGGCTCCGAATTGCTTCCATGTCCTCCTGGTTCTGTCTCACTTGACCAGTGATGTTAGTCATTGCTTCCTCCATTCCGTCGCATCTTTCCGTAATTCGAGTTCGTACCTTGCTGAGTTCTTCCTGGCTTTCCTTTCGGTTTTCTTCTGCCTTCTTGCGAGTAGATTCTTCAAGATTGGTGACCTTGGTGTTCACCACTTCCTTGAACTCTTGTACCTCCACTTCCGTCAGCCGACATCTTCCATCAACTTCTCTTATCTGTTGGTTTATAGTTATGGTTTCGTCTTCCAGCCTTTTGGTCATAGATTTCTTATTTTCCTTGAGTTCCTTGTTCATTTCCTTTCTTAATAGCTCCATTCGTTCGTCTAACTTGTCTAAATTCTCTTGGTTAACTTCTCGTAATTCTTCTCGTAGTAGTTGGTTATCCTCTCTTAACTCTTCCAACCTCTCCCCCATCTTCTCTTCCATTTTCTTATTATTTTCTCGTAATTCTTCTCTTAATTGCTGGTTGTCATCTTCTATTTTCTTGCTGGTTTCTTCCATCTTTTCTTCTAAATTCTTCTTATTTTCTTCCATTTTCTTTTCCATCTTCTTGCTGGTTTCCTCAATTCTCTTATTGGTCCTTTCGATTTTACGGCCCAATTCTTCTTTTGTTTCTTGGTTGTCCTTCTTCAATTCTTCTTTTGTTTCTTGGTTGTCCTTCTTCAATTCTTCCTTTAAAAAGATTGGTTATCATTCTTCAACTCTTCTTTTGTTGCTTGGTTGTCCTTCTTCAATTCTTCTATGTTTTTATTTATATCATTCAAATCTTCCTTGGTGGACTGATTATTGTCATCCATTTTCTTGCTCATTTGCATGAACATTTCCATTAATTTGTCCATTGTACTTCCTTCTGTAGTCCTAGACTTTTCCACTTCCTTGTCTTGGACATGGACGTCCCCTGTTTGAGTGGGTACTTCGGGTTGTTTCTCTGGTGGTGCTGGTTGTTTATGTTCCACCCGTTCTAATATCTTTTCCACGTCCTCCACTGGGGTCGCCTCCTTATCATCCATATCGAGTTCTTTCTCGGCCTCCGCCGCTCTCTTCTTTGATGTGGCACGACGCATCATCTTCCCTGATTCCCTGGCTGACTAACCGCTGCCAAGCTGAATTAGGAATTGGGTAAGTAATTACAGTAATTTCAACCCCTAATTTCAGCCCTTTAGTTGGACGCCAATTTTGTAATAATACAATGAATTAATAAATAAATAATAGGTTGATGTACGAGAATTGTGCTCTCCTGTAAGCCCCACTGGTTGGGCTAGCCAAATTTGTAATAAAACGAGATTATTTCAATGTAAGAATGTGTGTAGTAACGTAGCTAATATCTTCTAGTCTTCGTTATGCTCTCACTGTTGATCTTCACTTTTGTAATAAAACCATATTATAATTGTAATTGTATAGTGTTCTGGTAGAATGTTACCCCGAATAATTTTTATTGTGTGTATGTGTAGTAGTGACGTTCCGCTCTGGGAATCGTCGATTTGGTAAAGTTCCTGGTCTTTGTTGTTATCAAATAAACTCGGTGTATATTGCTGTGGTAGCAATTTGAAATAAAATATAAATTTAAAATTTATATTTATAAAAAAAAATAATTTCGAAAAAAATGTTTTCGGTGTATTTATGTGCTTAATATTTAGGAATAAATCGAGGTTGTTGATGGTAATTATAATTATAATGGTATGGGGTTTATTTTGGTAATAAATTTCTGTTTTGTAAATTTGTTAAAAAGACAATCCAATTAACTTCAAGTTAGGCGAAAACGGCTCTCTTCTTCTTACTCTTGAAATGTTGTAGTTTCGCATATACTGCCTTTAAAGATTATCTAGTTTTCTTGGTTAATTAATGATTAGGTCCTTTTATAAGAGAAATCAACTTCAATTTACCAAAAAACAAACAAAAACGTTTATTAAACACAATAATAAAGTTGGTCGATTAATTAATCGAGGTTACAAAGCCGTATCGACTCGCTCAGGGTCGGTCGATATTAGAAGTTTTACAGTTGTATTATAAAAATAGGTTCTTTGAACGGTTATTAATATAAAAAGCCAGAGAAGGTCAGGGACATGAAAGTATAACACTTACAATTCAAAAAATGTCTTAAATTTAAACAATATAATGGTAGTTATTAATAATAAAAGTTTATATATAATTTTATTCGAACCAAAAAGCAGTCTAGTCGTGTCTTATTGCGGTGACGATACGGGATCAAAATGGCCGCCTGACGCATGCGCGTTGGTAGCTTCTAATGTTGACAAAGTACTTGTTGAAATGATATGTCCTTTCTTCAGTTAAATGTTCTTCGCAATGGTATATAATCTTCTGGGGTATAGTTTATTGTCACTGGTGTATAATGGAATAGTTCACTTGTATAAAAATGTTGTTAAATGGGTATATCTACTGGTGTTTATGCGTGTCAGTTAACCTCGAATTTTCACTTGGTGTTTGTTGTGATTTCAGTGTTATTTCATTTAATTAGATATATGTGATTTCGTTTATTGTTGTTATGTAGTTCATGGGTCAACTTCACCACTTCACTTTAATTAAAATAGTTAAAAAATTTAATTTTACATAAAATGATTCCGAACTCTGTTATAACGTAACAGCCATTACAGGTTGGTTCTATCAAAATTCACATGAAGTGCTCTCTTCGAGGTATAATAATGAACTGTCTGTATTTCCTTCGTCTCATGAAAATCTGAGCCTATATAATATATCTCATACATTGTTTCAAATTGTCATAACTTCCGACACACTTTAAAAATGTACATTATGCTCATAAAGTAAATTCGTTATTAGTTAACTGTTTGAAATATTAAATACATATTCGTTTTCACTATTCTATTCTACTTATTTTGATAGTAATTAAGTTAGTATTACAAAGTTTTATCTGAAAATTATATTTCTTATAATTTTTGGGAGGTAGGCCTAAAATTATACTTCCTGTCTTCTAAGTAAATAATAGCCATTTTCCCTAATATAATTATTATTCTATTAAATCTGAAATTGATATAATTATCAATTCTCACTTATTTTATTGCAATTTAGTATATTAATGATGGTTTTTTAATACAATTCATTTGTATATGACTCCCCCTAGGATAATGTTAGTGAATCTATTTCAGTTTTAATAGTATTTTATTAGACAAATAAATAATTTTACTCATATGATGACCATATCTTTAGAAAGCCTTATTTACATTGTATTTAATATGTTGAGTTTATCTTGCCTAAATATTGTCATTTTATCTGGTTTATAAGACTAGGTTTGTTAATTATTCTGCAGTTTAAATTCATTCTTTGGCCTAGATCTGATGTGTGGCTAATTTCCAAATGTTTTATTAATGTAGTTATTTTATATCCTTCTCTGACTGGTATAACAGTAATTATTGATTATATAATTAACATATAACACCTCTCTATATTAAAACTGGTGTTCTGAATAACATTGTTTTGTATATCACCTAATAACATAAATAAAAAATATTCTATAACATTGGAATGGTATCTATTTTTAGATATGTCATTCCTAAATTAAAATGAACAATAAAATAACAAATTATAACACTAACATTTCTTATGGATAATCCTTACTTATCTAATTACTATATGTAATAGGAATCTGACATCCTGGTTACATATAATGGTTATCATCTTTTACTACTCAACATTAACAATTTGTTTTGTAATTCCCCATTTTACAGGATTTATGCCCCCTCTTTAAGCATAACCCTGGCTATCTAAGTTATATTCCATTCTATGGAATGTTCATACAGCTTTAGTAGCTTTTTATTAGTAACATTACTATTTCGTTATCAAAGTAGACACTGTTCATAAAACTTAAAGTTTATTATTTTGTACTGTAACTCATGCACCTTTTTAAAGTTTATTAGTTATAATTTGATCACTTACACTGGTCTATGGTGAACTATCAATATATTTACTAGTCTTTTTCTAGTTTTTAACATGAAATATTCAACCATGGGGGGGACTGTGAAGATTTGTTTATACAAACTAAACAATAACTTTTTGAATGCACTTATATGTAATACTACATACACTTTTAGTTTTTTGTCAGTTTTACAGTGATATGGTTTTTTAGGGTGTTATACTTTCTCTTTGGACATTCATTGATTTTGGGGTTTTTTGGGGGTTCTTTCCCTATGGGGTTTTTGTTTTATATGGGTCGTCTTAATTATTCTTCTTTCTTCTTTGAGTTTGGTTATTCTTCCTTCTTCTCTAATTTTAATTATTCTTCTTTCTTCTGTCTTCAGTTGCTTTGATTGTTCTTCTTTCTTCTTTAGTTTTAATTAGTCTTCTTTCTTCTTTGATTTTAATTATTCTTCTTTCTTCTGTCTTCAGTAGCTTTGATTGTTCTTCTTTCTTCCTTCTTCTGTAGTAATAGTTTTAATTAGTCTTCTTTCTTCTTTCTTCAGTAGTAGTAGTTTTAATTAGTCTTCTTTCTTCTTTCTTCAGTAGTAGTAGTTTTAATTAGTCTTTTTTCTTCTGTCTTCAGTAGTAGCAGTTTTAATTAGTCTTCTTTCTTCTTTGATTTTAATTATTCTTCTTTCTTCCTTGATTTTAATTATTCTTCTTTCTTCTGTCCTCAGCAGCTTTGATTGTTCTTCTTTCTTCCTTCTTCTGTAGTAGTAGTTTTAATTAGTCTTCTTTCTTCTGTCTTCAGTAGCTTTGATTGTTCTTCTTTCTTCCTTCTTCTGTAGTAGTAGTTTTAATTAGTCTTCTTTCTTCTGCCTTCAGTAGCTTTGATTGTTCTTCTTTCTTCCTTCTTCTGTAGTAGTAGTTTTAATTAGTTCTTCTTTCTTCTCTAGTTTTAATTATTCTTCTTTCTTCTCTCTTCAGTAGTAGCAGTTTTAATTAGTTCTTCTTTCTTCTCTAGTTTTAATTAGTCTTCTTTCTTCTTTGATTTTAATTATTCTTCTTTCTTCTGTCTTCAGTAGCTTTGATTATTCTTCTTTCTTCTTTAGTTTTGGATTGTTCTTCTTTCTTCTTTAGTTTTGGATTGTTCTTCTTTCTTCTTTAGTTTTGGTTGTTCTTCTTTCTTCCTTCTTCAATAGTTTTGGTTATTCTTCTTTCTTCTTTAGTTTTAATTATTCTTCTTTCTTCTTTCTTCAGTAGTAGTAGTTTTGGGTTGTTCTTCTTTCTTCAGTGGTGTTGGTTATTCTTCTTTCTTCTTTCTTCTTTAGTTTTAGTTTTGGGTTATTCTTCTTTCTTCTTTAGTTTTAATTAGTCTTCTTTCTTCTTTCTTCAATAGTAGTAGTTTTGGTTTATTCTTCTTTCTTCTTTAGTTTTAATTATTCTTCTTTCTTCTTTCTTCAGTAGTAGTAGTTTTGGTTATTCTTCTTTCTTCTCTCTTCAGTAGCTTTGATTGTTCTTCTTTCTTCCTTCTTCTGTAGTAGTAGTTTTAATTAGTCTTCTTTCTTCTTTCTTCAGTAGTAGTAGTTTTAATTAGTCTTCCTTCTTCTTTCTTCTGTAGTTTTGGGTTATTCTTCTTTCTTCTCTCTTCAGTAGATTTGATTATTCTTCTTTCTTCTTTAGTTTTAATTAGTCTTCCTTCTTCTTTCTTCAGTAGTTTTAGTTTTGGGTTATTCTTCCTTCTTCCTTCTTCTGTGAGTTAGTTTTAATTCTTCTTCCTTCTTCTCTCTTCAGTAGTTTTCGCTGTGTATGCCTTTGTTTCTTCTGGTCTGGTTTCTTTGACGGGGTATATTAATTGCCTGCTTCTATCTTACCTGGGTAATTTTGTTATTAACATTTTTAGTTTCCTGGGTTTTTAAATTTGTATTATATTATATTATTTGCAGAATTTTTCTTTATTTAACCTTTCTTGTGAATATATTATTAAATAGTGTATTTTAATTGATTCTCATCTGGATATTCCATATATTAGAGCTTTATCAATGATCATTGAGTAATGTATTTGTGTGGATTATCTGTCACGCTACAGATTGCTCTCTTCCAGAAGTGATTAGTTCAGATCATACTTAGTTTGTCTGAAGTAATTGCTTATGACATTATATTATAAATTATATTTCTTTACTTCCTTCACATTTCTAAAATTTTTTCTTCTATATTTTTGAGCTTATCTATATTTCATTATTAACTGGATTCTTACTGATAGTAATAGTCATCTGAGGTTCGTTATTTTTTATTTTTCCATTTTCTTCTTAACTTGTTTCTTTATCCTTGGGATATTTATTCCCTAAAATGCCCTAACACGTTAGCTGGGGCAGTGTCCAGAGGGGCTCTGTAGGCTTCACACTCTGCTGGCCATACTACGTCATTTATTGATAACAGAGGTAAATCATCTCTGATCAATACATAATAATACTGCTGGACTTATCTCAGACAGTCATTAATAAAAATTATATAATAATAGTCCACCTTATGACTATAAAAAAAAAATTAAATATCTTTGGATATTTCACTTCGTATACGAACAGATCTATTAATATTTCTATCTTAGTCAATTTCTATCTCAGTTATTTTTCTCAATGGTTAGCTCTGCTGGCATTTTATTTCTCCTTGTGGTTGGAAGCTGGTATAATATAATTATCACTCATTATTCAGTGTAAAGTTTTTAACTCTCTGTCATTTTTTGACTGTTATCACAATCTCTTTCTGGTCATTGGTAGCATATATTTTGTATTATATTTTTGTTCCTTTCTTAATTCTTGTGAATCGTTCCACCAGTATTATGTTTTTTCAATTACTCTTTTAATTGCCTTTCTAATAACTGACATTTATTGTATGATCATCTTTTTCTTATGGATTTATTTATATATAGTTTTTCCTTTCTTTTTCAAAATTTTATTCTGCTCTTGCTTTTTATCCAAATGCACTCTTTAATTATTAATTCCATATGTTTAATATCTCTGTTTATTTGACATAAAATTCTCATTAATTTTACTTCACAATAAGTTTATTCATTTAAATTGTATCAGTGGTTTGTACTGCCATTTCTTTATTCTTGAAAGTTTTCCAGAATTGGTCCCATATATAATTGTAATGTGTTATCCAAATTCTTTTCCTTCTTGTTCATTTCTAAAAGTTGCTTTTAAGATAAGGTAGTAAGTTGTTCTTACTTGGGTTTTTTGAATTTTGGTGATTTAATTCAAAATTCATTTTCTTTTTGATTCATAAATTGTTTTTTAAATAATAGGTAGTAAGTTGTTCTTACTTCTTTTTTGAATTTTGGTGGTTTAATTCAAAATTCATTTTCTTTTTGATTCATAAATTGTTTCCTAAATGGTAGGTAGTAAGTTGTCCTTACTTCTTTTTTAAATTTTGTGATTTTTTTCTAAATTCATTTTCTTTTGTCCATAAATTGTTTTTTAAATGGTAGGTAGTAAGTTGTTCTTACTTCTTTTTGAATTTTGCGGTTTAATTCAAAATTCATTTTCTTTTTTTTTATTTTCCATAAAGTTTTTTCATAAACATTTGGTAGTAAGTAGTCATTACTTCATTTTTGAATTTTTATGTTTTAATATTATTTCTTCCATACATTCCATTACTCATATTATTTTTTCATGGAAGCCTGGTTATATACTCCCTTTATCCTTTCTGAATCGATTTCTTTGATTTCATAGGTATTATTATTTTTTACATTGGATATTATATATGGTCCGATGTATAATAGCAATAACTTCTTCGTTATTCCTTCCAGTGTGCTGGGTAATTCTCGATTTCTTAATAAAATTTTTTCTCCCTTTTCATATATTATTAATTTACCACTAGCCTTTTGATACTTATTTTGCCGTTTCAACTGGTCTTCTGCCACCTTGTTATAAAATTTAGCTTTATCAAATCTGTACACATGGTTACTGGGGAACTCGAGGATATCTGTGATCTCTCGTGGGGGTGGTTTCTCGTACATAGCAGAATATGGGGTTATCCCTATAGCTGGATGGTATGCTAAGTTGAGGAATTCCTCCGTGGCTTCTAGATAGTCTTGCCACCTTTTTTGCTGATGGTGACAATAAGTCCTGAGGATCCTTCCCACTTCTCGCAACACTCGCTCTGCCGGGTTACTGCTCGGATGGTAGACCGAGGTCTTGTATGTACGGATGCCCATTGACAATAATGTATCCCGCCATTTTCCACCCTTAAACTGGGTTCCATGATCAGTAATGATCGAAGATGGTTTCCCCAGGTGTGGGATATACTGTTCAGTTAGTATCCCCAGAATTTTCCGGGTAGTCGCTCGATTAGTAGGGTATAGCTTAACATATTTGGTGAAGTGGTCCATTATGATGGTTAGGTATCGATATTGGTGTCGACCTCCACTGCGGGGAAATGGTCCGCAAATGTCTAGGAACACCTTCTCCAATTTTGCTTGGGAAGTGATTGGGATCATCACACCTTCCTTCTTCTCATTATTAGTTTTCACCAGCTGGCAGATTTTACAACTCTTTATATACATTTGGACCTTTCTATTGATGTTTTTTATATAGCAGCTCTCCTCCAGAGCTTTTATTACCTTGAGGGCGCCCATATGCCCGTAACGTATGTGGTAATTCACTACCAATTCCTTTTCGATCTGTGTCGGAACAACTACTTTCCAGATCTCTTCCTTCAAGGAGGTTTTAATGAACAGTATTTGTTTATTCATCTGGTAATATTTAGCAACGGTTTCATCTCCCTCTTCTAGCCGAAGTTTGAGGTTTCTCAATTTTGGGTCCGCTTGTTGGTGGGTGCTCATGTTAGTCAATATTGTTGTTAAATCGGCTCTGGTGCTAAGAAGATGATATATTTTCAGCACGCTTTCTTTCTCCCCTTCGAAAGTTTGTTCTTCCACATTGACCCGGGATAACACATCCGCTACTATATTCTTTTTACCAGGGATGTACTCCCATTGTAGATGGTATTCTTGAAGGGTAAGTATCCACCTCGTTAGTCTGCCATGGTTCAGTTTGCAGCTTTTTAAGAATGAAATAGATTTATGGTCCGTTCGGATAGTAACGGGGTATCCCAAAATGTAAGTGCGGAACTTACCGCAAGCAAATACCACGCTCAGTAATTCTTTTTCCGTCACCGTGTAATTCTCAGATGTTATCAGTAGGTCGTCGACGTACACCGTTGTAAACTGAAGTGCTTCTTGTCCCAATATCTGGTCCATGCAGGTCACAAAGATGGCAACTGAGTTTACCAATCCGAAGGGCAATCTTTTGAATTGGTAATTACGCCCCTCGAATATGAAAGCCAGATATTGGCGACTCCGTGGGTGCAACTCTACCTGCCAGTATCCGCACACCGTATCCCAAGTGCTGAAGTATTGGGTACCATGGAAGCGTTTCAGGATTTCCTCAATCTCACCGGGCGATGTTCTATCATTAATGATTTTCTTGTTTATTTCCCGTGCATCCAAACAAAGCCGGACTTCGCCGTTTTTCTTGGGAATTGCGACAATAGGGCTGGTGTATGGGGATTGACTAAGTTCTATAATATCGTTATTAATCATTCGATTAATTTCCGCTCTTACTGCCTCTTTTTGAGAATGTGCGATAGGGTAGGATTTCCTATTAAACTCTATTGTATCTCGGAATTGAAGGGTACATTGATAATTTCTTACCTTGCCTGGCTCATCGGAAAATACTGAGCGGTACTTTCATAAATTTGTATTAGCTGATTCGCTTGAGTATTGGGTAATTTTTCTCTATTAATTCCGCTTCGGAAATCCCTTATCTCCTGTATTTTCTGGGACCATAAATCCTCGTCTGTAAGTTCATATACTATAGTGTTAGGAATGGTGTTAGTATTGGTATAATTTATGCTACGTATTTGCTGGTGGATACTGCTGGGAAGTGTCATCTCACTACCGACTAAATCGGCCGTCCAGGTTAGATCTCCGGTAAAGAGTGATACCTTCTCCATTCGTAAATCAATAATAGCCGAGTTCCTTCTCAGTACATCACATCCCACTAATATGTTGAAGGGTAATCCTGCTGCAATTAAGAAGACCATATTCATAGCTATACCCTTACTAACGACATTCAATGATACTTGTTTTCTGATTGTCTTGTTTTGGCGACCCGTGGCACCGATTAATATAATGTTATTTATAGGTAAGGTTGGCAATAGCTTACCACATTTTCCTTGGATTCTCTCCAATTCTGTATTGTTAATTATGGATACATTCGCACCGGTATCGATCATTAGTTGTGCGAATGTTCCTTCGACTTCTGCATTAATGTATATTATTTCATTATTTATTATAGGGAGGCGAGTGTTGTCCTCCTCCAGTAATTCATTTCGAATATTTTTTAAATAATTACATCGAATGATTGTAATTTTATTGGGATTATTTACTATTGGCAATTCCTTTACATACCCAGGCGATAGAAGCAGCAAAAGGCCCTTATGGTTTATCACTGCCTCCTCCCGTTTAAATTCTCCTCATCTTGATTATTAATAGGACCAACAGAGGCATCAGTGGGGAAACCTTGAGTAGGTTCCAGTCTTTCAGTTCTCGGTTCGTAGGTTGGTTCCCTATTTGTACGCCGCTCCGGGTCATCTAGGCTAGTACTTCGCCTTGGCAGATTATAACTAGAGTTGTCCCGTTCTCGGCTTCTGTTTCGATCTTCGTACTCGTGTACGCTGCTCCGTCGTTGCTGGTTATACCTGCGATGGTTGTTTCCTTCCGCCCGTATAAAATTTACCCGTGGTCGGGAGAACCTGTTGTTGTTGTTATTAGGATTAGGGTAACCCCTATTGTTATTGTCAAACCGTTCGGTGTTATTGGTAGGATTGGTGTTTCTTTGTCTATTTACGTAATTATTCGGGTAATAATTACCTCGATTACCGGAGAACCCGTTATTATTTCTGTTATTATTCGGGTTTATATTCCCGTGGTTATTATTGTTGTTGTTACCATTCGTGGGGTGTTGATTATGGTAATTCGGGTTATATCTATTTCCTTGGTACCCACTGTTGACCGGTTGACTATTATTGTTTGATGACGGATTATTTCTAACTTCTGGCCGCTCATTTCTTCTCCTGCTCTGCCTGTAATATTCTTCATTCTCATAGTTCTCCAATAGCTCCGTCATCGCCTGTATGGTCTTTATCTGACTACCTCTTCGAGCTCTTATGACCTCTTCGTCGTAATGATAAGAGAGCTTGTTCACCAGGCATTCCTCTGATATGGCTGGTTCCAGGTGCTTGGCCAGGCACACCTTCCCAAGAAAGTATGCAGTCATGGTACTGCCAAACTGAGTTCTATATCGGCCATTGCAGATGTTGTCCCTTATTAAATTCTGGGTGGTCTCTGACCAATACTTAGACTTGAACAAACCTTTCAACTGTTGATAATCGGTTATTTCGCTCCTGTTCGCCATCCACCAATTATCCGTCATATCACGGAATGATTCGTTCACGATTATTGGACCATCGATTACTTTTATGTTTGGCCATATATTCCTCGATACGGGCCAAGAATTCCATTGGCTTCCTTTTATATTGGCGAAAGTTAAGCCATTCTCTGTTCTCGTTTATTGGGATATTAGTAAAGCTGGTTGGTCGGCTCCGAATTGCTTCCATGTCCTCCTGGTTCTGTCTCACTTGACCAGTGATGTTAGTCATTGCTTCCTCCATTCCGTCGCATCTTTCCGTAATTCGAGTTCGTACCTTGCTGAGTTCTTCCTGGCTTTCCTTTCGGTTTTCTTCTGCCTTCTTGCGAGTAGATTCTTCAAGATTGGTGACCTTGGTGTTCACCACTTCCTTGAACTCTTGTACCTCCACTTCCGTCAGCCGACATCTTCCATCAACTTCTCTTATCTGTTGGTTTATAGTTATGGTTTCGTCTTCCAGCCTTTTGGTCATAGATTTCTTATTTTCCTTGAGTTCCTTGTTCATTTCCTTTCTTAATAGCTCCATTCGTTCGTCTAACTTGTCTAAATTCTCTTGGTTAACTTCTCGTAATTCTTCTCGTAGTAGTTGGTTATCCTCTCTTAACTCTTCCAACCTCTCCCCCATCTTCTCTTCCATTTTCTTATTATTTTCTCGTAATTCTTCTCTTAATTGCTGGTTGTCATCTTCTATTTTCTTGCTGGTTTCTTCCATCTTTTCTTCTAAATTCTTCTTATTTTCTTCCATTTTCTTTTCCATCTTCTTGCTGGTTTCCTCAATTCTCTTATTGGTCCTTTCGATTTTACGGCCCAATTCTTCTTTTGTTTCTTGGTTGTCCTTCTTCAATTCTTCTTTTGTTTCTTGGTTGTCCTTCTTCAATTCTTCCTTTAAAAAGATTGGTTATCATTCTTCAACTCTTCTTTTGTTGCTTGGTTGTCCTTCTTCAATTCTTCTATGTTTTTATTTATATCATTCAAATCTTCCTTGGTGGACTGATTATTGTCATCCATTTTCTTGCTCATTTGCATGAACATTTCCATTAATTTGTCCATTGTACTTCCTTCTGTAGTCCTAGACTTTTCCACTTCCTTGTCTTGGACATGGACGTCCCCTGTTTGAGTGGGTACTTCGGGTTGTTTCTCTGGTGGTGCTGGTTGTTTATGTTCCACCCGTTCTAATATCTTTTCCACGTCCTCCACTGGGGTCGCCTCCTTATCATCCATATCGAGTTCTTTCTCGGCCTCCGCCGCTCTCTTCTTTGATGTGGCACGACGCATCATCTTCCCTGATTCCCTGGCTGACTAACCGCTGCCAAGCTGAATTAGGAATTGGGTAAGTAATTACAGTAATTTCAACCCCTAATTTCAGCCCTTTAGTTGGACGCCAATTTTGTAATAATACAATGAATTAATAAATAAATAATAGGTTGATGTACGAGAATTGTGCTCTCCTGTAAGCCCCACTGGTTGGGCTAGCCAAATTTGTAATAAAACGAGATTATTTCAATGTAAGAATGTGTGTAGTAACGTAGCTAATATCTTCTAGTCTTCGTTATGCTCTCACTGTTGATCTTCACTTTTGTAATAAAACCATATTATAATTGTAATTGTATAGTGTTCTGGTAGAATGTTACCCCGAATAATTTTTATTGTGTGTATGTGTAGTAGTGACGTTCCGCTCTGGGAATCGTCGATTTGGTAAAGTTCCTGGTCTTTGTTGTTATCAAATAAACTCGGTGTATATTGCTGTGGTAGCAATTTGAAATAAAATATAAATTTAAAATTTATATTTATAAAAAAAAATAATTTCGGAAAAAATGTTTTCGGTGTATTTATGTGCTTAATATTTAGGAATAAATCGAGGTTGTTGATGGTAATTATAATTATAATGGTATGGTGTTTATTTTGGTAATAAATTTCTGTTTTGTAAATTTGTTAAAAAGACAATCCAATTAACTTCAAGTTAGGCGAAAACGGCTCTCTTCTTCTTACTCTTGAAATGTTGTAGTTTCGCATATACTGCCTTTAAAGATTATCTAGTTTTCTTGGTTAATTAATGATTAGGTCCTTTTATAAGAGAAATCAACTTCAATTTACCAAAAAACAAACAAAAACGTTTATTAAACACAATAATAAAGTTGGTCGATTAATTAATCGAGGTTACAAAGCCGTATCGACTCGCTCAGGGTCGGTCGATATTAGAAGTTTTACAGTTGTATTATAAAAATAGGTTCTTTGAACGGTTATTAATATAAAAAGCCAGAGAAGGTCAGGGACATGAAAGTATAACACTTACAATTCAAAAAATGTCTTAAATTTAAACAATATAATGGTAGTTATTAATAATAAAAGTTTATATATAATTTTATTCGAACCAAAAAGCAGTCTAGTCGTGTCTTATTGCGGTGACGATACGGGATCAAAATGGCCGCCTGACGCATGCGCGTTGGTAGCTTCTAATGTTGACAAAGTACTTGTTGAAATGATATGTCCTTTCTTCAGTTAAATGTTCTTCGCAATGGTATATAATCTTCTGGGGTATAGTTTATTGTCACTGGTGTATAATGGAATAGTTCACTTGTATAAAAATGTTGTTAAATGGGTATATCTACTGGTGTTTATGCGTGTCAGTTAACCTCGAATTTTCACTTGGTGTTTGTTGTGATTTCAGTGTTATTTCATTTAATTAGATATATGTGATTTCGTTTATTGTTGTTATGTAGTTCATGGGTCAACTTCACCACTTCACTTTAATTAAAATAGTTAAAAAATTTAATTTTACATAAAATGATTCCGAACTCTGTTATAACGTAACAGCCATTACAGGTTGGTTCTATCAAAATTCACATGAAGTGCTCTCTTCGAGGTATAATAATGAACTGTCTGTATTTCCTTCGTCTCATGAAAATCTGAGCCTATATAATATATCTCATACATTGTTTCAAATTGTCATAACTTCCGACACACTTTAAAAATGTACATTATGCTCATAAAGTAAATTCGTTATTAGTTAACTGTTTGAAATATTAAATACATATTCGTTTTCACTATTCTATTCTACTTATTTTGATAGTAATTAAGTTAGTATTACAAAGTTTTATCTGAAAATTATATTTCTTATAATTTTTGGGAGGTAGGCCTAAAATTATACTTCCTGTCTTCTAAGTAAATAATAGCCATTTTCCCTAATATAATTATTATTCTATTAAATCTGAAATTGATATAATTATCAATTCTCACTTATTTTATTGCAATTTAGTATATTAATGATGGTTTTTTAATACAATTCATTTGTATATGACTCCCCCTAGGATAATGTTAGTGAATCTATTTCAGTTTTAATAGTATTTTATTAGACAAATAAATAATTTTACTCATATGATGACCATATCTTTAGAAAGCCTTATTTACATTGTATTTAATATGTTGAGTTTATCTTGCCTAAATATTGTCATTTTATCTGGTTTATAAGACTAGGTTTGTTAATTATTCTGCAGTTTAAATTCATTCTTTGGCCTAGATCTGATGTGTGGCTAATTTCCAAATGTTTTATTAATGTAGTTATTTTATATCCTTCTCTGACTGGTATAACAGTAATTATTGATTATATAATTAACATATAACACCTCTCTATATTAAAACTGGTGTTCTGAATAACATTGTTTTGTATATCACCTAATAACATAAATAAAAAATATTCTATAACATTGGAATGGTATCTATTTTTAGATATGTCATTCCTAAATTAAAATGAACAATAAAATAACAAATTATAACACTAACATTTCTTATGGATAATCCTTACTTATCTAATTACTATATGTAATAGGAATCTGACATCCTGGTTACATATAATGGTTATCATCTTTTACTACTCAACATTAACAATTTGTTTTGTAATTCCCCATTTTACAGGATTTATGCCCCCTCTTTAAGTATAACCCTGGCTATCTAAGTTATATTCCATTCTATGGAATGTTCATACAGCTTTAGTAGCTTTTTATTAGTAACATTACTATTTCGTTATCAAAGTAGACACTGTTCATAAAACTTAAAGTTTATTATTTTGTACTGTAACTCATGCACCTTTTTAAAGTTTATTAGTTATAATTTGATCACTTACACTGGTCTATGGTGAACTATCAATATATTTACTAGTCTTTTTCTAGTTTTTAACATGAAATATTCAACCATGGGGGGGACTGTGAAGATTTGTTTATACAAACTAAACAATAACTTTTTGAATGCACTTATATGTAATACTACTAACACTTTTAGTTTTTTGTCAGTTTTACAGTGATATGGTTTTTTAGGGTGTTATACTTTCTCTTTGGACATTCATTGATTTTGGGGTTTTTTGGGGGTTCTTTCCCTATGGGGTTTTTGTTTTATATGGGTCGTCTTAATTATTCTTCTTTCTTCTTTGAGTTTGGTTATTCTTCCTTCTTCTCTAATTTTAATTATTCTTCTTTCTTCTGTCTTCAGTTGCTTTGATTGTTCTTCTTTCTTCTTTAGTTTTAATTAGTCTTCTTTCTTCTTTGATTTTAATTATTCTTCTTTCTTCTGTCTTCAGTAGCTTTGATTGTTCTTCTTTCTTCCTTCTTCTGTAGTAATAGTTTTAATTAGTCTTCTTTCTTCTTTCTTCAGTAGTAGTAGTTTTAATTAGTCTTCTTTCTTCTTTCTTCAGTAGTAGTAGTTTTAATTAGTCTTTTTTCTTCTGTCTTCAGTAGTAGCAGTTTTAATTAGTCTTCTTTCTTCTTTGATTTTAATTATTCTTCTTTCTTCTCTCTTCGGTAGTAGTAGTTTTAATTAGTCTTCTTTCTTCCTTGATTTTAATTATTCTTCTTTCTTCTGTCTTCAGCAGCTTTGATTGTTCTTCTTTCTTCCTTCTTCTGTAGTAGTAGTTTTAATTAGTCTTCTTTCTTCTGTCTTCAGTAGCTTTGATTGTTCTTCTTTCTTCCTTCTTCTGTAGTAGTAGTTTTAATTAGTCTTCTTTCTTCTGTCTTCAGTAGCTTTGATTGTACTTCTTTCTTCCTTCTTCTGTAGTAGTAGTTTTAATTAGTTCTTCTTTCTTCTCTAGTTTTAATTATTCTTCTTTCTTCTCTCTTCAGTAGTAGCAGTTTTAATTAGTTCTTCTTTCTTCTCTAGTTTTAATTAGTCTTCTTTCTTCTTTGATTTTAATTATTCTTCTTTCTTCTGTCTTCAGTAGCTTTGATTATTCTTCTTTCTTCTTTAGTTTTGGATTGTTCTTCTTTCTTCTTTAGTTTTGGTTGTTCTTCTTTCTTCCTTCTTCAATAGTTTTGGTTATTCTTCTTTCTTCTTTAGTTTTAATTATTCTTCTTTCTTCTTTCTTCAGTAGTAGTAGTTTTGGGTTGTTCTTCTTTCTTCAGTGGTTTTGGTTATTCTTCTTTCTTCTTTCTTCTTTAGTTTTAGTTTTGGGTTATTCTTCTTTCTTCTTTAGTTTTAATTAGTCTTCTTTCTTCTTTCTTCAATAGTAGTAGTTTTGGTTTATTCTTCTTTCTTCTTTAGTTTTAATTATTCTTCTTTCTTCTTTCTTCAGTAGTAGTAGCTTTGATTGTTCTTCTTTCTTCCTTCTTCTGTAGTAGTAGTTTTAAATAGTCTTCTTTCTTCTTTCTTCAGTAGTAGTAGTTTTAATTAGTCTTCCTTCTTCTTTCTTCTGTAGTTTTGGGTTATTCTTCTTTCTTCTCTCTTCAGTAGATTTGATTATTCTTCTTTCTTCTTTTGTTTTAATTAGTCTTCCTTCTTCTTTCTTCAGTAGTTTTAGTTTTGGGTTATTCTTCCTTCTTCCTTCTTCTGTGATTTAGTTTTAATTCTTCTTCCTTCTTCTCTCTTCAGTAGTTTTCGCTGTGTATGCCTTTGTTTCTTCTGGTCTGGTTTCTTTGACGGGGTATATTAATTGCCTGCTTCTATCTTACCTGGGTAATTTTGTTATTAACATTTTTAGTTTCCTGGGTTTTTAAATTTGTATTATATTATATTATTTGCAGAATTTTTCTTTATTTAACCTTTCTTGTGAATATATTATTAAATAGTGCATTTTAATTGATTCTCATCTGGATATTCCATATATTAGAGCTTTATCAATGATCATTGAGTAATGTATTTGTGTGGATTATCTGTCACGCTACAATATGTATCTGATTTGTAGTGGACTCAAGGATTTTGGTGAAGATCGGTTACGGTGAAAGAGTAGTTTACCTGAAACATTTTTTGTTGTAACAAGAGTAAAGTACTTAATTTTGATAAATAAAGTATCCTGATAAGAAGATCTTAATAATCCACTGTAGAACGTAGATGAAATATCTATAAATGAAGAGGCTAGTTGAACGGGTTGGGGGTAATTTTCTATAAACGAAAATTATAGTTGAAGGGGGAGGGGATAATTTTTTTTATATATGTACTACGTTATCGGCAACAAAGAAGTAGTTTGTTCTTAAAATTCCTTCCCGGCCTGTTTGGCCGTAGACCAATGTTTTCTGCAAAACCAGACGTTTCGGCAGTGCCATCGACTGCCATCATCAGTGAAAATCGAGTGCGATAACGTGAGGTGGTATACGTTAGTGACCACAGTACTGTGGTTAAGGCTGAAGGAATAAGTAGAAAGAAGTAGTTTCTATGGAAATATTTCATTTCGAAAATGATTTAAAATAAAATCTTAGAACATGGAAATCATGTATGGTTTTCCATACCGATATTTTTTTTTTGTTTTACGTGTACAGGTTTCATTGCCGCCATGTCCTAGCTTTTGAACTCAGTCGTCCTACTTGTTTGATTTACCAAATATCAGCTCAAAATAATAGTACACCAGTACGCATAGATGAGAAAACGCACGGTTGAACGTGTGTGGTAATGTTCTCCAACTTAATGAACCCTGCAATTTAGCAAGATACCGCTTGCATTACCCGCCTACTTGTTGGAGGTTACGCTAACACATGAACGGCAGATGCTTACGTAAGTTGAACTAAATATAGATGCTCGTAATAGTGATAAACGTGGAAATGGCAGTTCGCAGCAATAACGAGACACTGTCTGTCTGTGCACTGATTGAAGGAATTTATTGCTGACCGTGTGTTACAGGTCTCTTATGTCATGCGTCAGACAATTGGCTTTACTGTACTCGGATGATAACGACAATTGATATCCATTAGTTCTCCGTTATTCTCTGGTGAGAATGTACAGCACGAACTCAAAACGTTTCTTCAGTTTCGCAGAACGGAATGTTCCAAATAACATGATTACGCTTTTCTGTTTTAAATACATAAATGGACAAAGAGGTAAAAAGTTATATTCTTTTCCGTATTTATAAATTATAGTTACGAAATTGTCACTTCCATTTTTAGAAATTCAACCAATTCCTATTTTATATTATGTTGCGAAGTTACATTGTTCGATCTCTTTTTCCTTTCTTCAGTCGTAAATTCCTTTCTGGCAATCAACTATTTTTGTCGATGGCGATTTGTTTACATCCAAAGCAGTGCCAGTGTATACTTTTATTCATACATTCAACACATTTTCTTCTTTTCTGATCTTCTACTTTCCAGTTCCCCCATAGTGTATTCTACCGTATGTATCGTAAGAGTAACTGTATTTTTCTATGTATTTAGGCCTATTACCCAAACAGTTACCGTCAAATCAACAATGTCGCCGTCTTTCTTGTATCGTCTTTCAGGACTCTATTTTGTTCAGTTCATTTTAATGTTTCAGCATTTATGACGTGATCTACCCTTTGAATTGTTACAAGTTTCTTTACCACATTTGATCATCTCCACAATTAGTAATTACTCACGTCATATAAGGCTATATTCTAAAATAAGCGTTTTATTGTCGATTACTCACATGACAAAAAATTCCATTCTTTTAGAATCAAAATGTTTTCAATATTATAAACATGTTAGACAACAGATATTTAAAACTGAACAAAATATAATTTTAAAATATTTGTTTTACAGAAAGTAAAGTAGAATCTACAACAAAATAAAAAAATAACTTTTTGATAAAAGATTGAAAAGAGTTTCTTCTCTCGAAGCTATTATAGTAGTGTTATATTACATTAGTAATATTTTATCTGATTTTATGAAAACAAGATTAGAGTATTTAAGTATTGATATAAACGGCAAAACCTTAATATCCTTTAGAAGCAAACTTATATTTACTTAATGGAGAGATCGTGTGATCGCTAACCTTGGCTCCTCCGTAGAGAAAATAATTAATTCCACTAAATTTCGTCATTCCTTATAAAATCTATATTCACAGACATGAAGGAAAAGCCGACTTTTGCTCATGTGAATTTGAGTCCGTCTGTGTAGTTATCTATTTGTATTAAAAATCTAAGAAGTTCAAACGAGCACATTAAATTGTGCATAGAAAACTTTACGTATTGCTTCTTCTTTTTTCCTTTCACTTCCTCCACTTATTTTGGTAAGAATTTTTTAAGCAAATGATTTAACATTCATCAGTTTAGGGTCATATCTGCATTCGGTAGATGCCTGGAATTTACGTTAAAGTTGTAACATGATCTTCTTCTTCTTCTTCTTCTTCTTCTTCTTCTTCTTCTTCTTCTTCTTCTTCTTCTTCTTCTTCTTCTTCTGCTTCTTCTTCTTCTTCTTCTTCTTCTTCTACTTCTTCTTCTTCTACTTCTTCTTCTGGCACTTCGGTCCCTGTAGAACCTTGGCCTGCTCAACAATTCTCCTTCATTCGTCTTTGTCCAGAGGCTTACTCCTACAACCTGCCACTTGCATCTTCCTCAAATCCACTTCCACATCTTCACACCATCTTCTCCTCAGACGTCCTTTCCTCCTTACTTCCTCCGGCTTCCTTTCTAATGCCATTTTTTGGGCCTCGGTCACTTCTCATTCTCACCCCGTGCCCCAACCATCTCAACCTTTGCGCCTTCACTGCACCAACTATGTCCGCTTCTCCATACAGGTCTCTTAGCTCACGATTCTTCCTTATACTCCACATCTCACCGTCCCACACTGGTCGATAAAATCTTCTCAGAATTTTCCTTCCGAAGACACCAAGGTTTTTCATATCTTCTAACTTCAGTACCCATGTCTCGCTTGCATATGTTACTATAGGTCACATTACTGTGGTGTACATTTTCTTTTTGACATTCTTTGATTCATTCCTGGATTTAAATATATTTTTAATGCGTAGTAGCTTCTGTTTCCTGGCGCTATTCTTGCTTTGATTTCTTCGCTTGTTTCATTATTCTCTGTAATTGTGCTTCCGAGGTATTTGAATTCTTGGACCTCCTTAAAACTGCGGATGCCTATTCTTATTCTTCCTTTCTCTCTTTTCTCATTCCTTGTCATCAAAATATACTTTATTTTCTCCTTATTTATTTTTAATCCGGCCTTATGTCTCTCTCTTTCCAATTCCTGATATGCTGTCTGTCTTGTTCTTGCCACAATTACCACGTCGTCTGCATATGCTAGGTATTGGCAGATCTGTTATATATATTTCCATACATCTTTCTAGTACTAGATTGAATGCCATGAGGAAAGTAGATCACCCTGTCTTAGCCCCCTTTCCCCTTTAAACTGATTTGATATAACTCCCTGTTTCCTCACCCTATTTATTGTTTGCGATATTGTCATTTTTGTGAGATTAATAAACTTTTTGGGTATTACAAAGTCCTCCATTGTCTGTAGGAAATATTTTCTTTTTAAACTATATACGCCTGTTTATAATCTACGTACAGTAACATGATATTATACCTCAACACAAAATAAATGATTACAAAAATATTTTCTTTGGATCATCCACCAGAAGACAAAAATTTGATATTTGTAATTTTTCTCATAATTTCTTCACATTAATTGTCACTACGATCTTAAAATAATTGGAGGGCTTGACCGGCGTTGTCATTCATCCCAGCCATGTCTTCCTTAACGTGTCTTGTTTTTCACGTGAGAAGGGGAACGTCGGGGTAAAAATTTGTGTACACGTTTGGAATTTTATCAGGGTTTTAAACACGGTTTGCGATTTTTATGATTACGTTTTAAATCAGAATATTGTGAACGACGTCTTCATCAAATTGGCGCAAGCCAGGAAATATGTAGGCCTACTTTAAAGCAGTTGTTGCGTATTTGGCATTTGACTGTGTATCTGTTCCAAGCAGTTGTTGCGTGTTTGGCATTTCACTGTGAATCTGTTTCAAGCAGTTGTTGCGTTTTTGGCATTTGACTGTGTATCTGTTTCAAGCAGTTGTTGCGTGTTTGGCATTTGAGTGTGTATCTGTTTCAAGCAGTTGTTGCGTGTTTGGCATTTGACTGTGTATCTGTTTCAAGATGTGTCTCACGATAACGTTTGAACGCGTTATCCGATTTTCGTAAAACTCGGCACACGTGTCCGAACTTTCACCCTACAGAAACCTGTTGTTTTTAAATTGATGTCTTTAAAAATAGGAGGATGGGAGGCAAACCTTTTAGGGGTAAAAATTGTGAAAACATTGCAAAAGTCCATGTAGGATATCGAATTAAAGAAAATTTTAACCCCAGTTTGGATACACAACTTAAAAATTTCAAAATTTTTTAACATCAGAGCACCAAAAAGTGGGTGAAAATTTTGATACAATCGCAAAAACTCATGTGGGTTATCTAATTAAAGGGAATTTAAACTAACATCCGATGTAATGTTACGTTTTAGAAATTTCAACATTTTTGAGCACCACGGCAAATAAAAAATAAAAATTTGAAACCATTCTGAAAATGTAGAAGGGTGACTAGAAAGGAATTGTGACCTGAATCCGAATGTTTCGAATTTTAGTGTTTATTGTATGACTGCATGCTCCACAATTGTTATGTTACTAAAGAAATAGTATTTAAATCGGGATTTTTGTAATTTTTATCATAACTGAAAAATTATTTAATATTGATGTTTATGTAATAATAATACTGTATATGTACTTTGTTCAAAACAGTGAGCGAGTTCTGCAGCTCAGGAAGCATAGGCCTACTAGTCAAAATACCGTTCTCGTTAAGATGAAACCATTTTATACTAAAATACATCACCCTTTAAGGAGTTTCACTTTCTGAAAACCGGTTTATCAGAAAGGCGGTGATTAGTTTATATATTTCAAGGTCATATCCCGAACACGAGCAGTTACGCAACACCTTTGTGTTGACGTTGATAGCAGTATATGTTAAAACTAAAAAAAGTAATTTTGAAAAAACCTTTTTCCAAAATCATAGCAATTTTATTATGAAAGGTATGCTTATGGCATATCAAATGTGTCGGTTTTTTATTGTTATTTTAAATGTACATGTTTTTCAACCGGATTGTACTACGTCTTTATTTTAGCTTATCACAACCCTAGTTATAACCTAAGAAACGTTATAACCAAAGAGATGCTTTTTCTAGTAATCATTCTTTTAAATTATTTATTTTAACTTGTTATGCAATGACATAAACATATCAAGTAAATGACACACATAAGAACTTCGAGGAAACAAATGAATTATATGTAGTAATAAGATGGGTTCTTTTATTACAATGGAAATAGTTTGGGAATTAGGCAGGTTAGGCTGCCTTATGTGAGCTGTTAGGCATACGAGGAAGATACTGTGGCCAGTACTACGCTTCCGCCACCCATTATTGTTCCAGGATTTTATCCCATGTACTCATTTCCACGAGACGAATCGATCTAGATGCAGAAAAACGGCTCTACCTTAATTTATTATGCTCCCTGGATCTCAAGGTTAATAGACAGGCAACATTACCCACTAGTCTAATGAGCCTTACATAAACTAGGTGTCCCCGAGCGCGGACAAAAAGGGGCGAAGTTCTAGACAAATGTGAAATTTTCCATTAAATATAGAAATGAATATTTTCATATCTTAAAAAAATATTTGGGAAATGTGTTCAATAATAAGAATACAAATTGATGTAAATGATCAGTTATCCACTATATTTTATAACAAAGTATTTACATATAGCATGTAACAAATAAAAGTAAGACATTTGAACATAGTATACAATAATAACAATAACTTTTGAATATAATATACAATAATAATATATTTAATATAATAATAACAATATGCAGTAAACGGAAGTAGCATCTTGTCAAGATGACATATATTTTTTATAAGTAGCATCTATTTTGTATTACATATATTCCATAGTTTCTGAAATTCATTTCGACGTGCATTCATCGAATGACTACTGTTAATTTTTTTCAAACGATCGAAGTTAAATGATGGTTTCAACAGCAATCCACTCAAAGTTTTTACTCTCGATAATGCGACATAAGTTAGACCAACTTGGAACTCGTTATCACCAATGTCGACAATTGCTTTATCCAGAGTTATTCCTTGAGATCTGTGAATACTGATCGCGTATCCAAGCATAACAGGAAACTGCTTACGTGTACAACTGATTCCACGCCGTTTAAACGAAGACGTAATAGCCACAATAGGGACTGAGCTTCCATAAATAGTCGGACCAGTATATTTTTCAAATTGAACGAGAATGCATAATGGCATACGTTCACTATAAGCCTCGTATTCAATAGAAGGATCATAAATTATATCAGTAATTGTGCCAACTGATCCATTCGCGAGACCCTTGGCCACCCAAAGATTTCGTCTTAAAATAATTCTGGCTCCTTTACATAGACGTAATTCAGCAAACAATCCTTGAGCTTCATCAGAAGATGCAGCAAGGGCTTCTGAGCAGTTATGTACAGCTTTAATCAAGGCGATCGGTTGTTCATTTTTTTTAACTTTTCGTAATTAAATTTATCAATATCAGTATTTTTTGCCATTATGCACACTGCATTTTCAAAAGACTTATCCCCAATATTATTGACAAAAAATCGAGAAGATAACAGTTGATGATCAAGCTCAGTAATACTTCCATTCGAAATCCTATTAAGAGTTTCTCGGAAAGATCGTTGTTCATCTCCCATTTGTCTCATTATTTGTGTTAAAAAAATACCATTTTGAACTGTAAATATAATAAACTTGACTGAATAGTTTTAGCGTTTTTTCCAATAGTGTACAGGCTATAATCACATACTGGAGGAAGTTGTGACCAATTGCCCACTAAATAAATGCAAAGACCTCAGAATGGCAGGTTGGCTAATTGTGGTTTAGCGTCTCTGAGTCTTTGATCAACTTTGAAAAATAAGTTCAACCCAAGCATACTGGCTTCATCTATAATAACAAATTTAATGTCTTTGAATTCATCTTCAAAAAAAATTTTAGCATCACTGTTTAATTGTGGTAGAGCATTTCTCGAAGGAGGTATTCTAAGAGCTGAATGGAGGGTCTGTCCGTTAATATTATTCGCTGCAACACCTGTCGGAGCCATCAAAAGAGTAGCATTGCATTGGAAATGAGAGTTTATTCGATGAACCATCTCGTTGATGTTACAACTCTTTCCTGTTCCAGCCTTAACTTGGACTATTGCAAGCTTATGTAAACAATTATCGTAATCCATTAGCTGTTGATCCAAAAAAGACAAAATGGCATTTTGCTGTTCATTGAAGTTGATATTCAAAGGTTCAAAGAATTGTCGTTGATTTACAATCGTTTCTCTACTTTTCTCAATGAAATCAGTGTTATCTTTTATATCTGGATAACTATGTTAAGCTTCGTTCCAGTCATGAAGTATATCGATGTCACGATTACCAAGAGTAACATAGGCTGGTAGGTCATTAGGCATAACTGCAGCAATTGCCATCCAGTCTCTCTCATTAAATATACTTTTATTATCACTATTTTCAAATTCATCTTCGTCTTCCACTGGCTGTAAAAACATATTAATCTGTTGAGGTTCCACAATGTTACTTCGTTGATATGCAGTTTTCCAGGTTTCATCCTTATTTTTCAAATTTTGTTCACAACGCCAGGGTTTGTGTAACATTAGCTGTTGTTTACAAAATAATTCGAAGCTTGATTGATTCAAGTTTTTATCAACCTTAGGATAGACTTGTACTATTTTATGTTTTCTGCAAATAACCAGTCTATTTCTACTTCCTTTAGAATATCTTTTAGCAAATTCTAACAAAGTCATATCTTCCATATTTAGTGGTCTCTGATTGTAGAATTCAATAAATGATAAGGCAGTACCATCGTCTTCAGTTTCCGGAATAGCAACATAATTTTCAAGTTTAATCACAAGTGTCTGAAAGCTCCTCGTGCAATGGAATACTCATAAGTATATGACAGGTTTCACAAGCTCCAATGTCCCTTTCCCCAATTATTTTCATCATTAAACTGGTGTACGCCTGGCGAGCCTGATCATCAGAATTTCGCGATTTAACGATTTCTTCAAACATTTCTAACAAATTTTTAGAAGTAGGTTCTGATTTTGAGGCGTACTTATATGTATGATATGTATTCAATTACAGCATATAATGACGTAATAACCTGGAAATCGGTATTAGCTCTCCATGTTTGAGCAATAAAAGAGTTGAATAGATTGAGTTTCTCGTCATTTCTCACAGGAGTGTACACCCAATTTCCTTTACTATCTTTCAGTAAAGTCGATACTTTTTGAATTGCTTTAGGGAATTTAAAGCGACAGATAAATTCGCGACCATTCGGTTTCAGACAGTAACCTTTTGAGCACTGTGTATGTCGTTGGAATCGATTCAATAATTCAGAAATAGATCGGTCATCGTCAATTACAACATCACTTGATCTAATACGTGAAGGATGTATTGTTGCTGGTGGAATGGATGGCAATGGGTTGAACGCACTTACTAACTTATCGTAGTACGTTGTTGCTTCAAGCAACTGTTGCTGAGAAGCAGGATCAAAGTTCTAGGATCCGGAGCACCAGATATCCAAATAAGACCGTGTAAATGGCATGAACCACGATGCTGAAATTCGAACCGAAACCAATAATCGAGAACTTTATATCGTTTGCATACCACTTTTTCAATGAAAGTAACAGCTCGAAACGTGAAGTAATTTTCAACAATTAATGGATTTTCATTTATGAGTTTTTGTCGTTGTTGTACAATTTGAGATTCATTCAATAATTCCTCTTCTTCGAAATTACAGCCTAGAAGACGTGCTAAGTCAGGCCACCAAAGGTCAGCAGCACTCAATGTTAAGAAAGCTGCCGGTAGTATATCGAGCTGGCTTATCATCGACTCTAATTCACCTCTCCTTTGGAACCAATAAGAATTAGAACCTCGTATTTTAGAGCACCAATAATACAAACCTTTTACTATTTTTGGATTGTGTGACATTGCATCACGTAATTGTTGAATATTACCATGAAAATCAGATTTTTTAGCAAATATTCCTCCTCGTTTGATTGCATCGTGTCGTTGAACAGTATTTAGTGCAAAAAATCGGAACCGTGGATCTTGAGCAAAACGGCGATCTTTGTATTCCATTAAAAATTGGAAATATTCTAATGGTGTTATATTCATGTTATTAGGACGAGTATTATCATTCAATTCCGCAGAACCATAAGGAAATAATGCTGGAAAAGCCATAGTTATATATCCTTCACATGTAAATTCGTTGATAATGTTAGTACCTTTTGGCCACGGTATGACATTATTTACATCAGATCGGATGCGGTCAACTTCTTGTAATTTAATATCATTGGGTATGACACTTTCATAAACATCATTACTTTCCTTTGAGTTATCATCCAACTCTGGTATTTCTACCGTTGGTGTTTGATCTAAAATACTCCCCTCTATGGAAAGCTGAGAAATACGATCGACATCAATTGATATATCTGCATAGTAAGGATTGTTGGTTTTCAAAAAAGTTAGAGCAGTAACTATTTTACTTCGCCTAACATGGAAATCACGATGTTCATTCAAACCCTCTCGCCTCACAACGATTGTACTCAATGTACGTACTATGGTATTCGAGGTAAACAACGAATTATTTCATCAATATTCTGTCCAACATTGATTGTATTTCCTTTATACGCAAACTGACCGGGCAAACCACGTGATTTGATCCTGTATACACGTATTACTGGTTGCACTTTAGCTATAAGTAACTGCTCAACGTAAGTAAGTCCTTGAAGTTCAATCGCTACCATTCTTGGATCCATCTTATTTACTGCCGTAAATTTATGAGGATGTTTTTTACATTATTTACACGCATCAAAATTTTTACTTTGAATTACAGTCCTACCACAGTTGTTACATTCAAAACAATTTAAATTCTGTAACTCTTGTTCAAACTGAATTTGTAGATTGCGAAACTGAGAGTTATCTGCACTAACCTGATCAACATTAGACAACACATAACCGTTTTGATTTCGTGAACCACTATATTATTTTTGACGATAAGTCTGACGACTATGAATACTTCCACCTCGGCGTCTTTTAGGCATGATTAATTATTTCAACATATTCTGGGTTACACAAAAGCGAAAAGCAAAACGCACTCAAAGAAATAATTACAGCATTGTTGCAGTCGATACACCACGTCTCAATGTGTAATCATGTGAGTGCGTTCGGGTACACTCGTCGATACACCACGTCTCAATGTGTAATCATGTGACTGCGTTCGGGTACACTCATCGATACACCACGTCTCAATGTGTAATCATGTGACTGCGTTCGGGTACACTCGTTCACCGTCGGACCGATTCGGCGCAGTTGATGTAAATTTCAAACGGTTTTAATTTAGCGGAATTAAACGATTATTATTTAACTTTGGCTCGACCAATGTTTCCAAAAATTTAAATGTGTACCCCGGAATATGTACAGAATGTACATATAAAGTTTGGTGGAGATTGGATAAGTGGTTTCGGTCTTAATACACTATCGTTTTAAAGGCTTTTAATTTAGCGAAATTAAATGATTATTTAACTTAGAATCGACCAATCTTCACAAAAATGAAAATATGCACCCCTGAATATGTACAGAATGTAAAGTTTGTTGGAGATTGGATGAGTAATTTCGGAGGAGTATGCGTCAAAAAAAGTGAAAAGTGGCGGATAGAGGGGCTTCGCTTCGTTTCTCCCCAATAACATTATTTGAAATCGTTTCGACCCTATTAAACAAACAGGCATAAATTAAATACGCTGTACTTTTGGATTTGTTAACTAAAAGTTTTCATTTAATTCTGCTAGTCTAAACACTGGCATGAAGACGCATCGAGAAGGCGAAATCCTCACGACATATTACGTCATTGATGAAGGTCACAACGAAGGTCGCTGTGTTTTGCGGGACTGCTCCGATTCACTGAAATTACGGAAATTCTGAGAGCAACAGTGGTAATTGCCAAAACAAAGGAGTTTCGCTTTCTAAAAACCGGTTGCTTTCCGGTTTATCAGGAAGGCGGTGATTAGTTTATATATTTCAAGGTCGTATCCCGAACACGTGCAGTTACGGAACACCTTTGTGTTGACGTTGATACCGGGCTTCAATTAATTTGCAGTGAGTGATAAATGCGCAATAAAAACATGTATCTTGATATAGTTAAGAAAAACAAATTGTCATAAAATATAAATTTGGAATCCAAAGTAATGTACTTGCAATAGTTACTAAAAACCATTTATTGTTAAAATTTTTACTATTAATGAACTCGTAGACTGATGGTGTTACCAAAAATTTAATTATAGTTATTAGTATTAATATGGTGAAAAATAGGATTTCTTGAATTTTCCTTGCCTGACATTAATTTTCTGTCCGATATACACATGTATATACGCGTACGCTATATTATTCTATAATACATTCATATTTGCTCAATTATTCTTGTGTAGGCTATGTTTTTATATTATTATTAATAATAAATAAATCTTTTTTACAAGAATATTTTTTTTTATTTTTTGAATATAATACTGTTCCAATTGTATAAACTATAATAATCAGAAATACAAATTAATGATAATACAGATTAATCAGAAACACATATTATTCTTGGATTTCGTTGTCCATGACGCGTCCGTTACTTAACTAAATATAATTATTTCACTACCGACTCGGAACACAAAGTTTTTTATGGGTAAAAACCTAAAAGTTTTACCTTATAACCTGAACTTGTTTCGCCTTTAAAAAGCTTCTTCAGAGGCTGTCGCTGGAAACCCGTCTTGTTGTTGGCGACGGTATCGACTTTCGAAAGATCGATATTGTGTGTGTGGGGTGTGATATGTTCGAATAATGCGTGTGATTTGAATTGTGTCTGTTCGTTTAGGATATCGTTTTTATTTGTTTTCGTGTGTTTGTATATTTCCAATTGTTCTGGAGTATCTAGTTTTCGGCCTTTTGTGTGTACGTGTAGAATGTCCATGTTATTGTCGATATTCTATGGACATTCTACACGTACACACAAAAGGTCGAAAACTAGACACTCCAGAACAATTGGAAATATACAAACACACGAAAACAAATAAAAACGACATCCTAAACGAACAGACACAGTTCAAATGACACGCATTATTCGAACATATCACACCGCACACACACAACATCGATCTTTCGAAAGTCGATACCGTCGCCAACAACAAGACGGACAGTGCTCCCAGCAGCAGCCTCTGAAGAAGCTTTTTACAAGGGGAGACAGGTTCAGGTTATAAGGTAAAACTTTTACGTTTTTACCCATAAGAAACTTTGTGTTCCGAGTCGGTAGTGAAATAATCACATATTATTCTATATAAGTGATATAACATATTATATAGATAATTTTGTAACGTGAATGACAATAGAGAAAGATTATATCCGTGGTTGTGTTGAAAAAGGCTGAAAGAAGAAGAAAAAGAAAAAATTATATCTATCATGAAAGTGTATTTATGAACGTTCTTGTTTATGAGTATTGTTTCGCTTGCATATGGGGTCTGGTAGAAATGATCAACTGATGATGTATAACAAAATTTTTATCATTACCAGATTGTTTAATACTACGTTAGTATATAATGAAGATGTTATTTTCTTATTTGGAACGTGTTTCGAGCATTAACTAGCAAGCTCATCACCACCCATGGTTGCTGCTGCAAACCGCTATTGGCTTTTGGTTGGTTTTTGTAGATCAAGGCATATTGGTGTTACTGTGATCATACATGGTGTATAAATTAGTTCTTTGAGTATTTCCAGTGTTTAGTGCTTAAAACATTTTGTCTTGTTTTGTATAGATTTCTATTTATTCCGACAATGGTTTGTTTTGTGTTTTATGTTTATATATGTGTCGGTTTTCCCCAAATACTCGTTATATTGCCTTTGACTGGTTTATCTTTTATTAGTGTTATGTTGCTGATGTCTAGGAATGGTTGTCCTGTATTTATTACGTGTGTAGCTAAATTGAATTTATAAATATTTGTTTTTTGTGTGTATATTTGCTTTTTTAATTCCTTTAATCTGGCCTATGTAAGATTGTTGCAGTCTTTGCATAGTACTTTATATATCCCATTGTTTAATGTATCATCTTTGTTGTACGAGTAATTTAGTATCAGTATATTGCTTTTTTCTTTTTTTGTATGCTACTTTAATATCATCTGTATTTTTGATAAGTTTCTGAAGTCTTGGCACGGTTTTGTTTACAGAAGTGCCCACTTTTATGTTGTTATTATCATTATTTGGGTATGATTCTTTTTGATCAGTTCTAAATGTACTGTCCTTACTTTATATTGTATTTTATTTGATACATTGTTTATGACTTTTTTTTACTGGGTCCGTTTTGTCGCCAATTTGGTATATTTATTTCCTCCTTTTTTATTTCCTGTGTATTTAAGCGTATTTTATACGTTCTATTGGAGAGTGAGTGGAAAGCTGCTATTTTGTGTTGTTGTGAGTGGTGTGAGTTTTCAGGTAAGAATAGTGCATGTTGCTTATATGTATATTGCATTGGTTGTTCCTATAAGTAGTTAAATCTAAATTTGTTGTTTTTTTGTCTTTTCCATCTGTAAAATGTATATTTGGTTGTATGTTGTAAAAGTGTTTTAATATTTCATCTTTATTTATGTCTTTGTTGTTACATATACACAGGACATCATCGACATATCAGTACATACTCTGTTTTGGTCTAATGGTTTTGTATTTTATCATTCTTGATGTCAATTTGCTGTAAAAATATTTCTAAAATTATACTTGATAACGCAGATGCCATTGTCAATCATCCGTATTGCTGGTAAATTTTATTATTGAACGAGCATAATTCTGGTTTAGTATTAGTTGGAAGTTGATTTTTTTTTTTTTAATTCAGTTATATCTTGATCAGTAACTTTTGGTCAGTAACTTAGTAACTTTGATGATGATTATATTTTTTGTTTCTTCTATAGGTGCATACGTTGGTGTACATGTTGGTTATATCATGTGATGTGAAGAGGGTGTTTTCATTTATAAATTAATGATAATCTTTCTAGAATAAATTACATATTACGAGTCAGCGTTAATGTGCCGTCACTGTACATTGTGACCTCGGCTACTGCAGCCATACATTTTGCTGCTGAACACGTGGCAAAACTTCGTCAATGCTTTACTGTTGACGCACTTAAGTTTCTGGACCACGCCTAAACGAGAATACAGAAAATAACCATATTTCATTGTATGTGGCACTCTGTAAGTTATTGAAAGTGATTGGAAACCGTACTGGAAACGTACATAATGTTACATGGAAACGTACACATTCTACTTAGATTCCATGTAAGTTTATGGTTGGTTTTTAGAACACTTTAAGTGAAAAGCGAATCCGTTTGTATTAGAGACGTTACTGTTATAACCGCACGGACATTTTGCTGAAGACTATCTGCGTAGCTTATTTCTAGAATCGAGTGTTTTGCTTATGAGTTGATTACATGTTACACATGTATATCGCTCAGTGTCTATTACTCCTTAATTAATATTATTACAATACAATATAGTAATATACACACTACATATATAATATAATAATTAAATTATTATTCCTTACTATTTACATTCTACAGTCATTATACAATTTTGTAAATACTACTGAAGAATCCATAATAGCCAAGAATTTAAAAATAATACTTGAGAATGTATACCAATGCTGAATCCAAATGTGGAATGAAGAATTTTGTGATGTACACAACGGTTTTGTATGTATTTTTGGAAACGTAAGAAGTTTTGGAGGAGCATGGTTTAACTGAGACCTGTTACACTTACTGCTCTCGGTTGTACGGTCTACAATCGCTTGCAAGACAGTTGCAAGTCATACAATTGCTCGTGCAACTACTGGCCTCTATTACACTAAGCAACTGATTGCACCCAACTGGTCGCGTAGTGTAATAGCTGCTTAATCGCTACTGTGACTGTTAATAGCTACGCATATCAGCGTTAAAGTTATGGCTAGTTTTACGCTTTGTTTATTGCGTAGTAGGCTTTCGGTCACGTGGAGACTCTTCGTTCAATGAAATAGTTTTAAGTAATAATAATAAACTCCTTTTGTACCATAATGGCTTAGTATTTTGTGTTATTTCCCTTTCACTTATAAAAATGTTTTCAGATTTTATTCATGAATAATTTGACACTAAAAACCAAATTAATAACTTTTGCCTTGGAACACACACGGGACAAGAAACAATGCAATGTGACATTAAGACGAAAGAGTGGAATGTAGCAGAAAAGGGGGTTAGGTTATTCTGTTTAAAAAAGAAGCACTACTTGACAGGGTATTAAATACGTGGGAGGTAATGTGTATTTAATTACAGCTAATGTGCTCACGAGAGAGACGAGAATAAATGTGTCCGATAAAATATCGGGTCCAAGTAACACGAAGACATGAGCGAACACGATTATTTCACTAATTTAATACTCACTCATTAAAAACAAGTAGTTTTATTCTAATAGTTCCAAAAAGCATAACAATAATAATAGCAACAATAACAACAAAATCCATCATCATCATCATCATCATCATCATCATCATCATACTCATCATCGTTTTTAATCTCATTTTAAGGACGGTTTTACACGTCGTTAATTATAGAATTAATTGAATAAAGACATTAGATATCAGGCAATCTTTAGTCTTTCGAAACCTTCAACTGAAATTACAAATTAATTTTATAACCATCTCTAGCAAAATGTCAGATACAGCACCGAGTTAATAAAATCAGTAGTACACCAGAGGGTTTTTATTACTACAGTTATTAAGAACAACAATGTCTGTGTTCCCTAACCTAACTTAGAAACGGGTAGTTGTAGGTTCAGAATAAAAATTTTCAATTGTCCCTTTCAAAGTAGAACATTTCTAAAAGAAATCCAGTTTTATTAAGCATAATGAAGTAAATAGAAAATAGATGTTACGTAAAGAAAGCAAGTCTATTCACTTAAAATTAACATTTTTAATTTTTATTCAAACGTTTTAAAAGTACCTGCAAACCTTCAGTTTTTTTTTTGTTTTTCGGCCTCAACAAACGTTTCTTTCCCTTTTAAGTTATTGAGTAATATTGCAATATCCCCATGTAAATTTTGTCTATTTAAAATATACATGCAATAATACTTTGAATTATTGAATGTATGTACATACTTATGTACGTTATTAAATTTTATTTTATATATTTCCCAATTCCACGACGAAAATTACAAGATATAATTTGCAATTTTTAAAACACCAAAGCGATTTAAAAGGCAAATTTAACCTCGTAAAACTGTCATTTCCAACAAATATATCATGGCAATAGAAAGTACTCGCAACAAGTTACAAATGTTTAAGCTCACTGTATAAAAGAACTGCTAAACTAATGAATCTGTTAGTATTTTCCTTTAAAATCTTCAACAATTTTACATTTGTTAGATTCGGAAAAATGGAAATATCAAGGTCAAAATCAAGAACAACTTGATTTTCGTCTGTCGTTGTAAATAAAACGTTTATCAACAACAACTACTACTTGTTATTCTTTGTTTCGTTCGAAGCAAAATCAATTTGGCTCACGAAACGTCATTGGTGGCTAAACATGATCCACGAGAAATGTCTTCGATTACGTGACTAACATTCAAAACATAATTGGGAAGGGTGTAGGCTCGAGTAGAGCTAGTTTCGATAATTAGTATATCTATTGTCGAATTTTAAATGGATCATTTTGAAACAAATTGACCTTAATTATTTTCAATTAGTTATCGCGTTGCACATATATCGATTAAACAAAAATCAGTTACTAAGCTCATCGGTAAATTTTGATCTTCAAAGTTTGTCAGGTCACCATTTACAACCAATAAATAGACAAATAATAGAAATGGTGAATTATAACCACGTGCCCAAAATTACAGAAGTTGACCAGACGAAAAAATGAAGGTTGACAAAGAAATTAACGATTTTGATACGATTATGACAAGTAATTTAAAAAAATGGGAAGAATAAAGGCTTGACGGATATTACCCTGATATTCATAAAGAAATGTACCACCACAGTAAATTAAGAAACCTTGTAAAAGTAATTAGGGAGGTGAGATTGTTTCCTGACGGTATACAGGTAGTGTCCTACTTAAATATTAGAATAGGATGACAACTAATGAATGCTGAATTTACTGATCGTAATTGGTTTTAAATTTAATTCTATTAGTTTTGTGTCAATTTTATTTTGTACACCACCTTATCGGACTTAATGTAAACACATTAAACAGAAAATACTGTTACACAAGCCCTTGCAAACAGAAACCTTTCGAAGATACATTTCGAAGTACATAGCCAACCATACTAAGAATAAGGTTAGAGTAATTAATAGACACTACAGTAATAACAAATGATCTAAATAAACACATTACTTCACAAATTATGGCCCTCGCAAAATACAATAATGATGTAAAAATTGGACACAAGTATACCATATATATCAAAGTTACAATATTTGGTAAAATGATTCCCAACCCAAAACTAATTAATATAATAAAAATACTCTCAAAATCCATACGTACCTAAAGCAACCTATGTGTTACATATTAGATTCAGTGAAAGTAATAATTTCTGCAACAAATTTAAACGTTGCTGGAAATGGCCTTTCAAAGCAAACGTTGTAAATATGAACCACTACATACAGAATATTTCATGTTAATTGAAACATTCGTACTGTGAAGAAGTCTTATGAGTCCTATGTATTTTTCACAAAGTGATATGAGCCACTTATATAATAATAAAGTCTACTTAAAATATACACTAATTGTTATTTATTTATATTTATATTTATATTTATATTTATATTTTATTAGTAGTTTAAACCTATCGACAGTGTAAATTTTCTTTTTAATAACCACGCAAGTCTACGAGAGTGCACATATGACGACATAGCATCCGTAGTAAGGTACAGTTTGAAAAGGTTCTACTCTTATAGTTGAACGGTTTCCGCTGTATAATTTACGACAGGGATACACTGTAAATGCAGAGTGGCAACGATGGATTAGGAATTGCAAAATTATAAGACTAAATTATAGCCCTATGAGGTTTTTAAAAGTAGAAATAATGTTTTATGGCGTATATAAAAAAAATCAGAAATAATACATCTATCAAGATCCGTTCAGGTAATACATCTATAAGAAATCATCTCACAAAAAATTGTATAGAAACATTTGTTAAGGAAAAAAATTGTTTCATTATCTAAGAAAGCTTCTGTAAAATTATTGGTATGAAGCACATTTTTTGTGGAAGCGAAAGTGGAGATTGGGAAATAAGAAGAAACCCATCTTAAAACAGCCAACGTTTAGGAAGGCCTACGAATCCCTCGTTTTGAAAATGCCAAAGTAAGAACGAGATATGAGAATTACTTCCAATGAAAACGACCAACAGGAGTGAGAAGGAAATGAATGCTTCCAAGACGCGTAGTGACTGGGTCACTGGTTCCCAGCCGGGCTGCCGAGAGCAGTCGTCAAGAACAGCGGCAAAACTCTGAGTGATTTATCAAAACACAATAATTTCTGTACAAACTGGTATAAATTGAACCTTAAGGAACAGGAAAAAATTATTTCACTTCGAAATAGTTGTTTGCTGTGATTATTTTTCTCGGGGATATTCTCATGGATATACAAGTATAGGCAAAGACGGTAACAATTTTATTAGTTTTCTACTTTTTACTAATGCGAAATGGAATTGTTCACGTTTCTACAGTTAAAAGTATCAATACAGAGCGATTACGCTTGGTTCATGAAGAAATGGAAGTACGATCTCTACGAACATTAAAAATATTTGGTAATCCGTCGGTTACAATATATTTTTTTTTTTAAATGAAGTTAATGGAAGGCTACTAGAAAAAAAGAACGAAATGTGCAACGCGGTCCGATAAAAAAATAGGCCTACAGGAGTAGTATATTTAAAGGTACTGTAATAATTTGGACCTCTTTCAGAGCAATAAACAGGGGCAATAAACATTTGGTGAGAATTTTTTTTTGTCACTTGGTCAGCGAAATGCTGTGAAATACAACTTATGCTGTGCTCAAAACTCTGTTGAAGTGACATCGTTTTGCCTCTCAATAGATTTTAAAGCATTTCCCTTACACAAAGACGGGATTAAAAGCATTTTAATAAAACTAAATATAGCGCCACGCGAAAAAGTGTCTTGTAAGTGAGCGGCGGGAAACATGAAAATAAATATGAAGGGAGCTGGTAATTTACATTCGAGATACGGAGGAACAGTTCTCTGTGTGTGTGTGTGTGTGTGTGTGTGTGTGTGTGTGTGTGTGTGTGTGTGTGTGTGTGTGTGTGTGTGTGTGTGTGTGTGTGTGTGTGTGTGTGTGTGTGTGTGTGTGTGTGTGCGCGCTCCCGCGCGCAAGTTTGTTGATATCTATGAAAACCTACTTATTTCATTTAGTAAGTACAAAATCATGAATACTGATGACAAAGATCCAAAAAATCCTTAAATAATTTAGAAGATACCGTCCAGTAATTTCATAATTTTTTGAATCAACAGTAGAAAGTGCTGTTGTTATATGATCGTCTAATCCTGTTAGTTGCTCTGAAGGAATCCAAGTTTTCACGGTATCTCTAAATAGACAGCACTCCAAAATAGGCATATAAAAGTGAAATTTAAAATAAAAATTTATCTCACAAAATGTATTATAACAAACAATTGTTTCAAGACTGTATTTCTACTGTTTAATGCCTACATAACTGCCTACACGTATTTAGATTACAAGTATATGTAAGTATTGTAAATTATAATGTATCTTCTTAAGTAAAGTTTATATAATAATGTACTCTTGAAGGTATCCAGCCATCCAGGGTATCCAGCTTGATTCATCCATCAAATCTGTACTTATGCATGGGATGCTTAAATTTGCAAGTAGAGCCACGATGGTTTAACAACAAGACCGTACCGACAAAGTCAATATTAATAAATACAATAAAAACTCTCTTATAGCGAACGCATAATTTATCGAGGTGACGACAAATTTACCTGCCAATTTTAGGGTCCCGTTAATTCAAAAGAATTGTGAACCACTGCTCTAAATCATCATGACGACCGAGTATTAGAGAATGTTATCCTTAAATACGAGTCTCACGAGGCTCAGACAGTAAACTTCTACGGAAGGCTACGGTGATTGGAGGAGACACGCTCTACAGAGAGTAATCAAAACCTGCTCATACACGGTCGCAAACACTGTGTACAAAATCCATTACGTAATTTATTACTCGTTATTCTTATGTAGTTACGACATTAAAGCAACAAATGATGACGGATTAGCGGGCGTTCATTAATAATACATTGTTGTAGTATGACAGTTGCAAAGCTGAATGTCGTAAGTCATGGCTGTCTAGTCAGTGTCAGGTTCAAGACGCGAGAGTAACCATGAAACGTCGAAAACAAAAGCAAACAGGCGAACGTCTGTCAATGCCAAGCAAACACCCATGCGACACAGTCTTGGTTAGCGGTGCTGCGTTATGAACCGTCGCGTAAATGCCTAGTGCTTAAAATAGAAAAACAAAAAGAAACACTGCACTCTAATGCGCCTGTCGGAGATCACCACCCTATAATTTTAACTTGTTTTGGCACTTCTAAGGATTGTTTATATTTTTCTACATTTATCACACTTATTGTAAATAAAAAAATCAACATTTCTTAAATGACGTCCTGCGGTGACGATAATGTTTTTAATTATCGTCTGCGGTGAAAATACTCATTGTATAATACATAATACTCATTTTCACGCAGATGGTACATGAATATAAGAAATTCTTTTCTCATACCAGAAGTCGGACAGTCGCTAATTTTACTGTCTGGTACTGTCTACCTACCTTTTGGTTAGTTTATTTAGAAAATATAGGTGTCAAGCAATGTAAAATTTAGCAGTAATTAAAAAAATTCTTGTAGTTTTTGATTGAACATGAACAATTACTATTTAGCAATAGCAAGTAAGTCCCTGTTCTTCTCTAACTAAGTAAATAGTTCTTCACAAACATTATTCCTAGTACCTTTCCTTTTATCTCTTTTAGTATATTCTTGTACAAGTTTCTGTTGGTTAAGCTTTCGCGTATTTTAAATATGTTTGTTGTATAATTTTTACCTGAAAAAACATTGTCACGACAGTCGCAAGGATCGCGATGTTTGGAAGTGTTGAAGAGAATAATTGACACCAGATGAAATTACTATTTAGAACTTTAATTACAGTTTAAATAGATGCAAACTACACCTACTCATAATCTTCACAGGAATAAGCTGGACATATTTTATGGCACGAGATAAAGGCAGACCAAGAAAACGGTGGCTATGAAGACGGAACAGGCTACAGGCCTAATTCTTGAAGTGAAGACGAAGAAGAAGAATAGATACAACAAAAATAAACACATACAACTATTCTTCAAGCGCACGATTGTACAACTCACAGTAATGCAATGCACAATAAATGTCACTTATTAAACTGTGTCTCACTAAATAATGAAACCCACCAATCACAGGTAACCGAACGCAATAATTCACAAATCACAATAACTCCCATAACGCACACCAAATTGCAGATCTACTAAACTGACTAACTGACTAAACTCCACTTCTGAATCACTGTAATTATACTCGACTATGGAGTAGTATGGAACATAAGTGCTATGTAGTAGTCTGTGTTGTTGGGGGGGGGGGGGACAAAAAGGATCTGGATGCCGGTAGAATAATATGAAAGGCGCGTTGAAAAAGTTGGGAAGGTGTTGGGGGGGGGGACAAAAACGACCTGGATGGCGGTAGAATAATATGAAAGGCGCGTTGTAGAAGTTGAGAAGGTGCGCAATCATTGCCTAATACTCAGCAATATTCTTTCGTGTAGATTTCACAATTAAAATTTAAAATACCAAAACGTCTGTAAATCTGAAATAGCATTTTGTTGATAGTAATCTAGTTAAAGGCATCTGAATAGAAGATAAGTGACAAATACGCAGCCAATTTTCAAAAGATGAGAGAGATAAGAAGGCATATGAAACAGTTTTTGTGACAACAGCAATGTTGGTTAGGCAATCATTTATTTACTTTTGCCTGATTTTCTTTGAGCAAGGACTGCTTGCGTTCCATGTTCTGAGGATTGGCCTGTGATGAACTGAGTTAACTTGGCTACCGATATTCTAGGTGTGTAAGTAGATTGAGACATAGACGTAAAAGCCGCAAGGAAACTCCAGAGTTTACTCAGTGTGAAGGCGAAAAAGACACGTCACGATTCAGTTGGGGTACGAAACACTCAGACCACACTGATAATAATGAGACACGGGTTGTGAACACATCGATCGTAAATAACATATGAAGGTCTTACTACAGTTCAATATTATTAAGTCAGGCAGGACAAACGTAAAATATATACAATCTACAACAGAATTACCACTTACTTGAAACGGTACGGACCCATTTCGGTGAACTTGGGATTCGCCTTTCCCAGTTCCTGTGGGTTTGTCCAGTTGTGGAAATAGAACTCTATATAAATGGGCACCGGCGTTCCTTTCCATAGTTTGTACGCTCGAGAATTTGGCGACAGCTGCATCTCCTGAAACGGTCAAAACAAATATTACTGATGTTTGAACGCCAAGTAATACTACAATACTACAAGTCTCAACTGCGAATATGTTACCTCATTCATACAGATTACACAGGGTTGCCATTTTCTAAACAGAAGGTTTAAAACCTAGGTCAATCTCGGTCATAAAACTGCAGGCCTACATAGTGCAACAACGCTATAGTCGAGAGTGTAGTTCTACCGGTTTCTCGGCTAGCCGACTAGTGCGTGTCTGTCAAAGCCGCACTAAAGTACCCTATAGACTTTTCGAGTGCCTGTTATGGAACATTATTCTGGAACAGCTACATGTTATAACGGAACAGGTGCCGCTTAGAGTTAGTTTACGTTGGGCGATTTATCAAGTGCGGATATCAAGTGGTTTGTTATTATTCTGTTAGTGATTATTGTATAATTAGTGGGGAACTTTATTAGTTGACATTATTATTGTGTGTGGACAAATTTAACTTGAACTATTGTACGAGAGTATTTTGTTGATTTCACACTGTTATTTTTGACTCGTTAAAGCTGGTAATTAATGATTTTACTGGTGTCTGTATTTTGTTTTCGACTGTACCATACAACGATCAGTGAGACCGTCATAACAATATGATATAACAACAACAATCCGACACATTTGATGTGTCTTTAGCATGTCACTCCAACTTAAATTGTTGTGTTATTGAAAAAATGTGTTTTTAAAAATGACTTTTTGCTTTAAAGTAAAACAATTTTTACTTTATAACATACACTTAGCGGTTACTAACAAAAATATATACATGTATAGATTACCATAGTCTTATTTATTATAGAATGACAATATTTTCTTGACTGAAACGATACTTCAGTTACATGTGAAACAATTATAAATAAAAAATTGACCATTGGTAAGAAAAATAAATTAAAAAATTTAAAACACATCACTGCGTTTTTTTAAACAAAAACCAATATTTTTTGTGTTCCTCATTACTGTCAGCTCCCCAACTAATTTTAATTTTTTAGTAAAGGATACATTGTTTGTAATGCATCAATAAACAAGCATTTGCGATTTGGTATTTTGAATTACTAAAGTAAATGATGAAACGTCAGAAACAAAAGAAATTGAAGCGGAGTTTATTTAAACCCAAACACCACAAACTAAAAATCATCCGTCAATTGACTATTTGTGCAGTTAGATAAAGGAATTAGCTAATTTACTTCTTACATCGTCGTTACAAACTGTTTTATAAAACATTTTTGGAACACATTTCCCACCTGGACGCTCCTCTCTGGCACGAAATAAAGGATATGTCTGGGAAAGCCCAAACGGACGGCGACCCCAGATTAAGGACACACCTTTTAAACAATGAGTTGCGAACGCCTGGTACTTTTTCATGCCATTCATCATGAAGGAGCTAAAGTTTTGTGTGGCATTTGGAATCTTAGATGCAACTTTCTGCTCTCACCAGAATCGGTTTGGTTTCTCCAATTTGGATCTGACCAGATTTATGTAGACACATTGAGTTTTGCGAAGGTGACTAGTGAAGACAGCGTGACAGTATTTTGGCAACACTCCAAATCAATGATTTCAAGACACTAAAATGTTAAAAAAATAGACTTGTTAATAAAGAAATTTAATAATATTTTTTAATTATTTGTACCGATTTCAGTTTATTAGTGGCGCCTTTACAAACAGATAATATTGTTATGGTATAAGTAAATTTTACATGTTTTCCTCCGACTTACAATTATTATCAACAACTGGGAACTGGTTAAATACTGACACGACACGGGTGCTACAGGTAGAAAAGTCGGATCTGTCTCGAGGTGTGTTAATTTTGCCAACGTGTGTTAATCACCGAACATCTGATTTCGGAATTTCTAAATCTCTAGCAGACTAATAAAATTAATCTTATTCTGATTCTTTTTTATTTAAAACATTCGCCTTACAGCGTGTTGCGGTACAACTTACGTTCCGTCACCGCCAAAAACAGGAATCATCAATGTGTTAACCACGTGTGGTGGGAAGCCGCACGACAGAGCGGGATTTATGTTGTCCACGTGTAGTGTATGCCTTTGTTAATTTTATAACAGAGGCATGAATGATACGTAATACCATCGTATTATTGTGCCCAGCGAGACCGAGATGGGTCTGGGCAGGCAGACCGAGTCGAACCTCGACTCCATCCCATGACCTCAGAACGGCCGTTGTGAGTATGAGTTGGCAGCGATACCACTATGGTATTATTTGATATGGACGTGTCTGAACGAATGGTCGAATATAATGTCTCAAAGGAAGTGTGGAATCAGCAACCCAACGGTAGAAGAAGGAACAGAGAAGGAAAGAAAGTACAGACAAGGGTATGAGAAAGAGAGACTTTGACGATGACTTAAGAGCAGCGGATGAGGCGAGAAACAGACCGAGTACGATGCCATGCGTCGCGATAACGGATGGAAGTATGCGATCATGCGCGATCCTCTGATGTAAGTCATCGCAACGTAAGGGGCCGCACACCGACTACGACAAAGTGGGATTAGTCTCGTTTGGTTTGTATTTAATTTCTGTTTTCTGTAAAGGGTGTTGTCTAGAAGGCAGAGCATTAGCTGCCAATTTATTTTTATAGAGGATGTGGGTTCACAAGTCTTCATCCTATAAATCAAAGGCGTGAGGTGTACGGAGAATATCATAAATTGTTCGAGGAACTGAGGAGTTTCCCTGAACAATACGTAAACTATTTTCGCATGTCAGAAAATCAGTTCGAAATTCTTCATGCTCTTATTGAGAACAAAATCCAGAATGAAAGTTTTGTATTTCAGCGAGAGAACGCTTAGTTGTGACACTAAGGTAAGAACAGTTATTCATTTATCTAAGCATAGGATATCCTAAATATTTATTCTATTAACGTTTTATGCTAAATATAGTAATCATTTACAGGATAAAATTTCTTTTGTTAAGTCTGACGGATCGGACACTAACTGATAATCGCGCTAAACGTCTGTCATCGAATTGCATGCCGGCCGACGCGCATTAGTCATCGCAACGTACTTGGTGTGGGGACTTTATAACGCAACATGCCCATCAATTTTCATGCGATTACCCGGTCTGTTTCACACCTGAATGTGGAGACTGAAAATCGGAAATAGTCGGAGAGAGTTGTACAGCAGCCGCAACATTTGATACAGGAGTTTATTCATTTTTAGTTTACAGTTTTATAGTTTATTCAAAATACGAGTCAATGATCGTGCAGTAAGATCAGCTTTTCATGTGATTTTTGCTCACTGTATGTGATCGAGTCTTAGTATCATGTGGGATACTACAATGTGTACAACATAAATTGTACGCATCCACTGTATCAGTTTATACAAGGAATAGTCTGTGACCGAGCGGTATTCCAACCATCTAAAGTAGATGGTTGGATTCCAATTATGTTTGGTCGCAACTGTAGCACTGATTCGTTGTTGCGAGTAAGCTGCAGTTACTTGTACAAATGTGAGTCACGTTTACACATATATTTATAACTTTTTAATTCATACTTTTCCAGAAAATGTACGTAAAAACATACAAAAAATAACATTTACGGGATACATTTGTTCAATGAACAAAAATGCCCGGCCATACTGACTTGTGGTAACCAACGTATTTTTTTAAAATGTTAGTGATAAGACTATAGGCTAATTTTAGTGATAAGACTATAGGCTAATGTTAGTGATAAGACTATAGGCTAATTACGAAGTAACAAATTCAAAAATATATGTCACCTAAAATTTACTTACAGTTCGTTTAGTTACAGAAAAAATTTTTAGCTACAGAAAATTTATCTGACAAATAATTAAACTTCAAACATTACAGTGAACACACAAAGGCACTACACTCCACTACAGAATCCACCTTTGCAAACCACCTCATTGAAGCAAACCACACATACAAAAACATCGACACTAACATGGACACACAAAAGGCCGAAAACTAGACAATCTTGAAGAATTGGAAATATCCAAACACACGAAAACACATTAAAACGACATCCTAAACGAACAGACACAATTCAAATCACATGCATTATTCGAACATATCACACCGCGCGCACACACACAACATCGATCCTTCAAAAGTCCATACCGTCGCCAAAAACAAGACGGACAGTGCTCCCAGCGGCAGCCTCTGAAGAATCTTTGTAAAAGCGAAAACTGGTTCAGGCTGTAAGGTAAAACTTTTATATAAAAAACTTTGTGTTCCGAGCGGTAGTGAATTAATTATATTTAGTTAAGTAACGGACACCGTCATGGACAACGAAATCCAAGAATTAAATTTCATCTAGCTATAAGAGATAATCTGATTTGAGATTCCACAATGTGAACTTAAAAAAAAAGAATGTTAGCACAAAACAGGAAGAACACAACGAAACCCCAATAACTGGTGTGTTCACATTTATTATTTTCTTTAATCTAAACGAGGTAGTTTATATTACTTTCCGATGATTTCTCGCGCTCACGTGCACGCATTCGTTTACCAAACAACTATTCTACACTATCCAAGGTAAACAGCCGCTCCTTTGCTTTTGTTTTATTTTTATTTATCCTATTAATATTTTTTATACGGTCGAGGAAAGACAAACGGTAACTTTAGGGCACCGAAATTGACAACAAAACTTACAGACAGTGTAAACACAAACACACAGTACACAGTGATATAGTGTAAATACAATTTATAGTGTACATAGTGCTTAGTGTAAACACTACAGTATAGTGTTTGCTTTGTTTTGTTTTCCGGGTGTCAGACCGTTGTTGTTGCTTCGGCAACACATTTAGGTAGTCCTCTTCAGTAGCTTTGGTACGTCAGCGTCTTCATCATTGTCGCTGAGAGTGTCAAGACAGACTCTGCAGGACTACCTCGGATGTAGCTGACACGTGTGGCTGAATAGACTACGGCCTAACACTAGGAAACAAAACAAAATGTAGATTAACCCCCGACCGTGAGAAAACTAAAAATAATACAACGTGTAGTGTTTAACTACAATGTACACTCGACGATATGTTCACAGTTTACTTGATCTCAATGGCTGTACGAACTACCATTTAAGCTCAATGTAATTAATATCATTTGGCTTTGTTGTCCATAACGTTTCCGTGTATCATTTACTACGTATTGCGTAGATATTTTGGTCAGATGTAGCGGTTTGATGCCCGAATAATTTTAAAAGGGAGTATGGAGTTGACGATCGCTCATCTCTTCGTCGGCCTCCATGTCGGAGCAAAATAACTGTACTTTTCCAATTTTAGAACGATTTAAAAATTTTTAAAATTGTAACGTTTCCGATTTTAGAATTTTTAGATACAATTTTAATTAAATTTTAACATAGGCTGAGGCAGCTTACGCTTGTTTACAATCTTTTCAGGGCCTCATTTCATAAGAAGTGTTCTGAAGTCTCTGAAAAATTCGGAGACCTCTGCCGAAGTTGAAAACAAGAGTAAGCTGGATCGGGCTCAGGTAAAAGATGATTATAATAGTGTTCCGGACTCGTAAATGATGGGTACATTACATCAATTGCAAGTTTTACTTCGGTTTGAGAGCTAATTATTGTTTTAATTTTAAACGGCACATTTTTTTCTAGTTTCTTATACGGTGTTACATACGCTGACTAAAATATTTTAAAATTTTTTCTTTTGACCAGCCGTGGACCACATTATTTGAACTGGTTTCTTCCGTTGGTCAGTATCGCTGCATTCGTTTTTGGAGCGTTTTTATTCTTAATTTCTGTTTTCTTTCTTCAGTTCACATCTTTCATATGCTAAGCTTGGACTTCCCCTGGAAACCCCGGCACGTTCAAAGTTTCTTCTTAAGAGGATCATGTTCTTGGATGTCGTCACATGTGATTCGGACTTTTGCAGATCCCTTTCCATCACGGTGAACCAGGCCCTTTGATTTTCTTACTTAAGAAGTTGGCGAAGGTTCGGTTGATCAATCTCTCTGGGCTCATTCGTGTAATGTGACTACAGAAAGCAATCGTCCTTTTCCCAATTGTGGTTGTTAACTTTTTCACATGTGTGTAAAATTTGTGGCTGTGCCGTCGTCTTTTGTATTCACCGTTTTCACTGACCGGGACAAAGATTTGCTCAGGACTTTTCTGTCTTTGGATTTTAGTTTCTCGGTCAGACTTTTTCTGCTCATTACGAAATATTTCGCTGCATACAGGGACTCAGGCCGATTGACTATACAGTAGTGTCTAAACTCAGTATTGAAGAACTAAAAAAATGTTTATAATTTTTTTTAAAACGTCCCTTTTTTTAGGAAAGAGTGATAAATTTGTTTAATCAGTCTTGAATTCAAATATCTCAGTCTAAGTAAGTAAGAAAATTATAACATAAGTACATTACAGTATAAAAATTGTTTAAAAGTAAAATAAAATATCCATAATAAAATTCGGAAAAGTTATTTTTATAAAATGAGAATTAAAGATGAGGTCCACATTTTTCCTGTTGTTTTACCTTTTAATTTGACCAATGCTATAAGAAGGATTGTCTGGATCTTCCTCTGCTTCAGAAATTGTTTCCAATTTCCTTTTCACTAATTTCCTCTTCTGGCAGATACTTTTCCCAGGTCGGGCATGGCTTTTCAGCTTTGTACAATCGTGTACAGTCAAGACGTTCTATCGCTTTAACAAGATCTTCCCCTCCTTAAAAAAAACAGCTAGTTGTTCCACTTTTTGAATTCTTGTATGAATTGGGAAAACTTGAAAAGATGTTTAATAACTTTGCCACAGCAGGTAATGATAGTTTGGACACTGGTAGACGCAGTACGGAATCTGATAAAGGAATTTATGGGAAGGTATTAGGAAATATTTTGAACTTCTTCTTTTAAAACTTTGAACTACAGTTTTGAGTACTTTAAAAAGTCGTTTTAGTCGTTTAAAAATTTTAGAAATAAAGTTACGTTTACCATAAAAAATTAAATAATTTTGTTTCAACATGGTAACGGAAAATGTTTTTCTTAGATTATAGGGTTTGTAAATTGTTTGATTGCCTCCCTATCGACTCACCTCTTGCTTAGTCTATTATATAGGGAATAAAAAGAAACCAGAGAACTGGCGAGGCAAAGAATGAACGAGACGTATTTGTGAGTGCCTTTAATGTCTGTGTCGTAAGACAAGCCTCAGACAGAAGTCGATGTCCCAAATTGACTCTTACTGTAATATATTGCAATAAGCGTTGCAAGCAGTGACATATGAATGAATGAGCACCTCAACGCCCTACGTAATTTTTACGCACCTCACTTTACTAATTTTTACTATCACATTCCCATCTTAAGGCGGCAATCCACAGCAGACACTAGTAGACTCTTTTGTTTGCCTCAGGATCTGAGATCTCTGAACGAGTAACTCCAAGTCTGGAGGTTCTTCTAGGAAATGTCTACATCCCAAATGGGCTGTGAAATGCGTTTTTTCCACAAATTCGGGAGAGACTAGACATCCTGCCTGTTGAGTCTCCTCAAACTATAGGGTTTTCTAGTCTTTTAATAGGAAGTTAAAGTCGTTTCTTTAACCCCTTCCCCAACTTAAATTACTTTTACATTTCCCTAAATTACATTTTCTCCTTTTACTAGAATGTGTTCCGTAAGGTGAGCCAAAAAACTGATAACTCCTGCCTGAAGCTTTTGTAGGATTTTCTTATCATATCGTCACTGTCTCTTGTATTCACTCCTGTAAGATAAGAATCAAAAGCGCTCGGTGGAATGGTAAATTTTGCAACTACACTGCCAGACCAGTGGCCGTCGTTTTCCGAAGCATCATCTTCGCTATAAGTTTTCAGAGCTCACTCAAGTATTTGAAAGACTTTGTACGTTACATGTATGCATGAGTTGGACGACAAGATCTGGGGTTCCATTCCGTCTTGTCACACTGTCTGGCTTCTTTGAGCAACAACATCCTCCAGTTCCCTACTGTACAGCTAACGGTCGACAAAGTATGTTGTTACGTTGATCTTGTCCCACAAGATCATGGAAAACCCTTGACGTATCTGCGAGGCTTGTACACTTATTTCTGTAGCTCCAGTGAAAGCTATTGTGGTTCAGTTTAGACGACGTACTTGCAAAGAGGAGCAGGAATCTTCTACACTTCTTGCCTTCACATTAAGCCTACTGTGCGTATCAGTATGTGATGAGGTCATTATTACACTTCAGTGTATCACATGTGCGTGTTCCTACGGTATACAGCAGAACATCGCTAATAAAAAGGTCAGAAAGTGTAGTACAATACATACCCATCTCATAATAGCGGCGTATATGGTAGGCCAAGCGTAGAATAATGCCGTACCAGCCATCACCAGACACAGCGCAGACCAGCTGAGCACCCGCAGGCTTTGTCTGCATAAACTCATCGCCATTTTTGTATTCTCCGGATTCACCATTTCTAACCTGAAACCAAACAGCATAATTCAGTATAAGACGATAAAAGTAAGATTTTTCTAACTTAAAATTTTACTCTCTGCAGATGATTTAATTATATTTCAACCTGACAGTTATTAAAATTCAAAACGTTTTTCCCATTAATATAAACATAACCAAATAAAACAAATCAAATATCATACGTACATTTTTGCGTTTTGCTCTTTAGAACAAATGAGCTATACTCTGACAAGCTGAACCTATCAAACAAGTAATTTTGATCCCTGTCATACTCGCCTTTGGATTTTCCTTGACGTATAACGTATTAAGAAGTTGTAGTAAATGTCTTCCTATGTGGAATGCAATGTACACAAACTGAATTAATACGGTATATTTAAAATTTTAAACTCGGTTTTTAGAAAAAACAGAAAACCAGTTAGACAAACCCGTTTCAAGAATAATCAGACTGCGATTATATTTAGGTTCCCAAATTGCAGGCTTACGGTCAAAGCAAGGACAGGGATTAACGGCAAATTAAAAACACATTCCTGAACGAGTTCGGACTCTTGGATTTACTGTCATCACGCTAATTAGCAGTTACTACAACGGATATACAACGTAGTATGCAAGTTAGAGAAAAATGTTACAAATAATAATAATGAAGATGATTTAAAATGCATAAAGAGTATTCGATTTTGAAAAAATCGTAAATACGTTAGTAAAAAAGTGGTGTTGTTCTATGCTTTTTTATGAAAAGATAAATTGGGAAATTTTCTTCTGAAAACTATCATCGGGCTAATGAAGAAAAGTAAATTACGGAATGACAGAATACGGAAAACAGTGGGAGTCTGATAAACGATAATAATTGAAGACAAAAACCATATAACTCTAGTTAAAACATGTACAAAGGGTGACACAGGATAACTCACGAAGCAAGCACCGGTATGGACAGCGGAGGGCCGAAGGCAAAGAAGAAGGTAAAGAAAAAACTAGAAGATTTGGATAGATACTACCATAATATCTATGGACAGGGAGAGGCAGATAGGGTTTAGATGTCAGAAGACGGACTAGTATGTCATGAAACGGTATGATGTTGATGATGATGATGAGGAGGAGGACGACAACGATGGTGATGGTGATTGTGATTACGAAGAAATGGGAAATTTCAACGCATCCGTCACGACTCAGTAGTATCCACTCAGCTGACTAGATGATGTAGTTAAATTTTTTGACCTCCGTAATCTCAGAGACATTGTAATATTCAAGAAAATGTTAGAATAGAATTCTTAATTTTTACATTTAAGGAAAAAAATCAACTATCAAGATGTCCTTAAGTGTTTATTTTTGTTTAATATTTATTGTGCTGTATAAATCTTCGCCTTTTCATACCTAAGCGGGAGCTGTCTCATCAAAAATTAATTTCGTGCATGCAAGTTCAAGTTGTTCAACAGTACATTTATTTCCACTGTAACACATGGTAAAACTTTAATAATATATTTAAAATCTCACCCTTAATCACAAAAATTGAAACTATGCAATAATCTGTGAGCAGCAAATTTTTTGATTAACAATTAATACAAATTTACGAAATAAAAGACAATATTTACGTTATGATTAAAAGACGAAGACTCTTTAAATTATTTTCAATGAAAAATCATTAAATGTTATTGTTCAGATTTAAAATGTATTCAAACCATAATTCGCCTATGACGTCGGCTGCATATCGCTTATCGCCCGACCAGCCTAGGTCGGTCCGCCCCCCTTTCCAATCTAGCAGTCAGCTGGCGGTGCTCCAAGAGGCAGCAGCCTGTTCCGCGCGTGTTTTACGCAAAATTCAATTTACGGCCGTCAATACGTGAACGATTCAATTGATTCAGTTTTTAATTAACTTAATTATTAGATATGCAGTCGTACGGGCACGCGCGGATGCACCGAATCGCATAAGTATGATTTAATCTGCTTTTTTATAATAAACCGTTTATACAGTCCACTTTTATCGTTTTACATTTTGTTTAAACCCAGCCTATGGTTTAAAGTGTGAACAGCCGTTAACCCCAAGCTACGCAAGGGGACAGCAAGTTCAACGCAACAGTTATATTAGTAGAGAATCGCATTCCTCTGTTTATAAGCATAAAACTTACAACACTAAGGTTTGTACATTTTTGGCACTTTAAAATGCAGGATTGATTCACGTATGCAAGAAATTATTATATGAATTTATTTATCAATACAAAAGCGCTTGAATAATAATGGATACTTTAACTTGAACAGCTTTAATTAAACCAAAACTAATTCACAAAACAGTTTATTTAGTAAATAGGTAAAACATATAAGCAATAGGTAAATAGGACGAAATATGTGTACATATTTAAGAATATAAGTATAATTATATTCACCTTATATTTGCAAAATATTTTGAACAGTGACGGTAATCATAAGAGATTAAAGATGAAAGTAATCTAAAATTGCACTGGTGTACCTTTCTGTTTTAGTTTTTATACTTCTAACATTTTACTCCAACCTATTAAAAACCTGTAACGATTTGTAAAGTAAATACTCGACAGTTTTATATAAAAATATATTTAGTTGACGTATTTTACGAATTAAGATACTAGACACAGAACTGCTGTGTGAACTAAAGTTTAATTTTATTTTAGAAAAATAGTATGAATTTTACTAGTAAATGGTATTTCCAGTGATACATTTTGAAAACTTTTCTTGTAGCTTAGGGAAACATAAAGATGGGTCTTTTACCGTTATTTATTAAATATTTATAATTATTTATTATTAAATACTTAAGACTATACGTCATCAATCCGATTATCCTTTTATACAACATAATAAGTAAAAAACAAGATGAACGTACGGGTGGGGTTCGCCTAGTAAGTGCAAATAATATTCCACCTAGGAATATAAGCCAGTATTTCTACAAACGTTTAGTAGGGTACAGGCGGGTGATCATCTTGTATTTATGATGAGGAATGGTAAGACAATACGAAAATTGGGGATTCACTTTAAGTTTAAACAAGACAGTTGATTGAAACTCAGGAAGTAAAAATAACATGTTGATCACGGAAACTGGGAGGTAATAAAGAAAGAAGAAACAATTGAGTATTTAGGAAAAAAAATGAAGTCTTAAGGATTGTTCGAAACAGAAACTAAGGACTGTGGCTGTTCACCGTCCTCAAGGTTGTAATTTAGAACAAAATATTATGAACTTCCATTATATAAATTAGAATTTATAAAATAATGATGTAAAGCATTTCTTTGTATGGATATGGAATTTGATAACTTTCAAACCGGCAGAACGAAAACTGAGGATAATGGAAGTGCATTTCTCAAAATTCAGAATATGGGGGAGGTTGAAAAACGAATGGATTAGAGAAATTATGAGCAGATCTATGGACAAGGACATAATTGAAGAAATAGAGGATATGTAAATAATATTATTTCGAAAATAATATAAGACAGAGGAGTTCTACGTTCATAAATTTGCAGCCACAGAAAACAAACCAGAAAAAGGAATGGCGAGATCCAGACGGAAAGACATATTTTAGAAGACGTTAGCATAGTGGAGAGTGCCTTCTCAGAGATGGTGGAACAAACGAGAATTGGAAAGGTTATTTGCGGTACTCGTTCCGCGCTTTGCAGCAGCTCTCCGGACTCACCGCCTTCTGCAAGCCTCTTCATGTTGGAAGCTGGAACAGCCGGTGTTCTCCAATATCTGGTTCTTGACATTTGTGTAGAACATAAGTTAGCTACTGATAGTATGCATATCCTGAGGATCTTTAATGCGGTGGTATCTCCTTGACTTACTCATCTTATTTCGTTGGCCGATACGCGGCTCAGCTCATCTACCTTAGGAGTGATTTATTACCCCAAGGGGAAGAAGATGGCGTGTAGGCCTACCTGCTAAGTTGGCACTTGGTAGAGGGAGACATTAGGCGGCGTTGACTCGTTGGCTGTACGGTCTAATCATTTACTGTAACGAATGATCTGGCCAGACTGGCTGTTAAGCACCAGCCAGCAAGGCCAAAATACGATGGAGGAACGAGGGGAGAGAGAGAGAGAGAGAGAGAGAGAAGGGAGGGGAGGGAAAGAAATTATTTCTAACCATAAGTCGCTTGACATAGGAATTGATCCTTACTTTAGTAGCGACCAAGAATCAATTCACTGTAAAAGACTTTTTATGGCCATTACCTAGACACTGTATGAAAACAATTGTGTTGACGTTTCGTCAACATTTATTGTCTTCAGCAGGACTTTCAGTATTTCAATAAATAAATAATTAATGGGCTTACGTATATAACGAGTGTAATAATGTGTGCGTATATGTGCTACGTAAACAATAACAGCAACAACTATTAGGCCTGCACATATATTAATGTTCTTAGATTAATAATTTATATACTACTCCAAGCATATTAATACTCATTACATGTGTATTAATTATTTATGTAGTGCCCTATTCAGGTCGTGATGATGCTAACAAATTGTTTGAAACATTCATACAAAAGTTTTAAAACTGTGTGAAGTCAGAAACAGAATTCACAAAAACGTCCATCATTAGAAGTTATCAAGATTGCAATATTGTCAAGCGACACTAATGCACGGCCCGCATCTTATTTTACAGTATTTGCTGGCGTGTACCAAATAAACCGTCATACCTTGCTAACGTTATACTCGTCGACTTGAACATTACTTCACCAATGGTAACGTGCTACATAGAAAACCAGTAATTCTTATTACGGGTGAGACGTTGAGGTCTAGTATCACTGATGAAGGCTAAAACGATTGAACGACAACGGATACTGTCACGTGATCCCGGTAACGTTAATATTGTATGCTGATTACCGGTGCTAATACGTTACCGCGCGTGAGTTACGTAATCCCAGTGTAGGTATGCAATATGTGTCAACACTGTCAGACGCTTTTTGCTTTTTGTTCCTTTAATAGACATTTCATCGGATTTGTAGTTTGACATCGCCGAAGCACGATGGTTGAAGACAAGTTTATGGTGGTGGTGGTGATGGCAATGATGATAATGACTATGTTGGCGATCAGGTATTCACTCTCTCACTCACTTCTTCGTTTATTATGTTTATAAGCGTACGATTGTATGTACGAAAGGATATATAGAGAAACACTGCAAACTGTCAGTTTGAATTCAGTAGCCCTCAAACACGAATTGGTTCACCGAAAACGTATCTCCAAAACTCTTATAATTCCTTTGGCTAATTCTTTTGAACTAAAAGAGTATGGTAGAGAGTCAAATATCCGAACGTCAAATTTCCGAACTCGATGAATACGAAAAATTCGCAGATTCGATGTAGCCTATTCATTGTTGTTGCTCATCAAATGCGCGACGCATTCTAATTTGTTTAATTAATAAATTTAATATGTAATATTACTAATCAATAATAATATACTATCAATTCATATACTAAAAAAAACAGAGTGGCCTATTTAACAGATTCTTTTAATACAGCATAATTTTTGAGCATGTAGGCTATATAAATAAACATGAATCTACAACGGTAAGATGACATTTAAGATTGTAATAATTCAGTACTGTAATATGCATCATAATCATCGCAGTTTTGTGTTTTGTAATAAGGAACTTGAAACGGTGAACTCGTCTTCTTGAAACAAATGAAAGATCTAGCCGCAAAGAAAGTTGTTTAAAATTATCTATATACATAGTAATGATTTTTGGTACTTTCCCAATAACCGTACCTACACTAATTTTCGATATTGCCTATAATTTTAGTTAATAGAAATCGTGAAATTATATTTATGTATGTTATAAAATAGCTTCTTGACGATTGCAATCGTTTTCCATTTTCATATTTACTACGAAAACGTTTTCTAGCAGTCATATACGTAACTTCGATCTGCGCTTCTGACGCCAAAAGTTGACGTTGTTTGGTTAACAGACAAAATAAAAGTACACATGAAAACCAATACGCCTTTAAAATAATACTAACTTTTTTGTGAAAACATCGAAAAAACCGACTCAAATAATGCGGGGCCATCCCTTGCAGGTTACTATACATGTCTCCCTTCTTCTGACATAATTCTCGGTTCGCATTGAACAGTACGTTTTATACATGTGTTTTCTTGTTCGCCGAAATCTGTTTGTGGTTGTTGCTTTTCTGTGGTTCCTTACTATATATACAATGTTTTTTTTTAATGTTTACGGATACCATGTATGCAGTTAAAATACAGTCTGTAAAGATATAAAATTTTCTGTTTCAATCACAATCGCAATTGCAAAATTGTTTTCGTTCCCAAGGTTAGATCTAAATGTAATCCCATAGTAGTAATAGTAGTAACACAATACATGCGTTATGAACAACATTTAAGTGTAGGGCCAGCATGTTTATGAATGAAGAAGAAGAAAATATTTGAATGTCAGTCACAACAATGCTTAGTTCAGTTTGATTTTAGTTTTTTTTTTTATACGTGCTCAGATTGTACACCAGATTTGTACACCAGAATGTTTGTTTTGAATGTTTATGCACTCCGTGTGCACTGTTACAATATACTCCGTAAAGATATAATAATATATTCTGTTTTAATCGCAACAGGTTTGCAAAAACAAAGTAATATTTTAGTTAGCAATGTTAGATTTGTTAGGTGAGGTTTAAGTCATAAAACACATGCATTATAAACAACATTTTAAGTGTAGGTTCAGTAAGTGTCTGAACGAAGAAGAAGAAGAAGAAGACAAATGAATTGCACAACAATGCTTAGTTCTATTTGCTTTTCATCATCACCATTGACTCGACAGACCTTTGTTGGCCCTGGCCTTCTTCATAAGATTTCGCCATTATTCTCTATTCTTAGCCACACTCCTCCAGTTTCTAATTTTAAGAGTCGTGATGTCCTGACTAACCCCGTCCATCTTCTTAGTTTTTTTCTTCCAACTTTCCTTTTACCCTCTGGCTTTGCATCAGACATCTTCCCAACAACTCTGCTTTCACAAGCACATCCTGCCCATCCCAATATGTTTAATTTAATAAATGTGACTACATCAGGTTCATCATACAAATTATAAAGCTCGAAATTATATCTTTTCCTCTAGGCTCTCACCTCTTCCACTGAACCAAAAATTTGTCTGAGGATCCTCCTCTCAAATAGCCTCTCATCTGACCTAGGCAGCGCCCATATGTCCGATGTATAAGTCAGCAATGGGCACACTAGGCCCTTATACATCAATATTTTGGTGTTCCTTTGTAACAACTGAGACTTTAAATGTTTTCCATGGCCCTGCACACACCTATTTGCTGACAAAATACGCTTTCGAATTTCCACATTAATATTATTTTTACAGTTAACTTCTGAGCCGAGGTAGGTAAAGCTATGTACTATATCAAATTTGTAAGATCTTATTTATAAATTTTTAGGGCCTACACAACAATCTTCTCTTGTCACTAGCATATACTTTGTTTACCCTGATTGATCTGCAGTTGCATTCTTGTTGACCCTTTCTCCAATTTCACAAAGGCTTCCATCATAGCTGTTTTTGTTCTTTCTATAATGTTGATGTCATCTGCATAAGCCAGAATTTGAACTGACTTATAAAAGATGTTTCCTCTTGTGTTAATACCCGAGTCCAGTGCCGGATTTACCACTAGGCCGCTTGCTCAGAGGGGGGGCCGCAGACTACAGATATTTTTTTTAACAGAAGTATTTTTATAAAAGTAGGAGGCACTTTGATTTATTTAAGTATGATTTTTGGAAATTAAATGATAAATTTTTGATAATAATACAAATGGAAGACAGTTCTTATTTAAATATTGCGCGCTTATTTTTAAGACGTTGGCATCCTTGAAAACTAATCTGCGCATGCGAATTTTGAACGTCCGCTATATTGCCCCCGAATTTACACGACCGTGGTACCACCCTTGTTTGTTATCATTGTTTATCTGCGTTGTGACTGAACGGTTTGCGATTTGAGGTTGTTTTTATTTTGTTTTGAATGTAAAGAAGGTTTTTAGCTTTGTGTGGTGGGCTGCGTGTTGTTTCTTTGTTGTTTATTAGTATGAAAACTTTACAAACATAGAATTGAATTCGTACACTAAACGTATTCATCATTAACGTGAACATAAAAATTCACACGGCTAGTGGAGAATACAAACGCAAGTTTAAAAAAAATTAAAGAGGTAGCTCATTTGGAAACAATAAAAAACTCAAAAACTAGATCAATTTTTTTTAAACTACGCCAGTTCTAATGATCGCCCTGCAGTTAAATGTGTATCAGAAACTGACTTCAATGTTCCAAGTACTTCTGCAGCAGAGGATGCAGACGATCAGACCATTAATAAGCCCGTGGATAATTTAAACATTGAAGGGAATCAAAATAATTTAAAAAGTATCGCTTGTATTCCAGGGTTTAATTTATTAGATCCAAATACATCGGGTACTTTAACTTTGACTGATTATAAGAAACCTACCCAAACATTTTTCAAACGTCAAGGACTGCGATTTGTCTAAATCTAAACGTGAATACGCAGACAAAGTAAGAGTAGCGGAAGAACATATGTTATTTACTCGTTTGCCAAACGTGGAGTTGAAAAAAATAGAGTGGCTTATGTACTCTAATTCTAAGGGTTGTTTCTATTGTGTTCCCTGTAAGCTGTTCCAGCCTTCCAAAAATGAGAACTCGTTTTCTAAGGGTTTCAATGATTGGAAAAATAGCAGTCTGCTTTCTGAGCATGAAAAGGGCGCATGGACGTAGATTGAATACAAAAACATTTGTCATAAGAGCTAATATTATCGGAAAAATTGATACTGCCTTACACGAGAACTATGTTAAAGAAGTGGACTAATGGCATGGAGTATTCAAACGGGTAGTAGATGTCGTCAAATTCCTTGGCACATGTGGACTCGCTTTCCGTGGTGGTTCCAAAGAAAAATTTGGTATCCTAGGAAAGGGAAACTTCTTGAGAGCCTTAGAGCTTCTTGCGGGGTATGATGATTTTTTGAAAACTCACATTAAAACACGTGGAAATCCTGGATCCGGAACAGTGAGCTATTTATCTAAGACTAATTGTGACAAATTTATTGAGCTTATGTACAAAAACGTTGTTTGTTTTATAGTGGAAGAGCTGAAAAGAAGTAAATATTATGCTCTGAGCGTAGATTCCACACCTGACATTACTCATTCAGACCAGTTGACAATAATTGCTCGTTATTTTTTCAGTGACGGTAGTCCAGTGGAGCGATTTCTATCTTTTATGAAACTTAAAGGCCACACATGGAAGAGATATTTTTACTTTCGAAATTAGATATTGCAATCAGTGACATGAAAGGACAGTCATATGATAATGCTTCCAATATGTCAGGCAAGTACAATGGACTACAAGCTCTCATAAAAAATCACAACAGTTTAGCTGAATACGTTCCATGCTCTGAATATTCATTGAATTTGGATATACTGCTGTTTACGGGTTACAAAATTGTTTATGTTCATCCAAGAAAAATATGCCTTTCTGAGCGCATCTACATCAAGATGGACAATCGTTGAAAATATAGTAAAAGATAATGAAGCAAAAAAGGAGCTCCTTCCAAAAAAGATTGAACACCACAAGACGGGCTGCTAGATAGCACGCAGTAAGAGCTCTGGTACTTAATTATTGGAGTTATCATGACGCTTTTAGAAAAATAGCTGATGACTCAGAAGAAAAGAACGTCACAAGAGTTGAAATAAATGGAATCTGCTAGGAGTTTTCTAAATTAGAATTAGCTCTCTTGCTTCACTTGTGGTATGATATTTTGGATCATTTTAGCAAAAGCAGTGAAACGTTGCAAAAAGTAACCACATACTTAAGTGTCACTTGTCATGTTTACAAATCCCTCAAGAAATATGTACTAGGACTGAGAGATAACTACGACGTCTACGAAAGAAAAAGTAAGAAGCTATCTAAAACAGAATTATATGTTATCGACATGGAAACGAAGAGGCAGCCGAAAAGAAAAGCATTCCTGGTTAAAAAAGAGAAGAATGGGTTACTGAGTTAATCGGAAAAGAAGACATGAAGACTAATACCTTTTACATTGTAACTGACAGGCTTAGATACAAGGTAAGAAGTATACTTCAGCCTAAATGAAATATTTGGATTTTTGTACAACTTATCCTCAATTCCAAATGACGAAATCAGAAAAAAAACATCTGCTTTGGCCAAAAAATTTCAATCAGACGTCAGTGATGACTTCGGAGAAGGATTTGTGCATTTCAAGGAGTTTATTAAAGGTATCGATTTCTTTACAAAAGAGGAAAAGAACAATCAAAAGAAGAAGGAAATTAGGAATCTACCTTTAGCGTTCTTAAACCTCATCCGTGACAAACAATTGACAACATTATTTCCAAACTGAGACACAGCTTTGCGAATTATGCTGTGTATGATGACTTCAAACGCCTCTGAGGAAAGATCATTCACCTTTTCAAAAATAATAAAAAGCTACTTAATAAATTCAAGTTCAGACTCAAGGCTGTCTAGTTTAGCTAGTTTTGTTGCTAACGCTGAGCTTTTTAAAAACTTAGACTTTGATGACTTATTACAAGAGTTTTCATCTCAAAAAGCACGAAATGATGATGAACAATAAATTACTGTCAAATCTTTATCCACGTCACCAGTTTATTAGTCGTTTGTTTTTTTTTAGAAACTTTCTTTCAAAAAATCTCATGTATGTTTTAATTAAACTTTAAATAAGAGAACACTTACTTTGGTTTAGTTTTAGTCATATCTAGTCGTATAGTATAGTCATATTTCATTAGTCATATTTCATTCTGAATTAGATTTATAAGCTTTTAATAAAGGTTTGTACATATAAACTACTTATAACTGAAAGAAGTGTGTTTATATCTCTTCCTAAAATATTAAAACGTAGCCTACTTTATTTAAAAACAATTTTCTTTGTGTATGATGACTTCAGACACCTCTGAGGAAAGATCATTCACCATTTTAAAAATACTAAAAAACTACTTAATCACTACTTAATCATTAAGCTACATAGTCACTTAATATTAGTTTACCATTAGCTTGTTGTATCTTTAGTCAAAGAATAAAAAAATCTAGACCTATTTTTTTAATTTTATAAAAATTATAAGGAAAAATTAATGTGTTATACCCAAACAATAAAAAGAAATTTGTTATGTTAAATTTCTGAATAAGCTTAGTTAAGTTACTCTAGTTAAAAATAACTTAATTTGCTCAATTCTTTTGCATGGTTCTTAATATTTTGTAAAAGTTTGCTAAATGAAACCACGCTTTTCTATAGTAGTCTACTGGTTTTAAATTTGATAGTATTAATCTGACATCAGATTACTTCTGCAGTACATATATTACTTCAAAATCATAGCCGGGGGGGGGGGCTCAGAAAACTTGGCATAGCTCTTCAAAAATAACAAATCCGGCACTGCCTGAGTCTCTAATGACGCTCTCTAAAGCAATATTAAAAGAAGGCAAGCTAAAGAATCTTATTGTCGGACCCCTTTCCTTGTATGCACAAGGTCCGATTGACTATTCTGGATTGTTACTTTACTAAAAAACCGAAACATTCTTACCTAACCTCATTCTTTACCATTTTACGTATTTTCGCGATTTCATTCAGCAAAATAACCTTTACAATTAGTACACTTCTTCTTCACTATTGCTTAATCAAAACATCGAAAATGAAGTGTGGGTACGGTTATTGGAAAAGTAATAATTGTCTATATATAAATTATTCTTTTGGCCAAGTGAAATTATTTGTAAGCCTATTAAGTAAAAAAAGTAAAACCTGTAAATGCATCTCTACAATTTTCCGTTATTTTAGTTCTACTACACGTTTTATTATAGCCCAATTTTAATTGTTATATACAGTGTAATATTTAATATGTAACGATGTACTATACAGTACAGCGTAAGATATAATATGTACTAGAAATTCAGGTAAAGAAATATTAATTAAAATAATAAGAAAGTACAAGATTTACACAATTTTAACATATTATAACGTTAATATAACTTAATACACTAATTTATTTTATTATATATTTCAACATATTGCACAGGCTGCACCATACGATCGTGAATGTATGACAAATTTTTGTGTGTTAAAATATCCAAATTTTCGTAAAAAGTATACTGATTATTGGAATTTACGATTCAACTGTTATCCAAATTTTTATTCAACTGATGCTCTAGTGTATTTTATTTTGAATTAAATCTTTTGTGGTTGTTTTCACTAACGCAAATTTGTTATAATATTATCGTTAGTTTATTTGTTACTCTAAAGTAACTGTACGATTTACCAATTGATGTGTTTAGCTGTAAGGGAGATTTAGGACAAGATGTGTTTATTCTTACTTATGTAGCCTAACGCTTTATATAACTATTCATGAAAATATTTTTGTTTACTCTAGAAAGACCTAAGACTTGCCAAATGATACTTTCTCATTTATTCTAGTAATCAGAATAGTAAACAAGTACACTATAAAAACTGACAGGATACAATGTAAAAGCATCAGTTCCAGTGACTGCTTGGCTTCGCTTGGCTCGAGCTTGTGGCTTGTGCCGTATTGTACGTGTTAATTGGTTGTTAGATTTGAGTTGGCTTGAAGTTATAATAATTGTTTTAACTTAGTAAATTCTTGAAGTATTAAATTGTTCAAACTATAAACTGATATTAATTTATAAAAGTATAATGTTATATTCAATAAACCAATAATTCAGAGTGTCTTGAATTTCTAAATTCTTTATTTAGGCAAACGTACCTCTAACGTTTACTTCACTTAGCCACTCGAGTGAGTGATCGCGGTGTTTTACATTCAGGTAGAACATAAATGGTGTGAGAGGTGTGGGGTACGCCTGAAAGTATCCTGAAGACAGGTTGTTCGAATAGAAGAAAGAAGAAAGAAAAATCTCCATCGCCTGTACCTGAAGGACTTCACTTGAGACTTGAGACTTGGCAGCACACACAAGTAAGTGACAACTAGTAGGTTAGTGTGGAACACCACAGAGAAATACGTAATTTCAAGTACTGAGTATAATTACCATAATGTCTCTTATAAAATTAGATACCGCTTTACAACTAATACCAGAGTATGGTGATGATAAAAACACAGATTTACAATCGTATATTGATGGTGTAAATTTTGTCTTACAAAACGTAAAAACTGACGAATATAATAACTATTTACATGTTGCAAAAATTAGACTTAAGGGTGAGACAGAAGCACTAGTGCGTAGATCCGATATAGAAACGTGGAACGAATTAAAAGAATTTTTAAGGAATAGAATCGACAAACAACAAAGCGAATCCTTTTTAGAAGACCAACTTATCTGCATTAAACAGAAACCAAACGAAACTATTCAACATTTTGCGGACAGAATAGAAAAAATAGGACATAAGCTAATAATAGCCTTATGCAGAACGGGCATAGACAGTAAATTGGCCGAATTAAGCACTGACAGACGCATACACAAAAGTTTACTAAAGGAGTATCTGAACCGTATAAAAATATCTTATTAAATAGGAAAACCAGTTCATTTAACTACCCTGTAAAAGACGCTCTAATGTTAGAATTAGAATTAGAAGAAGACAGGGCCTTAAACAGACGGAAGACACTCGATAACGATCGCTGTTATAAATGCCATAGCTTTGGTCACAAAGCGATAAATTGTAGAAAGAATACTAGAGACGTTAAACTTACAAATAGTAAACCTGTAACATGCTATAATTGCGGAAAACCAGGGCATTTTGTTAGAGACTGCCGCCGGAAATATAATAAACAATTGACAAAGAATCAAAAACCTTTTTACAACAATAGATCAGAAACTATGGTACCGGGAAACGACATGCGCCTTCCGTAGTCAAGAAGTCGGGAGATTACAAAGGAATGACAAAGTGTACCTACAATTAAAAATAGCAGGAGGAGAAAATAAAACATGTAGAATGTTAGTAGACACCGGTTCTGACGCAACTATCCTGAAAGTCAGTAGTTTAAATGATGACGTAGATATATACAGTGGTAAGGATAACAGATTAAATTTAGCGGGAATAAGTGTTACAGTAACTTTATTAGGCGAGGCTGACTGCCACATTAAGATTAACGACGAAATAATAGAACATACTGTGCATATAGTACCTATAGATTTACAATTACAAGTTGATGGTATAATAGGTATAGACCTATTAAATAAATTGGGAGCGACAATACATTGTAAGGAAAGAATTTTAGAAATAAATAAAGTAAAAACTGGAAATATATCAGCATGTAACGACGAAATAAAAATAGCTACAGAACATTTGACTAACAAAGAAACTAGTGAACTTTTGAAATTGTGTAATGCTTACCGAGATATTTTCAAGAAACCAGATCAATATCTGTCATGTACTAGTACTGTTAAACACGAAATTCCTGTAGACTTAAGCCAAACACCTATTAATTAACGACCGTACAGATTACCGGAAGCACAAAAACCGTTAGTCGAAGAACACATACGCGATATGATAGTGAATGGCATAATTTTTAGTAAAAAATAAAACAATAAAATATTTTTAGTGATTTTCACTCGTCATTTATTAAAATTATATCCATGACATCTGTTTCGGCAACACAGTGCCTTCATCAGATGGTGTAAGCTGACTAATTTTCGTACAACACAATACAGAATATAAAATATAAGGCAAGCGCTATTGTTTAGAGAGCATCTGATGAAGGCACTGTGTTGCCGAAACAGCTGTCATGGATATAATTTTAATAAATGACGAGTGAAAATCATTAAAACTATTTTATTGTTTTATTTTTTACTAAAATTTACAATGGATTTTCATCAAGTAAAGGCATCAAGCATTAATTATTGAATGGCATAATAAGAGAAAGTACTAGCCCTTGGAATGTGCCAATCGTCCTTGTACCCAAGAAAGGGGTGAGTAAAACCAGATTTTGTACATATTACAGAAAGTTAAACGAGGTCACTAAGAGTGACGCGCATGCCTTACCTAATATCACCGAAATTTTATATCAATTATGCAGAATGCAGTACTTCTCTACGTTAGACTTATCATCAGGTTTTCACCAGATTGAGATAAAAGAAGAAGATAAGAAAAAACGGCATTTAGTACGCCTCAGGGTCACTTCGAATACGAACGCATGCCTTTTGGATTAAAAGGAACACCAGCTACCTTCCAAAGACTTATGAACGGAAGTATTAAGAGGTTTAATCGGTTCTATTTGCTTTGTGTATATTGATGATATCGTATGTTATGGTAGAAATCTAGAAGATAGCCTTGCTAATCTAGAATCAGTTTTTAAAAGATTAAGAGAATACAAGTTACTTCTAAATGCAGAAAAATGTTCATTACTATGTACTAGTGTAACGTATTTGGGACATGTCATAAGTAAAGACGGTGTTTTGCCGGATCCTTCTAAAGTAGACGCTGTAAAGAAATTCCCAACCCCAAGTAATGTGAAAGAATTAAAAAGTTTCTTAAGTCTAGAAGGTTATTACAGGAGGTTCATAAAAGACTGAAAAAATCGCTAAGCCACTAAATCCACTATTTAAGGACGGAGTTGAATTTCAATGGAAATCGGAACAAAACCAAGCATTTAGCACTTTGACAGAGATATTAATAAGCGAGCGTTTGTTACAATATCCAGATTTTAGTAAAGAATTTGTGTTAATCAATAATGCATCCAAGGAAGCATTGGGGGCTATACTGTCACAAGGGGACGTAGGAAAGGACAAACCAATAGCATATGCAAACCGAACTCTAAACAAAGCCGAAAAGAATTACTCGACAACGGAACAAGACCTACTTGCCATTGTCTGGACAGTTAAGCATTTTAGACCCTATTTATGGGGTAGGCATTTTAAAATAATAACCGATCACAGACCGCTAAAGTGGTTGATTAGTTTAAAGGACCCCGGAAGTAGACTGACCAGATGGACTATTAAATTAAGTGAGTATGCTTTTGAAATTATACACAGACCAGGGAAGTGCAATCAAAACGCGGACGCACTTAGTCGAGTAACTATAGCGAAAGTAGGTATAACGCCAGCAGACATATTAGCCAATCAGAAAAAGGAAGAAGATCTGAAAGAGATTGACAAGATTTTAAAACAATATGAGAAGGACAATCAGGGGTACCTGTACTACATAGACGATAAGGACCGAAGGAGGCTTATAGTTCCTAGAGATAACCAAATAAAAATAATGGAGGCTTACAATGATACACCTTTTGGAGGCCATCAAGGAGGCTTACAATGATACACCTTTTGGAGGCCATCAAGGAGTTGACAGAACTACCGACATTATTAAGGAAAGACATTACTGGAAAAACATGGATAAGGATATCGCAGATTACGTACTAACCTGTAAAAAGTGCAACGAAAGGAAAAGCTTCCAACCATGATAGAGCTCCAGTACCCATGTGAAAATAACTACACCTTAGAAAAGACCGTTCCAAAAAGTTGCCTTGGATATAGTAGGTCCGTTACCAAAAACCTACATGGGAAACCAGTACATCTTTACCTTCCAAGATCACTTCTCTAAATATCCTGAAGCCTTTCCTTTACCAGACCAAAAAGCAACTACGATAGCAAAGGTATTTGTAGAAGAAATTATATGTAGACATGGCACTCCTGAGACATTGCTTACGGACCAAGGAACGAATTTTACTAGCGAACTATTTCAGGAGATATGCAAATTATTAGACATCAGTAAAATCCAAACTACCGCCTATCACCCAGAGTCAAACGGAATTTTAGAAAGAAGCCACCAGAAGATAATGGCGGGACTAATTCAGTTTATTGACGAAGATCAAAGAAACTGGGACGTGTGGTTACCTTATGTAATGATGGTTTACAGATCGACGCCCCATAGTATAACAAAGTACTCTCCGTATTATTTGTTACACGGACGGGAAATGTTGTCCAACAGACTGGATACGAGAAGAAATACAGAAAGATTTAAGCGAAGATGATCTAATACAAGAAATTAAACGAAGAATACAGCTAGCAAATCAGAAGGTGATACATGATATTCAACGGAAAAAGGAAAACAGTAAAATACAGTATGATTTGAAAGCAAGAGAATAAAGGTTTAACGTTGGTGATAAGATATTATTACCAGGGCCGCCGAGAGGGGGACTACCGGGCCAGTTTGCCCTGAGCCCCGGCCCCGAAGGGGGCCCCCGATGCCTAAGTGCATCCCATCAGGGATGGGAATGGGATTGGAAATGACAATTGACGATCAAGCTAGCAAAAATGAAATTAGTGAATAAGCTAGTTCACTGCACCCTAGTAGAAAACCAGTGACCAACGGGGCTGCATAGCTTGCGCTGATTCCCGCTAGGTTACTCTGTAACCAACAGCAAGAACAGCAAACTAGAACAAAATCTTCACGTGCTGAAAACAACAGAGTGAGTCGAATTCGTTTCGTTGCAAAACGTACTGTGTGTTTTGAAGCTATATCTGTTGTTTATAGTTTATCTGTTATTTTTGGTACGTTTATCGATTTACACTGTAAAGTGAAAAATTGCCAAGACATATTTCTTTTGGTTTTCAACTGTATACCTTATTTTTGTAACAACTAACAAGGTAAATCTAACATTATATTATATTATACACTAGTAATGTTCAGATACGGATATACGCAGCAAATCTTTTGTGTTTGTTGAATAGTTTTCATTAAAGCTCAGTTTCCAACTAAACGAGTAGGCTGTTATAAAATTATCAAAAGGGTATACAAACTTATTAAGAACCAATTGTATTACAATTGGCAACAATCTTCTTACCGTTCTGAGTAGCATCGATGTTTCGCTCAGTTTTGTTAGGTTAAGTGAGGTAAGGTTTAGGTTACCGACAATCGGCGGAAAAAAATAAACCGAAAGAACTTATAAGAAACATAAAAAAAACTCAAAGCGGTTAAAAGACCTTTTTATACACTAACTGCTGTCTGCTCGTATTTTACTTGATTTGCCAACATGATAAAGTTATCTCCTCAACATGCCTATTATTTATATCTGAAACATGATAACACCTTTCAAAGTACTTTTTATTGTAATTTTTTTTAACACATTCAAAAACTCCAAGTGTTAGGCGTAAATGTTTATTGTTGGGAAACCTCAACAGCACTATTTTAATTATTATACCTTACGAGCCGTCTAGTTTCATGGAACCGTCTTGATAATTATTGTGTTATTCAATTCCTAAATTTTTAGTTTTTTTTACAGATGAAATAATAGGAGTTCAATTTATATATACTTGCGTCCTTTTTGAAATGTTTTCCCTAAACTGTCTAAAATAGTTCAAAATTTTAAAAAAGATTTTTTTTCGGCGCTCACACCATTTTCCCGGAGTGATAGGGAAGTGTGAAGACGATACTTGAAGTGGATAGTAAAAATTTGTAATTTTTCCGATTTTTCGTTTTATTTCCGCTCACTATTTTAGACAGTTTATGAAAAAATTTTCAAAAATGTATCAGTACCAACTAATTCAGAATTACCCGAATGTGGTATGAATACAAATTTACGGCTATAGGATATTGTGTTCTTGTGTGTGTTTCAGGTTTCTGGTTCATAAAATAGAAGAAAAAAATGAAACGGTCATATCAATCCGGATCACCAAAAAGAAAAGATAGAAATGTTAATGAGTGAAGAACGAGGAACAAGAACGCTTCATGGTTTTTTCAAAGTGAATTCTAGCCAATCCGAATCTCCAAGCAACCTCGTTTGCACTTCGATTACTGAGGAAAATAATCAGATGAAAAACGAAAGTATAGATGACAATTTGGAGCAAGTCGAAATGTCTAAAACTGCCGATTGGTCAGCGGAGAATGTTAATGAAAATGAAAATGAATTTCTTGAAGAAACAAATGAATTTGATATTTCCCTTGAAAATAATTGTACGAATAGTAATGATAATAACGAGAATGATGAAAACCCTGAAGGTGTTCATAATGGTAGCTGGTGGGGGCCCCAACTCAAAATTTGCCCCAGGCCCCCAAATTTCTCTCGGCGGCCCTGATTATTACACCAGCCGCTAGTTAGACGAGGTATAAGTAAGAAGCTAGTTAAACCTTGGGTAGGTAGGACCCTATACTCTAGTAGAAGTAAATAGTGATGTTAATATAACTATAAAAAGGGAAAACATCTACAAAAGGTTCACTTAAAGAGGGTAAAACCTTTTAGAGAGAGAGATAACGAAAGAAAATTCTTTTCCAAAGAATGAAGACACTATGCGTTACCCTGCTACTGTGGTGCACACTACAACGGGTATGCCGCAGGCAATACAACATCCAATTTCTAGACAACAAACCAGGGTTATATTTTTCTAAGAGATTTCAGTTTCTTCTGACTTCAGAGCACTGGACCATTGCAATAGATACGGATCTAAAAGATGTCGAAACCAAGCTGGACCAAATAAACACGATATGGAAAGAAGCAACATCTGTACGTAAATCCAATAACATAACGATTGGAGCAGGATTATACACACAATCATGGAATGCGATCGAACGTACCACCCACAAGTTCAGAAAACTCTACGCAATTGTAGGAGCGGAAGTAGTACCAGCAAGGACGAGAAGAGGAATTTTTAACTCCATCGGTTTTGGACTAAAAACGTTGTTCGGAACAATGGATAGCGATGACCCCGAGTACTACAACGAAAAAATAAGTACCATTGACAGTAACCAACACCGTATTTATCAATTAGAGAAAGATGAATTGACAGTTGTAAAACACACGCTGACAGCTGTAAATCGTACCATGCGAGACTTTAAAAACAACCAAGACGTGATGCTACAGACAGAAGAGTACTTAAGGAAGTTACAGGAGATTAATCGTGCGCATATTGAGAGTTTAGAAGGCGTGATTACAAAACGTAGTACAGTTTTAGATGCGTTGAAGCTAATTGAAACAGCTTGTAATCATATAGAGAGAGACGTGAACAAGTTCTATTTACGCATTGACGCCATGCGTCAAGGTGAACCTAGTACGATGTTAATACCACCAGAAAAACTCAGTACTATCTAAATAAAATAAATCAACAATTAAGGACAGGTTTCACATTGCCGCTTGTTGTCAGTCAACAAACAATATATATGTACTATGACTTTATAGAATCCGTGGCGTTACTAGTTAATGGCCACATTATTCCAATTTTCCTAAAAATTCCACTGAAATATGTTGACCGTACCTTTACCCTATTGTGCCTGTCGTTTTACGAGCCGGCGAGTTAACTACGCAAATAAGCCTAATACTGTATATTTTTTTTTAATTATAGACATTATAATTCATACGCACAATCAGTTTAGGTGATACTGCGTTTAACGTGTAGCGAAACGACGAAATACAGTTCGTCGAGGGCATGCCAGCGCATTCTGGTGTTCGCCTGGTACCGGGTTGTGATACTGCGTTGTAAGAATATTATGTTGGTTTTGTCTCGTCCCACCATCCACAAAGGTAACATCAAGTACCACTTCGACAGAGCGAAGTCTTTTGTGTTTGAAATTCTATCTTCTACTATGAGTAGCTAAACACTCACAAAACTGCGGTAAGTTACATTAATATATATATATTATGAGTTCGTAAATAAAAAATTAATACAACAAGTGTGAAAGATAGTAAATAATTTTGTAACCTCGTGGCGAGGATTTCAAAAGCAGTCCGTGTCCTATATATGTTGTTAAAATATTCAAATAACCAAGTTAAGCAATTATGAGACAATAATTGTCGTTATCAATGTAATGGTGTAGAATTCTGCTATTTTGGCAGATGCGATAGTTCTTTTTAATGTAATTACACGTGCTAAGTGCAGACATAGACAGGTTAAAGTGTGTCAAACTTTGCCCACATGAGCATAATCATGCTTAAGAATGTTATGTTGGTTTTGGAGGTGTCTTAAAATTTTTTTTACTAAAACAAATCAAGTATAAGTAAAAGGGTTACGAGTTGGCCAGTTTAAATTGTGATATACAAGTATACCCAATGTACGTGACGCCTTATAGAGGGATAAAAAGTGTTGGGACCTGTCCTAATTATTTCTGTATGCGCAGGGCCCCTGGTCTAAGACGTGGACGGCCTCAGGATGACCATCTCCACCTGAACGCGTAATGAAGGGCTTTCAACTTCGCCTGTCGTAGAGGACAACAAACAGCATGACCTAACCAACACTCATCCTGGACTTGGTAACCTCAACTTCACCAGGTGACCTCCAACCATTATTATACTTAATTATATCTACAATACACACCCGGATCTGTGCTGTTAACAACTCATAGCTTTCGTGGAGCACAAGTGGTACATTGTCAAATTTGATCATCTTCAAAACGTTTTAATCAGGCCTCACTTTAACTAGACAGAATTGTGCACGGATTCTTTGATAATGTAATAACTTGGTATTCAGTGTAAGCCCGGGGGCTGGCAGGTATCCAAGGCCTGTCACATTAATTCAATCAGTAGTTTCTTTCTAGGTTCCAGTAAAAGGGGTTTTTTTTAGAATTTGGGGTCTGGCATTTCCATGTATGTAAGGGGGGGAAGTTCCGTTTGTGACAGGATGAAAACTCACCGGCTGGTAGAGTTTAGTTGAAATGTCTGTCAATTTATTTCACAAATTTAGATTACAATTTTGGGGTTTATGTAAGAGTTATAATTGTCAAAATCAGTAACAGTCCGGCCCCTGCTTAATCCTGTATAGGCAGCCTTGTATGCAGACACAGGCATGCTCCAGGCTGAGGAACATGTTGGTTCTCGGGCCAATGCAGTTTTCTTAAATATTACATAACTGATCAGGACATTTTAGTATTGTAAATTTTTCTTAAACGCTATTGTTAAAGCATTAATCATTTTTAAAATTATAAATCATTATCTCAACCAATTCACAATTACAGTTCCGGCCGTAGGAAAGATGGTGGCTCACCGTCTTTCCCATGTATCATCCTTAGTTAAATTTTCAGACTCGTTTCTTTTCTTACCAAATTTAACACTTTTTAATATTACATCTGGCATTTTGGGCAGTCCAGATTCGTGGGAGAACTAGTGACACTTTTATACTTTCGTATGTTTACACGGAAATGTCTATAAAAATAAAAGGTGGGTATATAGGCGAGTGCCTCTGCTATTTTTAAGCTTATAAGCGTGTTGGGTATCGATATAGCGAGACTTAGAATGTGGATGTGACGAGACTTAGAATGTGGATGTGACGGAGATATCCATTTATACTTTTGTGATTTATGTTGTGTCATTTTGTGGGGTATGTACGGGGAAGAATTATTTACACCAAAAATATTTACATTATAAAAGGAAAACAATTGTTTTATATATATATATATACATATTTATATTTTTGTGAATTATGTTTGTGTCACTTTTTCTGGGGAAGAATTATTTGCACCAAAAATATTTACATTATAAAAGGAAAACAATTGTTGTATAGATATATATTTATACTTTTGTGAATTATGTTTGTGTCACTTTTTGTGGGGTATGTACGGGGAAGAATTATTTACACCAAAAATATTTACATTATAAAAGGAAAACAATTGTTATATATATATATATTGTAGCGTGACAGATGTATGCATAATATTGAATGGCAATTGATCATTAGAATAATGAAGTTATAATATTTAAAGTTGGAAGAAAGCATTAAGTTTAATATAAATAGATTAATTCATAGCAACTGTGGAAAGAAATCATTATTATAAAGTAAATACAAGTTAAAATAAAAGGAGTTACTAGTGATGAGTCATCCAAGACCAGTCTCATAACCAAAGGTTTTCAAGGTATAACCCAGGAAGGTAAAATAGTAAATAACAAAGCAGTACACAATATGACCAAACCCACAACGAGGGAGAATAAATAGAATAGAAACCCTAAAATAAGCCAAGATCAATCAATACAGGTTGTGTATTTCTGTAATAAAGAAGAAGATGGAGAAGATCCCAAGAAACCTGATGGCAACAAGAAGAAGATGGAGAAGATACCAGTCCCAGAAGGCAGGAGAAAAGAAGACTGAAGAAAGAAGAAGAGGGCAGCATCCTGAAGAAGATGTCATGCTCTTATAAAAGACACCCAAATCCCTATATCCCCAAAATAAATATCTAAAAACAAAAGTATAACGAAATAAAAACCACATGTATATAAATTTAAGAGAGAGGAGTGTATAAAGTAAAAGTTTCCTGTGAACTAAGATGAAACAATAATATAGTACCCATGGAACAAATCTCCATTGAAAAAACGCTAACCAATTTATTATGTTAATAAGACTATACGACCATTTAGCATTAACATAATATATAAGTGCAAAGTGAACCAGTGATAGTTTTGGGTATTATAAAAAATGAACCTTGTGTTTCATTCTTGGCAATCACAAACATTGGATGCAATGAAATATGCATTTTTCAATGACTTAAAATATGTATTGTGACAATATGTTGTTCATAAGACATGAATCTGTTTAAAATAACATTTTGTTTTACATGAAAAAAGAAAAACAGAGTTCATAATACCTTTTGAACAATTAATACTATTTATTTGTTAATGACAGGGTACAATTCCCCAAAGACAATGTAAAAGACGGTATAAAAACTGTAGAATCCTACTTATAATAATAGTTAGAAATAAGAATATAAATATAAGGTTTTTTATGTATATAGTACAAGAATGTTTAAAAATGTATTAGATATAAGGCCATTTGTTTGGGTCTGAAACAACTAACATCAGAACTATAAAAATAGTTACCACTTGTAAATAGTAGAGAGTAATTAAGATGTTAGTTAGTAAAAAACCTTTTTTGTAAGCCATATTTCCATGTTTAGAAATAAGGATTGTGTTGCAAAATGTCTGACTTGAAGACAACCATTTATTTAAAAAAAAAAAATATTCTTTATTTGTTTTAACTATTGTTTGTATTCTAACCAATACTAATTGTTTTTGTGTAATTTAAAAACATGTTTAATTTATAATACTATTTGTAAAAGTCAGAGAGGGTATCACACATCATATATTGTTTGTAAATTATTTTGTAAGAAAAACTGTTAAAAAATCATAGGCCAAAAGAATGGAAACCAAACTTCATCAAAACAGAGAAATTGCTCAATTAAATGCAAATAAACAAAAGGGGTTTAGACAAAATAAACTTGAGATCATGCCATATAATTGCACATACCATTTAGAGAGATTTTAACAAATTATATTCAGAATTATGAATAAATGTGAAAATGACTAAACTCAGAAATTTAGACATGGGAGTCATATATTTCAGAATAATGTTTCAGAATACAACTAATTCAATTAATTACCAGAAAATAAGGGAATAGGAACCTTTTAATACAATATAGAATTATTAATATTAAATATAACTGATAAAATGGCTGAATTTATATAATGACAGGAAGTAAATTTTAATGTTTTGACTTCCAAACAGAGTATACCAAACTGAAAGTGAAATTACTATATTTTTTGGACAGAAAACACTATAAAATGGCATTATTTAATCTGAAAATAACCAGAATGAACTGAAAGATTAATTTAAATCAAATCTAGTGAATAAAATTGACAAATAACCAAAGTATAGGCATTCATATAGTGAAAATGTAAAAGTGCATACAGGATGTGAAAAATATTTGAACAATGTTAAGGATAATATTATATGGGCTAAGAGTTTAATTGAAACTGGAGGAAACAGTTAGTTAATTATTGGTAGTTGAACGGTTAACATGACATACGTCTGATAACGTGGATAACCTAACCTATAATCGTCATACAAAGCGAGTGTATAGTGAGTTATTGTGAAATCGCGAGTGACTTGTAAAATACTTCTGAAACTATCATATTATAACAGAAACGATCAAGTAACACTCCATAACACAGAACAATATAAATCTACTCCGAAAAACACCATAAAACACTAGAAAACTGTATAATACATTAAACCAAATTAGTGACGGAATCGGAGAAAGTGTTTGAACTAATAATTATACAGATACACTAAATACAACCCAGAATCACTACACCAGTCACTACACAACATATAACAAGAGATTTGCGGACACGAGAACAGAAATATTGCGTCAAAATACATTATTTGGAATGCAGCAGCAACGAGCAACATTTTCATCGACTTGACGGCAGCCATCTTTCTTTGACAATCCCAGTGCCTCTTCTTTGTTCAGCACAGCTGTTTGGTGAAAACAATTATTATATTTACAATTTATTATTCAATGTCTGTGTTTATTAATAACTATTAATTTGATTGTAACGTTATACTTTTTAAATATTAGCCCGATTTCTCTGACTTTGGTAATAACTGGCTGTTTAAAGAACCCTATATAATTTTTATAACATATACTTGTAACTTTTTTCGATATCCTGAGAATCGATACTAATCGATAAGAGTCAATATTGCTGTTACTTAATAAAACATTAATACTTTTCAATACTTAATAGTTCTTTATTTCTTCAATAATACTAATTACCAATAATATAATTCTAATTGATAATCTACAAGGACTTTACCACCCGTAAGTGAAGATAACCTAAAAAATAGAAAGCTAAACAAATATCGATTGGTTTACAGACAGTCTTATGAGTGGTGATAGATTATTTAAATTATACTAAAACTTTAATAAAAATTTTCAGAAGAGCATTACACTGTTTAAAACTTCACAGCCCTATATTAATTAATTGATCCTAATTAATTAATTAATAAAATTAAAATTTTTTTTTATTATTTTTTTTATAAACATAATTTTTTTTTAATTTTCTTCAAAACAATAATTTTTGTTTTGAAACTTTCGGTGAAGCTGAGCATATATATTTCTTCATCAACTTTACGCTACTCGACCGGTCTTGCTACCATTGGGACTCGACCAGCTGGGAAACTTAAGGAAGTGTTTCAGGCCAGTAAGACGTCGAGAGCCACACCAATTAAACATATTACATTGGACTTGATTACATCGGAGTCACATACTCCATAATAGCTTTATATCATCAACACACATCACATTCTATTATAATTATTATTATTACAAATTGGCGCACAACTTTAGGGGCTTTAATTAGCGATTGGAAGGCCAATAAATTCTGCCCAATCACTAGTTGGAGCTAGGCAACAGCTACAAAGCCAGAGAATTTCAAGGGAAAATGCAACGACGTGCGACATCTAAGAAACGGGCGGCGGAGGCCGAAAAAGAAGTCGATATGGACAACAAAGAGGCAACGCCAGTAGAGTTGGAAGAGGTATTACAATCGGTGTTGTCCAAACAAACAGAGCAACCAGAAGAACAACCGGAGATACCCACACAGACAGGGGAAGTCAATGTCCGGAAAGAACAATTAGAAAAACCCGCACAATTAGAGAATGCTCAGAATGATGATGGAAGAAATCAAATCCAGTAAGAATAAAATGGACGAAAATTGTAGGGAATTGAAGGAAGACTTGAGTAAGAAAATGGGGAGTGATAACCAGTCCTTGAAAGAAGAATTAAGTGGGATGAACAAGAACATGGAAGAGTTGAAGGGAGACAACCAGTCCTTGAAAGAAGATTTAGGAAATAAAATCGAAACAACAAACAAGAAGATGGAAGAAGAGATGGGGAAGAAGTTAGAAGAATTGAAGGAAGACAATCAGTCCCTGACGAAGAAGATGGAAGAAAACAGCAAGAAGATGGAAGAGAAGATGGAAGAAAACAGCAAGAAGATGGAAGAGAGGATGGGAGGAAAGTTAGAAGAATTGAAGAAGGATAATCAATCCACAAAAGAAGAGTTGACTGGGATGAACAAGAACATGGAAGAATTGAAGGAAGACAACCAATCGTTCAAGGAAGAATTCAAGTCAACTAAAGAAGAGTTGATTAATAAAATTGAAAATACCAATCAGAAAATAGATGAAACCAGGAAGAAGATAGAGAAGAACAACCGGCAATTGAAGGAAGAGTTGAAAGAAGATAACAGGAAGTTGGAAGAGAAGATGGGGGAGAAATTGGAAGAATTGAGAGAAGACAATCAAATTCTAAGAGAAGAGTTAAGGGAGGTAAACCAGGAGAATTTGGACAAACTGGACGAAAGAATGGAATTGTTGCGAGAAGAAATGAATAAGGAAATCAAGGTTAACAAAAAAGCGATTGATAAGAAGATGGAAGAAGAAAATATAATGGTCAATCGACAGATTCGAGAGATTGATGGAAAGTGCAACCAGACCGAAAAGGAGGTGAATGAGTTTAAAGAAGTGGTGAACATCAAGTTCACAAATATCGAAGAACATAGTCGTAGGAAGGTAGAAGAACAGAGGAAGGAAAATCAAGAAGAATTCGGAAAAGTACGCAACCAGGTCACAGAACGATGTAATGATATACAAGAGACCATGGCCAATATCACCGGTCAGGTGCGACAAAGCCGAGAGGAGATGGAAGCGATTAGAAACAGACCGACTCATTTCACCGGATTGCCCGTCAACGAAAGCCGAGAGTGGCTCAACTTCCGGCAATACAAACGCAAGCCGATGGAGTTCCTGGCTAGGGTAGAAGAATATCTGACCAAGCATAAAATTACCCAATGGAGCCATAGCAGGGAAATATTCGACGAGTCTTTCCGAGACATAACAGATAATTGGTGGATGGCCAACCGGAGTGAAATTTCCGACTACCAACAGTTCCGGAAAATGTTTAAGACAAAATACTGGTCTGAGACCACCCAGAACTTGATACGTGACAATATTTGTAACGGAAGATACAGGTCACAATTAGGTAGCAGTATGACGGCATATTTCTTGGGGAAGGTGTGTATGGCAAAGCACCTTGAGCCAGCAATCCCAGAAGAATGTTTAGTGAATAAGATATCTTATCACTATGATGAGGACATTATCAGGGCCCGGAGAGGTAGTCAGATCAAGACGATCCAGGGAATGACTGAGTTATTGGAGGGATACGAGAATGAAGAGTATTATCGGCAGAGCAGGAAGAGAAATGAGAGACCAGAAGCAAGGCCGACTACTTACCCCAATAACGGCAATAACCATACAAATAACCGGAACCAGCCCAGTAATTACGACGGCCCTAACAACCAGCCACGTAATAACCAGTTTAACGGAAATTTTAACGGCGTGAGAAATAACAACCCCTACCCAAATAATCGAAACCACTTTTATCAACAAAATAATAATGTTCCATACAGTCAGAGAAATCCATATCCCAACAATAATGGTGACAGACCTTACCCACGTAACCGAAATTACTATAATAATAATGTTAGTAATAATAATAATAGCAATAGTAATAACCGAGTGTCGCGCCCTAGGGTAAATTTTATAAGAGCAGAAGATCGCGGACCCAGGAGATACTATCAACCGAGGAGGAGCAGCTTCCACGGCGCTGACCGAAGATGGCGGAGTGCGGAACGAGACGGCCCAAGATACGAACAGGAAAGACGAAGTACCAGCCTGGAAGATCTTGGCAGACAACCGAACAGGGCGTTAAACATCAACCAGGGTACAGAACGTCAGGAGACAAACCAGAGTTTCCCGAACGATGCCTCGGTCAATAATAATATAAATACTGACCAAAATACTTTAAACGAGAGGAGGCAGTAATCAACAACGATGACCCGTTACTGCTTATACTTCCTGGGTTAGAAAAGGATGAATTGCGACAAGAAAACCAGAATAAAAACATCACTATTATCAGTAACCATTATCTGAAAGACATACGAACCGAACTTTTGGAAGAAAACAAGAAGAGTCTCAGCAACAGTAATAATGAGATAATTTATATAACAGCGGAGGTGGAAGGAGTTCCCGCTAAAATAATGATAGACACAGGAGCTAATATTTCAATAATAAACTCCAATGAGTTGGAGAGAATACAGAGTACATGTGGTAAAACTTTGCCAATGTTACCAGTCAACAACATTGTGTTGGTAGGTGCAACTGGCCGCCAGAATAAAACCATTAGGAAGCAAGTTTCCTTAAGTGTCGTTAGCCGTGATATAGCTTTAGACATGGAATTTTTAATCGCCACCGGATTACCATTTGACATCTTAGTCGGTTGCGATATTCTTCGTAGATATTCGGCGGTAATCGATCTCAATTTAAATAAAGTATCACTTTTCCCAGACGGAGTAACATGGACCGCAGATCTGGTAGGAGGCACAACTATACTTCCCAGCCCTATACATCAACAACTTCGTAATATAAATGTTATTAGAAACAGCCCTCTTTCTAAACCCATAATATACAATCATGGAGGAGAGGATTTATGGTCAGTTAAGATCCAAGAAATACGGAATTTCCAGTGTGGAAGCGATAACGAGAAAATACCAACACATCTGGCTGATCGTCTAATCGCTATATATGAGGAATACAAGGCGGTGTTTTCTGATGAACCAGGGAAGGTAAAAAACTACCAGTGCCAACTTCGTTTTAAAGAAAACGTAGAGTTTAACCGGAGGTCATATCCAATAGCGCAATCGCTCAAAGAAGCCGTGAGAACAGAGATAAACAAGATGATAGAAAACGACATAATTGAGATTAGTCAATCACCTTACACTAGTCCAATTATTGCTGTTCCGAAGAAAGACGGACAAGTCCGGCTCTGTTTAGATGCACGTGAGTTGAACAAGACAATTGTGAATGACAGAACTTCTCCCGGTGAAATAGAAGAAATCTTAAAGCGTTTTCATGGTACTAACTTTATTAGCACCTGGGATACGGTCTGTGGTTATTGGCAGGTAGAACTGCATCCACAAAGCCGCCAATACGTAGCGTTCATTTTCGAAGGGCGCAATTACCAGTTCAAGAGACTGCCCTTCGGACTTGTCAATTCTGTCGCCATATTTGTGGCATGCATGGACCAGATTTTGGGACCAGAAGCGCTCCAATTTACCACCGTCTATGTTGACGATTTACTAATTACATCCGGAACCTGGGAAGAGCACTGTTACAGAGTGGAATTTGTACTAAACAAACTAGCGCAGAACAACATAACACTGAAGTTGGAGAAATCCAAGTTCATAGCGCGCGAGGTACAATTCTTAGGCTTCAACCTAGACGACAGAGGTATTACCCCATCAGCAGAAAAAGTGGAGGCAATTCAGAGGTTCCCGCAACCAAGAAACAGGAAACAATTGCAATCTTTCCTCGGACTCTGTAACTATTACAGGAAGTTTCAGAGCCGATATTCCGAGTTGACCGCCAAGTTTCAACCACAGTTATCTGCCAAAAACAAATGGACTTGGGGTGAAGATCAAGATATTACTTTCCGATTGATAAAAGAGAAGTTTCTGGAGAGTGTGATACTTCGTCACCCAGATTTTAATAAACCGTTCTTTCTAAACTGTGACGCTAGCGATCTAAGCTTAGGAACGACATTATACCAGGAAGATGAGGAGGGACAACATCTGGTAATAAGCTTCGCTAGTCGCACACTGAACCAGTGCGAAAAGAACTACAGTGTGACAGAAAAGGAATTGTTGAGCGTGGTGTTCGCATGCAGCAAGTTCCGGACGTACATTCTCGGATATCAAGTCACGGTACGAACTGATCATAAATCCATCTCGTTCCTTCGTAGGTGCAAATTGAGTCACGGCCGATTGGCTAGGTGGGTACTCGCCCTACAAGAATATGACCTGAAATGGGAATACATTCCAGGGAAGAAGAACTTGGTAGCGGATGTGTTGTCACGTATAAATCTGGAAGATCAGACTTTCGAGGGAGAGAAGGAGAGCTTAGTAAAAATTTATAACATATTCACGACCAGAGCCGATTTACAAGCTTTGTTAATAAACATCAGAATCCATCAGCAGTCTGATCCTAAGCTGAAAAACATTGTGAGTCGTTTGGAAGCCAATGATGAAACCATTTCTAAATATTACCACCTTAACAAGGGAATTTTATTCATAAAAACCGCATTGGACGATGAGACATGGAAGGTGATAATCCCGCACCAAATAGAAAAGGAGGTCATCATCGATTACCATGTCAGGTATGGTCACATGGGAGCGTTAAAAGTGATACAAGCTCTAGAGGAAAATTGTAAGATCAAGAATATCAACCGCCAGGTGAGAACATACATCAAGTCCTGTAAGATCTGCCAATGTGCAAAAGTAAACAATGAAAAGACAGAGGGTATCATGATACCGATAACTTCCAACGCAAAACTGGAAAAAGTGTTTTTGGATATATGCGGGCCATTTCCCCGTAGCGGTGGTCGGCACAGATATAAATACTTGGTAATCATAATGGATCACTACACCAAGTATATAAAGCTATATCCGGTTAATCGGGCAACGACAGCAAAGGTTTTGGCGGTGATTATTGATTTGTATATCCCAGAGATCGGTAGACCATTTTCTATTATTACCGACCATGGTACACAGTTTAAGGGGAGGAGATGGCGAGACACTTTATTAGCACTTGGGGTCAAAACATATAAGACATCAGTCTACCACCCAAGTAGCAATCCGGCTGAGAGAGTACTAAGAGAAGTGGGTAGGATATTGCGCACGTACTGTCACAACCAACAGAAAAAGTGGCAAGAGTACCTAGCAGCGACAGAAACATTCCTAAATTACGCCCACCATCCAGCTATAGGAATTCCACCGTACTCAGCCATGTATGAGAAGCCGACTCCCCGAGACATTGAACAAATCATTGAATTTCCAACGAACAACAATAGGAAATTCAACCAGTTGAAGTTTTACAATAAGGTAGCAGAAGATCAGGAAAAACGGCAAGCCAAATACCAGAAGGCAATAGGGCGAATTGTAACATATAAAGAGGGTGAGAAAGTACTCCTAAAAAATAGAGAGCTGCCTAGCACCTTAGAAGGCATAACCAAAAAACTACTATTATTATACACTGGACCATATGTTGTGGTAAATAATAAGCATAACAATACATATGAGTTGAAGGAAATCGTTTCAGGAAAAATCAAAGGAGTGTACAATCAAGCTTCTATGAAGAAATATTATGAAGAATGAGTTGTGAGTTTTAGAATTTTGGATTTATAATAATTTTTTAGAAATTCAAAAATAATGTAAGTACATCTTACAACCTAATATTTTGAGAAGAACATTCTGGAGAATTAAAAGAAGAAGAATTTTTTAATTTAATAATTTGAAAAAATTCAAAAATATGTAAGAACAACTTACAACCTAATAATTTTGGAACAAACTTTATGGAAGAAAGAAAAAGAAAGACTTTTGAATTGAAATATAATTATAAAAATTTAAATTGAGTAAGTACTTCTTACTACAACCTGATAATTTAGAACAAAACTTTATGGAAGAAAGAGAAAGAGAGAGAATTTTGAACTTAATTTAAAAAATTTAAAATTAAGCAAGCACAGCTTACTACCACTGGATTATGAGAAAAACATTTTTGAAGAATTAAGAAGAAAGGAATTTTGAAGTTAATATACAAAAAATTTAAAAATGAAGTAAGACCAACTTACTATAACTAAGTTTATGAGAAAACTTTATGGTAAATAATTAAGAAGAATTTGAATTTGGAGAAATACCAAAACATTCAGAAATAATGGTAAAATCACAATACTATAAACAATTCTGAATTAAACAATTCTGGGAATAAATGAATTAAACAGAATTTGAATGTTGATAGAACGTCAGTACTTTGAAACAAGATAAGATCAACATATTACAAGGATTTATGAGAAATATTTTTCAATTAAATAAAAGGAATAGTTTGAATTTTACATTAAAACTAACCACGTTCCAAAAAATAATTATGTGTCAATTATGATTGAATTGAGAAGAAAATAAAGTGATTAATTCAGAAAAGAGAATTAACGTGAATCCAGAATAAATGTGGAAAAACCTAACATTTGAAGGAGTAGAGAAGAATAACAAAAAAGAGTGTAATATGCAAGAGAAGAAAAAATTTGGAAGCAAAGAGACCAATTACTTTTGAAACGATAATGAAAACAGTTAATTAAGAGCAAAGAAGAACAACTCATACCAAACAGATGGAGAAGATGATTTTGAACCAAGGATAATAATAAGACCTATATGAAATGCAAAGAGAATAAATACCACATGAAATATAATATAAATGAATTAATGTTAATGAATGCGAAGGCAGATTAATAACTTTCTAAGAGAAAGGAAAGAACCAAAATGCTTAAATAAAATGATCAATATAACAACCTGAATATTTAATGTAAAGATACAATGTCAAAAAATTAAATATAATATATTAAGACCATTCAAATAATGAATACGAAAGACTATTTATAAAGACCATGCTAATACTATGAATAACCAGAAGAAAGTATAAAGAGAATTCAGATGAAGAAGAAAGAGAGTTACACTGTAAACAGTAACCAGAATTATTAAAAGAAAGGTTTTCAACCATAATTAAAATAAATATATCAGACAAGTTAAGAGTTTTGAAAAAATATATATGTAATGAGTATAATAATGATTATGAAGATTTATTAAGATAGAAAATGTGAGATAATCTGAGAGACTACGAAGTGGAGAATCCAAAGATATTTTTATTAGTCGAAAATGAGACTACTTTTTATTTATTTATTCGATGACTGACTGAAGATAATTCCAGCAGCATTATGTTTTTGAGCAGGGATGGATATGCCCCTGTACTCAATTTATAGAAGTGGTGTATGGCCAGCAGAGAAGTAGCGTACAGTGCCCCTCTGATCTGCCCCAGCCCACGTGATAGGGAATGTTAGGGAATTAATATCCCAAGGATACAACACGAAGTTGATATAGAAAGAAAATGTATTACAATTATAATATATCTCAGAAGACACTAACTATCCGAAAAGGATCAGTAGTAAGACAAGTAACCATATATATAAAATTAATAAAACTCTAATTATAAAAAAGTCGATATAAAGATGGAGAAGAAAATGAATTATAAGAAATAATGAAATTATCATAAGAAATTATTTCATCCATAAACATGTCTGAAATAATTCCTTCTGGAGGAGAGCAATCTGTAGCGTGACAGATGTATGCATAATATTGAATGGCAATTGATCATTAGAATAATGAAGTTATAATATTTAAAGTTGGAAGAAAGCATTAAGTTTAATATAAATAGATTAATTCATAGCAACTGTGGAAAGAAATCATTATTATAAAGTAAATACAAGTTAAAATAAAAGGAGTTACTAGTGATGAGTCATCCAAGACCAGTCTCATAACCAAAGGTTTTCAAGGTATAACCCAGGAAGGTAAAATAGTAAATAACAAAGCAGTACACAATATGACCAAACCCACAACGAGGGAGAATAAATAGAATAGAAACCCTAAAATAAGCCAAGATCAATCAATACAGGTTGTGTATTTCTGTAATAAAGAAGAAGATGGAGAAGATCCCAAGAAACCTGATGGCAACAAGAAGAAGATGGAGAAGATACCAGTCCCAGAAGGCAGGAGAAAAGAAGACTGAAGAAAGAAGAAGAGGGCAGCATCCTGAAGAAGATGTCATGCTCTTATAAAAGACACCCAAATCCCTATATCCCCAAAATAAATATCTAAAAACAAAAGTATAACGAAATAAAAACCACATGTATATAAATTTAAGAGAGAGGAGTGTATAAAGTAAAAGTTTCCTGTGAACTAAGATGAAACAATAATATAGTACCCATGGAACAAATCTCCATTGAAAAAACGCTAACCAATTTATTATGTTAATAAGACTATACGACCATTTAGCATTAACATAATATATAAGTGCAAAGTGAACCAGTGATAGTTTTGGGTATTATAAAAAATGAACCTTGTGTTTCATTCTTGGCAATCACAAACATTGGATGCAATGAAATATGCATTTTTCAATGACTTAAAATATGTATTGTGACAATATGTTGTTCATAAGACATGAATCTGTTTAAAATAACATTTTGTTTTACATGAAAAAAGAAAAACAGAGTTCATAATACCTTTTGAACAATTAATACTATTTATTTGTTAATGACAGGGTACAATTCCCCAAAGACAATGTAAAAGACGGTATAAAAACTGTAGAATCCTACTTATAATAATAGTTAGAAATAAGAATATAAATATAAGGTTTTTTATGTATATAGTACAAGAATGTTTAAAAATGTATTAGATATAAGGCCATTTGTTTGGGTCTGAAACAACTAACATCAGAACTATAAAAATAGTTACCACTTGTAAATAGTAGAGAGTAATTAAGATGTTAGTTAGTAAAAAACCTTTTTTGTAAGCCATATTTCCATGTTTAGAAATAAGGATTGTGTTGCAAAATGTCTGACTTGAAGACAACCATTTATTTAAAAAAAAAAAATATTCTTTATTTGTTTTAACTATTGTTTGTATTCTAACCAATACTAATTGTTTTTGTGTAATTTAAAAACATGTTTAATTTATAATACTATTTGTAAAAGTCAGAGAGGGTATCACACATCATATATTGTTTGTAAATTATTTTGTAAGAAAAACTGTTAAAAAATCATAGGCCAAAAGAATGGAAACCAAACTTCATCAAAACAGAGAAATTGCTCAATTAAATGCAAATAAACAAAAGGGGTTTAGACAAAATAAATTTGAGATCATGCCATATAATTGCACATACCATTTAGAGAGATTTTAATAAATTATATTCAGAATTATGAATAAATGTGAAAATGACTAAACTCAGAAATTTAGACATGGGAGTCATATATTTCAGAATAATGTTTCAGAATACAACTAATTCAATTAATTACCAGAAAATAAGGGAATAGGAACCTTTTAATACAATATAGGATTATTAATATTAAATATAACTGATAAAATGGCTGAATTTATATAATGACAGGAAGTAAATTTTGATGTTTTGGACTCTTCAGAGTATACCCAAACTGAAAGTAAAATTACTATTTTTTTGGACAGAAAACACTATAAAATGGCATTATTTAATCTGAAAATAACCAGAATGAACTGAAAGATTAATTTAAATCAAATCTAGTGAATAAAATTGACAAATAACCAAAGTATAGGCATTCATATAGTGAAAATGTAAAAGTGCATACAGGATGTGAAAAATATTTGAACAATGTTAAGGATAATATTATATGGGCTAAGAGTTTAATTGAAACTGGAGGAAACAGTTAGTTAATTATTGGTAGTTGAACGGTTAACATGACATACGTCTGATAACGTGGATAACCTAACCTATAATCGTCATACAAAGCGAGTGTATAGTGAGTTATTGTGAAATCGCGAGTGACTTGTAAAATACTTCTGAAACTATCATATTATAACAGAAACGATCAAGTAACACTCCATAACACAGAACAATATAAATCTACTCCGAAAAACACCATAAAACACTAGAAAACTGTATAATACATTAAACCAAATTAGTGACGGAATCGGAGAAAGTGTTTGAACTAATAATTATACAGATACACTAAATACAACCCAGAATCACTACACCAGTCACTACACAACATATAACAAGAGATTTGCGGACACGAGAACAGAAATATTGCGTCAAAATACATTATTTGGAATGCAGCAGCAACGAGCAACATTTTCATCGACTTGACGGCAGCCATCTTTCTTTGACAATCCCAGTGCCTCTTCTTTGTTCAGCACAGCTGTTTGGTGAAAACAATTATTATATTTACAATTTATTATTCAATGTCTGTGTTTATTAATAACTATTAATTTGATTGTAACGTTATACTTTTTAAATATTAGCCCGATTTCTCTGACTTTGGTAATAACTGGCTGTTTAAAGAACCCTATATAATTTTTATAACATATACTTGTAACTTTTTTCGATATCCTGAGAATCGATACTAATCGATAAGAGTCAATATTGCTGTTACTTAATAAAACATTAATACTTTTCAATACTTAATAGTTCTTTATTTCTTCAATAATACTAATTACCAATAATATAATTCTAATTGATAATCTACAAGGACTTTACCACCCGTAAGTGAAGATAACCTAAAAAATAGAAAGGTAAACAAATATCGATTGGTTTACAGACAGTCTTATGAGTGGTGATAGATTATTTAAATTATACTAAAACTTTAATAAAAATTTTCAGAAGAGCATTACACTGTTTAAAACTTCACAGCCCTATATTAATTAATTGATCCTAATTAATTAATTAATAAAATTAAAATTTTTTTTTATTATTTTTTTTTATAAACATAATTTTTTTTTAATTTTCTTCAAAACAATAATTTTTGTTTTGAAACTTTCGGTGAAGCTGAGCATATATATTTCTTCATCAACTTTACGCTACTCGACCGGTCTTGCTACCATTGGGACTCGACCAGCTGGGAAACTTAAGGAAGTGTTTCAGGCCAGTAAGACGTCGAGAGCCACACCAATTAAACATATTACATTGGACTTGATTACATCGGAGTCACATACTCCATAATAGCTTTATATCATCAACACACATCACATTCTATTATAATTATTATTATTACAATATATATATATATATATATATATATATATATATATATATATTTCAATCACTTTCTGCTACAGTCCGTTTCTTGATGTATATCTTGAGGTAAATTTAGTTATAAATATTAAAGTAATATATATATATTTATATTTTTGTGAATTATGTTTGTGTCACTTTTTGTGGGGAAGAATTATTTACACCAAAAACAAAAGACAAAAATGAAAACAATTGTTTTATATCTATACACATTATGTGTGATTTAGGTTTGTGTCAATTTTTGTGGGGTATGCACGGGGAAAAATTTATACACTAAATTGAAATTCAAAAAAACCAGGAAACCCATTAATACACGATATATAACACAATACAAGACTCAATAAATGTTATGTTTGTTTATAACAGAGAGTTTAATTGCAAGTCCCGTCACCCTGGACCTAGCGCCTTTTAGCTTCTCTAGGCTTATGCCTAGTTTTAAATAACTAGTGGCCCCTCTTCAAAAAAAAAAAAAACAAAAAAACTCAAAAAAAATTTTCAAAAATTTTTCAACATTTTTTTTCAAAAACATTTTTTTTTATAAGGCACAAACAATCCAAAGAGGGGTTACATTTGGTAGCAGAGCGTGGAAGGAGGCTCGGAAGAATTTGCTGAGAGCGCACGAGCGGGTCCATCGACGATATAATCAGGGGCGAATTCCTAACCCTTTCCAGATTGGGGACTGGGTCTATTGCCAGAGCCACCCACTCAGCTCAGCCGCTAATAAACGGTCCGCTAAGTTATGTTATCGCTGGTCGGGGCCATATCGCATCCTGGGGTTTGCGTCACCGGTGACTGCCAGGCTGGGCGTACCGGGTAGTGATGCGAAAGAAATCGTGACCCATATTTCAAAATTGAAGCTCTGTCGGAGGGGGTAAACCGGCTGATAGAAGAAGGAAGGGGGTCAGATTTGGGGGTCGCCATGTATGTAGGCTTGTAGTCATTCTAAGAGTGTGTGCTCTGGGGGTGTGCCAGAAAGTGGTATGGTAGCGGGTAGATGTTCCCCACAGTCCCAGTGGTGTTCGTCTACTTCAGGGATGCGCCCCTGCCTGCGCAAGCCTTGGTTCTCTCCATTCGTCCTTATTTCTGGAGGGAGCCATGTCCTTACCTTTAGTCCCAGTTCTTGACCTTTCAATCATCCTTGCCCTTTCCATCTTCCCGATTTTCCTAACCCTCCCATCAGAAAAAGAAAAAAAAAAGGAGTTAGTGGAGTGAAGCCTACCGTGTCAACGAGGCAGGTGGTGGTCCTGGTTGACACTGTATGTTTCGGCAATGCCCTTGGAGCACACATGTATTGGATAATAGGTGTATATATATCTCTGCAAATGAAATTATTGGGTCATGGAAACCACCCCCCTCCCCTGGTCCTGTGGGATGTAAGGAGGTAATTATGTCACCATGTTGCTTTTGGTTTTTGGGGTTGTCCCCCGTGTAACTATTGGGCAGGTGGCCCTGTTTAGGTAGCGTCAGTATTCCAGCATATGGTCAAGCCTCAGGAGAGCTGAACTCAGGGAGCTCCCGAACTTGTCTTTCTTCTTTCTTCTCTATTCTTTTGCTGTGGGTTACCCCTGATCAGGTCAGCGCGCAGTGACAACACACTTACATTCTACACGTCTTCTTTCTCCTCTTTCGTCTTCCTTCTGAGCCTCTGTCCTCCTGCGAGCGAAGACTACTGCGAATGCTGATGGATACCCGTGTTGTAGAAGACAATATTAGGGGTACACTGCAGGGTACCACTCCGTCTAAGTGTGGGCAACTATGTTGCCCTTTTGGGCTGGGTGTGTGCCGGTCGTTTTACGAGCCGGCGAGTTAAATACGCAAATAAGCCTAATACTGTATATTTTTTTTAATTATAGACATTATAATTCATACGCACAATCAGTTTAGGTGATACTGCGTTTAACGTGTAGCGAAACGACGAAATACAGTTCGTCGAGGGCATGCCAGCGCATTCTGGTGTTCGCCTGGTACCGGGTTGTGATACTGCGTTGTAAGAATATTATGTTGGTTTTGTCTCGTCCCACCATCCACAAAGGTAACATCAAGTACCACTTCGACAGAGCGAAGTCTTTTGTGTTTGAAATTCTATCTTCTACTATGAGTAGCTAAACACTTTCAAAACTGCGGTAAGTTACATTAATATATATATATTATGAGTTCGTAAATAAAAAATTAATACAACAAGTGTGAAAGATAGTAAATAATTTTGTAACCTCGTGGCGAGGATTTCAAAAGCAGTCCGTGTCCTATATATGTTGTTAAAGTATTCAAATAACCAAGTTAAGCAATTATGAGACAATAATTGTCGTTATCAATGTAATGGTGTAGAATTCTGCTATTTTGGCAGATGCGATAGTTCTTTTTAATGTAATTACACGTGCTAAGTGCAGACATAGACAGGTTAAAGTGTGTCAAACTTTGCCCACATGAGCATAATCATGCTTAAGAATGTTATGGTGGTTTTGGAGGTGTCTTAAAATTTTTTTTACTAAAACAAATCAAGTCTAAGTAAAAGGGTTACGAGTTGGCCAGTTTAAATTGTGATATACAAGTATACCCAATGTACGTGACGCCTTATAGAGGGATAAAAAGTGTTGGGACCTGTCCTAATTATTTCTGTATGCGCAGGGCCCCTAGTCTAAGACGTGGACGGCCTCAGGATGACCATCTCCACCTGAACGCGTAATGAAGGGCTTTCAACTTCGCCTGTCGTAGAGGACAACAAACAGCATGACCTAACCAACACTCACCCTGGACTTGGTAACATCAACTTCACCAGGTGACCTCCAACCATTATTATACTTAATTATATCTACAATACACACCCGGATCTGTGCTGTTAACAACTCATAGCTTTTGTGGAGCACAAGTGGTACATTGTCAAATTTGATCATCTTCAAAACGTTTTAATCAGGCCTCACTTTAACTAGACAGAATTGTGCGCGGATTCTTTGATAATGTAATAACTTGGTATTCAGTGTAAGCCCGGGGGCTGGCAGGTATCCAAAACCTGTCACATTAATTCAATCAGTAGTTTCTTTCTAGGTTCCAGTAAAAGGGTTTTTTTTTAGTATTTGGGGTCTGGCATTTCCATGTATGTAAGGGGGGGAAGTTCCGTTTGTGACAGGATGAAAACTCACCGGCTGGTAGAGTTTAGTTGTAATTTCTGTCAATTTATTTCACAAATTTAGATTACAATTTTGGGGTTTATGTAAGGGTTATAATTGTCAAAATCAGTAACAGTCCGGCCCCTGCTTAATCCTGTATAGGCAGCCTTGTATGCAGACACAGGCATGCTCCAGGCTGAGGAACATGTTGGTTCTCGGGCCAATGCAGTTTTCTTAAATATTACATAACTGATCAGGACATTTTAGTATTGTAATTTTTTCTTAAACGCTATTGTTAAAGCATTAATCATTTTTAAAATTATAAATCATTATCTCAACCAATTCACAATTACAGTTCCGGCTGTAGGAAAGATGGTGGCTCACCGTCTTTCCAATTATCATCCTTAGTTAAATTTTCAGACTCGTTTCTTTTCTTACCAAATTTAACACTTTTTAATATTACATCTGGCATTTTGGGCAGTCCAGATTCGTGGGAGAACTAGTGACACTTTTATACTTTCGTATGTTTGCACGGAAATGTCTATAAAAATAAAAGGTGGGTATATAGGCGAGTGCCTCTGTTATTTTTAAACTTATAAGCGTGTTGGGTATCGATATAGCGAGACTTAGAATGTGGATGTGACGAGACTTAGAATGTGGATGTGACGGAGATATCCATTTATACTTTTGTGATTTATGTTGTGTCATTTTGTGGGGTATGTACGGGGAAGAATTATTTACACCAAAAATATTTACATTATAAAAGGAAAACAATTGTTTTATATATATATATATATTTTTGTGAATTATGTTTGTGTCACTTTTAGTGGGGAAGAATTATTTACACCAAAAATATTTACATTATCAAAGGAAAACAATTGTTTTATAGATATATATTTATACTTTTGTGAATTATGTTTGTGTCACTTTTTGTGGGGTATGTACGGGGAAGAATTATTTACACCAAAAATATTTACATTATAAAAGGAAAACAATTGTTTTATATATATATATATATATATATATATATATATTGCGACAACACAAATTACTAAACTATTGGCGGATAGGATATGATAGTATGTGTATTTCAAATTACAAGTCTATACTGGAGGGTTTAAGATTATTTATTGTACAAACACAAGTTATAGTTTATATGGTATATTTGAAATGTACAGAATGTAATGTTTGATATAGAGTCTTTCTTTCAAAATGTTAAATAATGTTCATACGCAAGACGTGATACGTTACATAAGAAGACTCCCACGATGGTGTTGAAGAGACGGGCCGGTCTTTGCGGTGTAGTTGGTTCGTCAGGTGTGGCTTACAAATGACAGACGTTTTCACCAGAAACGTTTACAGCTGGGCTGGCGTCCTGTAACAGCTGGGATGGTCCTATAACAGCTGGGCTGGTGTCCTATAACAGCTGGGCTGGTGTCCTATAACAGCTGGGCTGATGTCCTATAACCGCTGGGCTGATGTCCTGTAACAGCTGGGCAGGTGTCCTATAACAGCTGGGCTGATGTCCTATAACAGCTGGGCTGATGTCCTATAACAGCTGGGCTGATGTCCTATAATTCCCACGATGAATCCGACACTTCGCACACACAACGGTACTACGGATTTTATTTCTCGCAAAACTTATATAGAGTTTAAGACCAAGTAATATCTCAGGTGACAGTGAGTTCAATCTAATAACGGTATATTGAGCTTATACCTCTCCGGCTTCTTCAAGTGTTCTCGCGAATACAAAGGTCTACCGCGATCAGCAGACCACCCTATGAGGAAATCTTGCACTAGCACGGAAACGTCTTGATGGAACTATTGCGTAACAATTAATGATACTGTTACACTCACTTCTTACACACGTAATATTACAATATTAATATCGTGTGTAAAGATATAAAATCAATTGTTATGCGTCACACACGTTACTATCCCCGAAAAGTCTTAACAGATCCTTGCAAGCGGTAGAGTCTTGTACAAGGATTGTATGTACCGTTCGCGGTAGCAGCAGTGAAGAACTGCTTGTAATTTTTCGCACAATGCGTTAAAACACTGATGTGTGCAAATGTACTACACACACAGTTCTGAGTCTTCCCGTTTCACTAACGACGAATAGTTTTACAACACCTTGCAAGCGGTGGAATCTTGTACAAGGAGTGCACGTTCCGTTCGCGGTAGATGGCGTAGAAGAAGTATCGTAATTATACGCGTAATGCGTTTAAACACTACTGTGTGCAGATGTACTACATACACAGTTCTGAGCCTTCTCGTTTCACTATCGACGAATAGTCTTTACAACACCTTGCAAGCGGTAGAATTCTTGTACAAGGAGTGCACGACCCGTTCGCGGTAGATGGCGTAGAAGAACTATCGTAATTATACGCGTAATGCGTTTAAACACTACTGTGTGCAGATGTACTACATACACAGTTCTGAGCCTTCCCGTTTCACTAACGACGAATAGTCTTTACAACACCTTGCAAGCGGTAGAATTCTTGTACAAGGAGTGCACGACCCGTTCGCGGTAGATGGCGTAGAAGAACTGCCTGTGTAACGACAGGCTTAAGAAAATTTCCAACCACCAGTCAGCATTCTATTGGTGGATGGAAGTCACATGGTTAGTAAAAAGTGACCATGCACTTTTCATGCAGTAGAGTGCATTTACTTTGTAACAGCATGCATAGCGGTAATCAGACTACTCGTATCTCATGCATGACTGCCTACATACTAATAATATACATGAACGTAAACAATAGTCCAACAGGTATAGGGATTGTAGCGATACACATGTCTCAGTTCAGCTAATGTCAAAACAACGATAATACTTCACGCACCGCCCGGGAAACGTTTCCCACTCACGCACGCGCGCACATTTCCACTAACACAGTACATGAATAACCATAAATAATAATGCACAGTTATTCTAAACTAAACCCTTAACCTTACTAAATACAATTGATAACAACCCAACTTAACCATCTACCAATATAATATGAATGTCCATTGTCTGTGTAATATATGAACTTGCCCCGCCTATAATGATCCTGTGATTCGTTGCAGGATTAACTCCTTCCCGCATAAAAAAAAAATTTTTTTTTCTTTAGTTAACTAACAAAAAATAAAATTTTTTTTTTATATACCAAAACAACTTCCTAATCCTGAAATAATAATAATACCCTCGAACTAAAATCAAATAAACATCCCCAATTAATACTAACATTTCCAACTGTCACTTTGACAGAAGCATCAAATCAAAGGACACGTGGTAACCTTCAAACCAAAACAAACCCACATGTTCTTGACACACAGATAACGAAATCTTATGCAGGGTCACAGGGTACACAGACAACATTCCTTATCAAAACTAGATTATTGTTCATTCACAGATCCATCTTACATACAACATTTAAACCTGAATTGACATATTTAAATCACTACACATTCTTACCCCTATATCCTGACATTTATTTCTGAGTTTTTTGTATAAATTTTTCTCAGTTTTGAAACGCACACGTTTACTTGGAAATACAGATTTGAATTTGTTTAATATACGCCGTAATTGCCTTATCTCGCAACTCATTAACTGAACCTTGGGGGTCGGTGAGTTATTCGTTATCTTATCTTTCGAGCGTCCCAGTCTGATAACGTGAGGTCGACAATCAACCTTAGCTTGCAATAATTCTTTCTGACATTCCAATGTAGCATGCAATTTATTCAATTTATCCACTTCCCAAATAATATTATGTCCGAGTTTTTTAACTCCAAGGACGGTCGCATCTACTTCCGTACCCTGTTCGTATATTGCTTTAATTGCCTGTTTTTCAATTATCTGCGACTCACACGTTGCTGAATTTATCCTTGTGTGACTTACCGGCAGAATCGGCATTTGTATAAAGTGGTCTTTACACCTCTTACGTAACTGCTCGTCCAACAGCGATATTCCTGTGCCGCTGTCGACCAACATCTCGTCAACATAACTACTGATTTTTGCTTCGACAATAAGGTCGGTGCAATTTTCAATACTCATATTTCCTTTATGTTTATTACTATTATCATTATTACACATTAAATTATCCCTAATTTCGGCAGGATATAGGCCATACATAACAGTTCTATTCTTATAACTAACATTTTTCATACTTGATTGATTGAACTGCTTTTCAACTGAATCATTTTCAGTAACTGTTGCTAATAAGTTGGTATTAATTTGCTGAGTTGTAATTTTATGTTGTTGTGATTTCGGCTGATTTGGTGGTGTTTGAACATGAAACTGATTACACGGCGGTTCATTATTATTTATCATAATTGTTGTCACCTTATTGTCACCCGTATCATTCACCTCTCCGTCCTCCACAAACACCTCAGTACCTGATATAGATTCATTAAGTATCTCATCATACCGACATGTGTCAGAAATACCTGCACCGGTAGTATCCATACTAGTTCCAGGCTCTACTACTGGTTCGGGATTTTTATGTGTTATGCATACACTGTCCGCATCCATGATAGCTTCAGATTCTATCATACGTTCACGGTTCTCGCATGCTATATCTGTTACACTATAAACTATCACCTCATCACAGCACTTACCTGAAGTATGTTCCAGACTAATAGTGTTGTTACTACTAATTTCATTTCTGTTATCTTCACTACAATTTGATGCAGAATCTAAATACTCGACTTTACCGAGATATGAACTACTAGGCCCTAATAAGGTGGTTTCTGTATAATCACTTTCAAGCTCACCTGCTACGCTACTGTTCTCCGTTAATCCTTCAGATGTCACATCTTGGTTAACTTCCATATTACTTTCGTTGAGAGTATGTTCCACAAGGACATTTGGTACTCCAAATTATCATAAGGTACAATATTCTCAACAGTTAAATCTACTTCAATATCAGCTGACATTTCCTGTAGCTTCGCCATCCTCTCCTCTCTACCAGCTTCCATTTCTTCCCAAAATTTCTGCATACTGGCGTCATGTTCTTCTTCTTCTGCTTTCATTTTTTCCGCTAATTCCCGTAGACTCATTTTCACCTCCTCTTGACGGGCTTTATTTTCCTCTCTATCAGCTTTCCGCTCTTCTTTATTGGCTTTCATTTCTTCTAATAAGGCCGCTAAAGCATTCTTGATTTCAGCAGTATCCGCCATAATGATTAAAATTTAATTTAAAATTTAGTAAATTTAAATTTATTGATTTATACGCAAAGCAAGTTATTATTATCACCACAAGATTAGAACATATGGTAACCAGTTTATGCGCACACAGAAAAAGCAGTTCAAAATATCAACATGCAAATACCTTATCTAACATACAACAACTAATAATCAACCTCCAATATACTGATAAAATCTGTTCATATATGATATACAAGAGAATATGCACACTTGAAAAATTATATCCTCAGCTTTTCATATGAACAACACACATACAATTTTTATGTTAATTATATTTATACGTCGGATTTTTCCAACAAATTTTATATTCATAGACAAATATATAATAGCGTAAAATTTCCGCTATTTTACGAGCCCTACGTTGCTAAGCGCCAAAATATCTCTATGCGACAACACAAATTACTAAACTATTGGCGCATAGGATATGATAGTATGTGTATTTCAAATTACAAGTCTATATTGGGGGGTTTAAGATTATTTATTGTACAAACACAAGTTATAGTTTATATGGTATATTTGAAATGTACAGAATGTAATGTTTGATATAGAGTCTTTCTTTTAAAATGTTAAATAATGTTCATACGCAAGACGTGATACGTTACATAAGAAGACTCCCACGATGGTGTTGAAGAGACGGGCCGGTCTTTGCGGTGTAGTTGGTTCGTCAGGTGTGGCTTACAAATGACAGACGTTTTCACCAGAAACGTTTACAGCTGGGCTGGCGTCCTGTAACAGCTGGGATGGTCCTATAACAGCTGGGCTGGTGTCCTATAACAGCTGGGCTGGTGTCCTATAACAGCTGGGCTGATGTCCTATAACCGCTGGGCTGATGTCCTGTGACAGCTGGGCAGGTGTCCTATAACAGCTGGGCTGATGTCCTATAACAGCTGGGCTGATGTCCTATAACAGCTGGGCTGATGTCCTATAATTCCCACGATGAATCCGACACTTCGCACACACAACGGTACTACGGATTTTATTTCTCGCAAAACTTATATAGAGTTTAAGACCAAGTAATATCTCAGGTGACAGTGAGTTCAATCTAATAACGGTATATTGAGCTTATACCTCTCCGGCTTCTTCAAGTGTTCTCGCGAATACAAAGGTCTACCGCGATCAGCAGACCACCCTATGAGGAAATCTTGCACTAGCACGGAAACGTCTTGATGGAACTATTGCGTAACAATTAATGATACTGTTACACTCACTTCTTACACACGTAATATTACAATATTAATATCGTGTGTAAAGATATAAAATCAATTGTTATGCGTCACACACGTTACTATCCCCGAAAAGTCTTAACAGATCCTTGCAAGCGGTAGAGTCTTGTACAAGGATTGTATGTACCGTTCGCGGTAGCAGCAGTGAAGAACTGCTTGTAATTTTTCGCACAATGCGTTAAAACACTGATGTGTGCAAATGTACTACACACACAGTTCTGAGTCTTCCCGTTTCACTAACGACGAATAGTTTTACAACACCTTGCAAGCGGTGGAATCTTGTACAAGGAGTGCACGTTCCGTTCGCGGTAGATGGCGTAGAAGAACTATCGTAATTATACGCGTAATGCGTTTAAACACTACTGTGTGCAGATGTACTACATACACAGTTCTGAGCCTTCTCGTTTCACTATCGACGAATAGTCTTTACAACACCTTGCAAGCGGTAGAATTCTTGTACAAGGAGTGCACGACCCGTTCGCGGTAGATGGCGTAGAAGAACTATCGTAATTATACGCGTAATGCGTTTAAACACTACTGTGTGCAGATGTACTACATACACAGTTCTGAGCCTTCCCGTTTCACTAACGACGAATAGTCTTTACAACACCTTGCAAGCGGTAGAATTCTTGTACAAGGAGTGCACGACCCGTTCGCGGTAGATGGCGTAGAAGAACTGCCTGTGTAACGACAGGCTTAAGAAAATTTCCAACCACCAGTCAGCATTCTATTGGTGGATGGAAGTCACATGGTTAGTAAAAAGTGACCATGCACTTTTCATGCAGTAGAGTGCATTTACTTTGTAACAGCATGCATAGCGGTAATCAGACTACTCGTATCTCATGCATGACTGCCTACATACTAATAATATACATGAACGTAAACAATAGTCCAACAGGTATAGGGATTGTAGCGATACACATGTCTCAGTTCAGCTAATGTCAAAACAACGATAATACTTCACGCACCGCCCGGGAAACGTTTCCCACTCACGCACGCGCGCACATTTCCACTAACACAGTACATGAATAACCATAAATAATAATGCACAGTTATTCTAAACTAAACCCTTAACCTTACTAAATACAATTGATAACAACCCAACTTAACCATCTACCAATATAATATGAATGTCCATTGTCTGTGTAATATATGAACTTGCCCCGCCTATAATGATCCTGTGATTCGTTGCAATATATATATTATAACAAAACATTGTTATCAATGTTTATCGTTCTAACTGGAGTACGCATAATAAGCGTTATCTGCTACAATTGTACATTTAGAAGGGTACAGATAAGATTTTATATAGCGAGCCAAAACGAGCATCTCTCTCATTCATAAAGTATTCGTTGAGTCGTACACACGGAATGATACGCTGCAGAAGACGCTTCAATGAGACCGGCAGACACCTGAGTTACTACAACTACGTACTACGGACATCAGACTATACCCGAGGCCAGAGACGCTGTGTCCATGACGATAAAGGAACGACGCCTAGCCTAGCTGTTCATACACCGCTAAGCGACGCTGACGGAGGTTTCGAGAGGAATAGCTGTACTCAACGCCGACGCCTGAGACCCGTGTACATCTGTGTAACATGAAATCATCAAAACAGGTGACCTGATATGGTTCAGGGTTCATAATAATGTTGTAAAACACAACAAGTAAATGAAAAGCCGCTATAAGCGAAATTGAACAGTTTTAAATAATTGATAAACATTTTTTTATATAGGCGGTATGACTAAAGCCTAAAGACACTTTTAAATGTTGTACTGTATATCATATAGAGACATTTATTCAAAAAGACAGAACATTTAGATAATGTGTGATTATTATAATAATATGTTAATAAGAGTGCAGAAAGACTCTAAGCAAATGTTTTCATGAGATTGTGCACTGTATAAAAAATTATATTTGATAAATTAAATGTGATAAATTAAGGGAGAGTGCAGAGAAGCTCTAAGAGTGTTATCAAGATATTAGATGTCACAAATTTTATTGTTTCATATTAATTATTGTTGATAGCCAAGCAGGCTGAAGAGTAGAATAATTAAAAGGGAGTTACCCTTAATAAAAATGTTTAGATTAATAATAATTACCATAGAGATAACGATAAATATAACCCTTGTTATATTCATTTAAAAAGTTCGTATTTTATTTTCTCATGTATAAAGAACAGGGTTACGGATTTCATAGAATGAAATCAATTCAGTATTTCCATTTTATTAAATAATTAAATTCAATATAACAAAAATGATTTTTATAAATGAATTATAATTACAGGCAGACAGTGTGAAACTGCCCATATATGTGTGTATATTTCCATGTTATATGTTTTGTGTATATACTGTGTATTGTATGTCTTATTTTCAGGAACTTATAAATTATGTACTAAGATATATGATTTTAATAAGTGATTGTTAGACGTAAGCATTATAACAATATATCACTAGAGAAAATATGTGTAAAGTAATATTCAAGAAAGAATATAAATTGATGGAACCCGCCGTAAATAGTGTTAGATGTTTGAAATTCTTTTTATTATTATGATTTGTTTAAAGATAAGTACCTTGAGGGTGACAATTATAATCATTGGAATGATAGACTAAAAAAGGTAGTTTTCATTTATTCACAATTTATACAACTCAGCTTCCTAAAATAATTCTTTTGGAAACACATCGTCCCAACTCGTTACCTGATACCTAATAAGCCCAAATCCCACACCTAATAGCCGGCAAAGCAGAAAAGTACCATATACTGCAGGTAAGTGTTGGCATGATATACCCTAACCAGGTCCATGTAAAACTCATAATCCATAATGAAAGAAATCATAAAAAGATGTGTTGCAAAAGAAAATGTCGCTTCCAACGTGGGGCACGATTAAATAAATAAAAAAAAAACATAATACGAAAAAATTAAAAATTAGTAAGAAGTTAAATAAATATAAATTCACGTAGAACAAATATTTAGAGTTGATGTGTAATTATTATAAAACGTGCATTTATATGTTGAATGTAGCTGATAAGAACGTACAGTTAGCGTATCAGTAGAGTAAACAAAGGGGAGCTTAGATAAATATTGTGGTTATCAGAAACTGATACTACAGGCGCCCAAGATAACGGTTGTATGTTGATGAATAAATGACTACCAATATTTAATAATAATCCAAATAATTAATAATATACAAATTAATAATAAATATTTTAAAATCGGTTCACCAAATTAAAATTAAACATGGCACATAAACAAGAGGTCAGTTTAGCTGACATAATGAAGAAGTTAGAAGCCAGCAACGCTGAAAACGTAAAAAGGTTTGAAGAAATAAAAACTAGTGGTGCTGAAACTATGAGAAGATTGGAAGCAAGCACGTCAGAAATTCAGAAACTATACGCGTATAATGCTGAAAGTAAGGTAGAAATTATGGAACGAATGGAGACCTTAGAAGGTAAAGTTAAAGAGTCTCTAAAACAACAAGCGGTGGTGATGAATGAAAATTTCGAAGAGCAGCGAAAAAGACTACAACAAAATTTTAAATCTATGGCCGACACACTGGACCAGAAACTCGAAAAAATTACGCATCGACAAGATACCAAGATACAAGTCATCAGCGAGTTGGTGCAGAGTAATGTCAGGAAGACCACGAAAATTGAAGAAGAAACAAAAAGTCTCGCCGCAGCAGACGACACCATCAAGGAATCTATCCAACACCATGACAACAGGGTAGCTCAGCTGGAAGTCAAGTTAAAAGGTGAAGTAGACCGACTTACACGAGAAGTGAGAAGACTACCAACACAAGCGTTAGTATACTCGACCGTACCTAGAGAAGAGAGACCCATTAACTATTTTAGAGGATCCAGAGGGGAAAATCCCATTGAATTTCGTATCAAATGTGAGAAAGAAATGGATAGTATTGGATCTATTCTCAGTGACAAAGATAAAATAGACTTTGTAAGCCGTTACTTAAAAGATGCAGCAGCCAGTTGGTTCACGATGGTGAATGACGATTTAAAAACGTATAAAGAATTTAAACTAGCATTCGAACGGAGGTATTGGAATGAATACATACAAATGAGAATACGAAATACACTGGAATTTGGTAAATATAATCCAGGTAAGCTGTCTGAAGATGAATACGTCATTATGTTAGTAGAAAGGAGTAAACATTTACGTCCCACTTTAACACAAAAAGAATTAGTCATTAAGCTTGCTAATCATTTCAGCAGGAACATCCAACTAGCTATACATGTTCAGAGTATAGCTACCATTGAAGATCTATTAATACTTTTAACACAGATGGAGGGTGTAATCCGTGAACGAGACCCACAAAGAGGAGTTCAGCGAGATAACCGGAACCAAAATCAAGATAGAGGTACGTGGTATTCGCAAAGATATCGCCAAGAAGATAAAGGCAGAGAAGATAGACGTACAGACGATGAAAAATATCCGAAAAACAAAAATGTATCATATGATAGACGCCATGAAGATGGACGAACATATAAGAAGCAGGAGCAAAATAATGAAAGAGGCAATTACAAAGGAGGTTACCGATGGCCGAATTCGTCGAAACGATTTTCGAAACCATGGACATCCGATAGGAATGCAAATACGCAGGCGATTACCGTTGAGAAAAAACAGAAAGAGACACCCAGAAACACTGATGAACGTAATAAACCGTCCACATCGAAGACTGAAAATCAATGACTACATTCTGGAGTCTGTATAGGAGGTATATTCCCACCTGATCTTAGGGAAGAATTATTTATGACCGATAAAATTAATCCAATAAATAATACTGTATGTCCACAAATAAAACTGTATGTTAATAATGTACCTGTTAACGCATTAGTTGATACAGGGAGTGAGGTCACAATTATCAATAGTGCATGGGTAAAAATTCATAATGCTCATTTTAAAAATGTACCGAAGTTGCCTACACGGGAGATACAAATAACTACAGCAAATAAATCGATGGAAAAAGTAAACCATCAGATGTATGTTAGTATTACCTGTCAAGGATTAGAGATAGAATTACCTGTACTGATAGTTGATAAGCTAATATATGACTGCATTCTGGGAGTGGATGCGCTAGACCGACTAAATGCTGTTATCAATATGAAAGATGGACAAATGACATGTACAGTTAATAATATATGTAAAACTATAGATTTAAGAGCACCTGTTAAAGAACAGAATCCTCCACAACCGGAAATACTTAAAATTAGTAGACCCAAGATCACATTAGCCGAAGAACGGACACATCCAGAAGAAGTAGAAGATCAGCCAGGAGAACAACACATAAATGATCTGTTAGAAGAATATGAGGACATCTTTAGCGAAGTACCAACTCAAACTCACGTCTACCAGCATCGAATTAAGATAACTGACCAGTCCAAGTTCGTCAGACGCACATATACGATTCCAATGAAATACGAGGAGCAGGTAGATCAAGAAATTCAGCGTATGTTAGATAACAATGTCATCCGCAGATCACATAGCAATTACCTGAATCCACTTGTAGTAATCAAGAAAAAAGATGATGCGATTAGACTGTGTATGGATATGCGTAACCTTAACAACGTTGTTGAAAAGATGTACGACTGCGCTCCAAATGCTGAAGAGTTATTTGCTAAATGTGAAGGAGCTAGATATTTAACAAAATTAGACCTTACTTCTAGTTTCTGGCAGATACCAATACAAGAGAGCGACCGCAAGTATACGGCGTTCCTCTACAAAAACAAGACCTATGAATACAACGTAGTACCGTTTGGATTAAGCACTAGCTTGTCTGCTATTGTACGATGTCTAGAAAATGCACTTGGAGAGGAGGTGTCACCTTACACAATGGTATTTGTAGATGACATACTCGTCGTGTCGAAAACTATTCAGGAACATGTAAATCAATTACGAGTTATTTTTGAGAAATTTAGAGTAGCCAAAATTTCCCTCAATTATAAAAAATGTGAATTCCTAAAAACCAATATCAAGTTCCTTGGTCATATTATATCCGAACGAGGTATCAAACCTGATCCTATCAAGATCCAAAGTATCCTAAATTTCCCTATTCCTAAAAATGTAAAAGGAGTAAGAGCTTTCCTAGGATTGACTGGTTATTATCGACGCTTCTCATCTGACTATGCAGCAACAGTAAAACCTCTGCTGGAGTTAACACAAAAGAAGAGAAAATGGAGATGGGAGCAGCATCACACTGAAGCAGTGGATCGAGTCAAAACATTGTTTAAACAAAATTTAATGCTACACCATCCGAAGAAAGACGGCGATTATGTGCTATATGCAGACGCAAGTCAATATGCAATGGGAAGTGTATTGTATCAAAAAGACTCAAAAGGAGACTTAAGGGTCATCGCCTATGCCAGTCGTGTATTCCGAGGAGCGGAGATAGAGTACTGCACTACAGAAAAGGAAGTACTAGCTATTGTATATGCATTATCCCAGTTCCGATTCTATCTATGCGGAACTCATTTTGAAATTCATACAGATCATCAGGCTTTATCTTTCCTATTAACATGTAAGGTAAAGAGTGCGAGGTTGATGCGATGGATACTTGCCATTGGGGAATATTCTTTCACCATTAAATATTGCAAAGGCAAAGACAATGAAGTAGCTGATACCTTAAGCCGTTATATAGAAGAAAAAGAAGAAACACATGAAGCTAAACCACAAGATGTCAGGGTACTTAGCAACATAACATACAAACCCGAGAGAGAAGTACAAGAATTACTACGTAATCTCGCTAGAGAGCAAGATAAAGATCAGCGATTACAGAATATAAAAAATAATCCGTTACCTATAAATTATTGTGTGAAAGATGGAATTTTATTTAAGCTTATTAATTATGATTGGAAAGTTGTGCTATCTCATGACATGTTACAGCAATTAATTATGCCATGTCATCGTAGTCTAGCTCATTCATCTCCATTGAAGTGCTATTTAACTATGAAAGAAGCCTTCACCTGTAATAATATGTTCAGAAAAATTAAAATAATTGTTAGGAAATGCCATGATTGTCAAACAGCCAAACATCCGAATTTAAACACTTGCGTTGAAATGGGGAGTATCAGAACTAAGAAGAAGGGGGATATAGTTGCACTTGATTTCCTTGGACCACTCCCGCGATCAAGTCGTGGGTACCGCCATATAATTGTGACGGTAGATGTGTTTACCAAGCTAGTAAAGTTATATGCTGTACGAAGACCCACCATGAAATCTGTTCTGAACGTCATCACCCAGAAGTATATACCAAAGTATGGAAAAATGGATAAAGTGTTGACAGATCAAGGTAAGCAGTTTGGTAATAAATTATGGAAGGACGCATTGACAAGACAAGGTATAAAACCTGTACTTACATCCATAAGGCATCCACAAACTAATCTTGGTGAAAGAATAAATAGAGAGTTAGGCAAGTACATGAGGTTATATTGCTACAATCAACAGAGTAAATGGCCTGACTATCTACAATTTTTCGAAGATGCAATGAATCACAATTATAGTGAAGCTACAGGATACACACCGTTAGAATTAAGTGAGAATAAAATACCTAAAAGATTCTGGCACAACATGATTAATAAACCGGAAAATTATAATGTAGATTTGCCAATTCAAATAAAAATAAACAGAGCTGAACGACAGTTATATCATCAAGCAGGTAAAAGGAGAGACCGGTATAATAGAACTCACCGATTGACAAGATTCCAGATTGGTGATAAGGTATTGATAAAGACAAATCCTGTGGGAAGTAGTATATTAAACACTTCCAAGAAATTCTTCAGATTATTCTGTGGCCCATATGAACTAAGGAGTCGTCTAGGACCACACACCTACATGGTATATGACCCAGTGAAGCAAAAGGACGTCGGAAAATACCATGCGTCATCTCTGCGTCATTATATCCAATAATACCCATATGTGATTGTTACTTTAAGATAAGATTTTATATTCTTTCTAATAAACATGTAATATAACTGACTGTGTATGTACTAAACATAGAAAAAAAAAAAAAAAAAAAAAAAAAAATATATGTTGTTCTGTAAAGCACAAACAATTTTTTTTAAAGCAAGTAGGGGAGTGTTATAACAAAACATTGTTATCAATGTTTATCGTTCTAACTGGAGTACGCATAATAAGCGTTATCTGCTACAATTGTACATTTAGAAGGGTACAGATAAGATTTTATATAGCAAGCCAAAACGAGCATCTCTCTCATTCATAAAGTATTCGTTGAGTCGTACACACGGAATGATACGCTGCAGAAGACGCTTCAATGAGACCGGCAGACACCTGAGTTACTACAACTACGTACTACGGACATCAGACTATACCCGAGGCCAGAGACGCTGTGTCCATGACGATAAAGGAACGACGCCTAGCCTAGCTGTTCATACACCGCTAAGCGACGCTGACGGAGGTTTCGAGAGGAATAGCTGTACTCAACGCCGACGCCTGAGACCCGTGTACATCTGTGTAACATGAAATCATCAAAACAGGTGACCTGATATGGTTCAGGGTTCATAATAATGTTGTAAAACACAACAAGTAAATGAAAAGCCGCTATAAGCGAAATTGAACAGTTTTAAATAATTGATAAACATTTTTTTATATAGGCGGTATGACTAAAGCCTAAAGACACTTTTAAATGTTGTACTGTATATCATATAGAGACATTTATTCAAAAAGACAGAACATTTAGATAATGTGTGATTATTATAATAATATGTTAATAAGAGTGCAGAAAGACTCTAAGCAAATGTTTTCATGAGATTGTGCACTGTATAAAAAATTATATTTGATAAATTAAATGTGATAAATTAAGGGAGAGTGCAGAGAAGCTCTAAGAGTGTTATCAAGATATTAGATGTCACAAATTTTATTGTTTCATATTAATTATTGTTGATAGCCAAGCAGGCTGAAGAGTAGAATAATTAAAAGGGAGTTACCCTTAATAAAAATGTTTAGATTAATAATAATTACCATAGAGATAACGATAAATATAACCCTTGTTATATTCATTTAAAAAGTTCGTATTTTATTTTCTCATGTATAAAGAACAGGGTTACGGATTTCATAGAATGAAATCAATTCAGTATTTCCATTTTATTAAATAATTAAATTCAATATAACAAAAATGATTTTTATAAATGAATTATAATTACAGGCAGACAGTGTGAAACTGCCCATATATGTGTGTATATTTCCATGTTATATGTTTTGTGTATATACTGTGTATTGTATGTCTTATTTTCAGGAACTTATAAATTATGTACTAAGATATATGATTTTAATAAGTGATTGTTAGACGTAAGCATTATAACAATATATCACTAGAGAAAATATGTGTAAAGTAATATTCAAGAAAGAATATAAATTGATGGAACCCGCCGTAAATAGTGTTAGATGTTTGAAATTCTTTTTATTATTATGATTTGTTTAAAGATAAGTACCTTGAGGGTGACAATTATAATCATTGGAATGATAGACTAAAAAAGGTAGTTTTCATTTATTCACAATTTATACAACTCAGCTTCCTAAAATAATTCTTTTGGAAACACATCGTCCCAACTCGTTACCTGATACCTAATAAGCCCAAATCCCACACCTAATAGCCGGCAAAGCAGAAAAGTACCATATACTGCAGGTAAGTGTTGGCATGATATACCCTAACCAGGTCCATGTAAAACTCATAATCCATAATGAAAGAAATCATAAAAAGGTGTGTTGCAATATTTATATTTTTGTGAATTATGTTTGTGTTACTTTTTGTGGGGAAGAATTATTTACACCAAAAACAAAAAACAAAAAAGAAAACAATTGTTTTATATCTATACACATTATGTGTGATTTAGGTTTGTGTCACTTTTTGTGGGGTATGCACGGGGAAAAATTTATACACTAAATTTAAATTCAAAAAAACAAGGAAACCGATTAATACACGATATGTAACACAATACAAGACTCAATAAATGTTATGTTTGTTTATAACAGAGAGTTTAATTGCAAGTTCCGTCACCCTGGACCTAGCGCCTTTTAGCTTCTCTAGGCTTATGCATAGTTTTAAATAACTAGTGGCCCCTCTTCAAAAAAAAAAAAAACTCAAAAAAAATTTTTTTTTTTAATTTTCAAAATTTTTTTTCACTATACGAAGCACTACCTATTCCAACTCCCAGTCCTAAGACTTAAGAAAATTCGCTCTATACTTTTATCAATCCTGGAATGGAGTTTCTAGCCATCTCCATAAACGAACAATACTTCATCCCGATGACGCAGAGACAAGTGCAAAGTAGGAAGTACCAAGATCTGCAACGGCCCGAACGTTGTTAATCATCTGAACTCTGGACTGGAAACCTGCGAGATAGCCTTCTTCAAGGGAATAACACCTCCGCTGAACAGATGCGACACAAGAGTGACTTACATTGGAACGTCCATGTGGGCAGAGTTTCCGAAGACAACAGGTTGGCTGTTCGTCATCCCAAAAGAAGAGAGCCTCACCATTACCTGCATATGCCGCGATGGACATCCAGAACATGATGGGACTGAATGGGTTCACGGAACAGGAATACTAGAATTACCAACGAAATGCCAGATGACGGGATCATCTTTCACGATTTACAGTAGATTAGCATATAGATCTTTAGAAAAGAAAAATATCAGTAGTGTAATTACCATACCAAATGTAAATTTTAATAGTTATTTTAATGTTAGCGATAAAATGTATGATGTAATCTCTAAGAAATTGGCGGAATCTAGTAGTCATTTGAAATATGTGACTAGTAGATTTCAAGATCTACAAACAGCTAGTATTAAACTAAATATGTTAGATGATATTATCCGTCAGTATGAACCAAATAATTTTATTCCAGAACCTAGGCAATATATTTCAGCCACAGTTTTAGTGATCCTCATTGTATTAGCTTGGTATTTTAGAATAGATAAACTATGTAGAAACAAGAAGCATGTAAAAAATCTCCCGATTACTTTTAAAAGAAATAGAAAAAACAAAGAAGACGAATTAACAGTCGATGAACTAGAGAATATTCCGTTAGAAGAGAGAATAAAAATGAATAGGAGGAAATAACTTTGTATTTAGGAGCAATGCGTCAGGCAAGACGCATCGTCCTAAATAAGGGGAAAGTGTTATAATATTATCGTTAGTTTATTTGTTATTCTAAAAGTAACTGTACGATTTATCAATTGATGTGTTTAGCTGTAAGGGGGATTTAGGACAAGATGTGTTTATTCTTACTTGTGTAACGCTTTATATAACTATTCATGAAAATATTTTTGTTTACTGTAGAAAAACCTAAGACTTGCCAAAGGATACTTTCTCATTTATTCTAGTAATCAGAATAGTAAACAAGTACACTATAAAAACTGACAGGATACAATGTAAAAGCATCAGTTCCAGCGACTGCTTGGCTTCGCTTGGCTCGAGCTTGTGGCTTGTGTCATATTGTACGTGTTAATTGGTTGTTAGATTTGAGTTGGCTTGAAGTTATAATAATTGTTTTAAATTAGTAAATTCTTGAAGTATTAAATTGTTCAAACTATAAACTGATATTAATTTACAAAAGTATAATGTTATATTCAATAAACCAATAATTCAGAGTATCTTAAATTTATAAATTCTTTATTTAGGCAAACGTACCTCTAACGATTACTTCACTTAGCCACTCGAGTGAGTGATCGCGGTGTTTTACATTCAGGTAGAACAAAGTGTTAGAAAACAACAACGTGATATTGACTGTAAGAGTTTTATTCAGATAATGTAATAAAAGTATACAGACCTATAAGCGAATCATGATAGTCTATTTCTTTATTGTTAAAGCTAAATATTGCTTGATGAGTGCTGGTCTCAAGAGGGTGCTTTTTAGACTTGGTGCTTCGAAAGAGGGGTAGACTCAGGAGATCGTGGAAACAAAACATACTCGTCGAGGTGGAAAATAGAGGCTTGCAGCGTGGTGATTGATGCAACAGAAGCCTTTGGTGTGCAGGATGTGAGAGACTCACAATGGGTGGATGTTATACCCAACATTTACGTGTTGAGAGAAGCGTAATGATACATGTGTATTTTATTAAAGTGTATCTAGAGCTGGATTAGGTATCTCAATATCTTATTACAATATATTTTCAATCAGCTTATTTAGAGGTAAACATAAATTAAATAACTGTATTGTGTGTGTGTGTGTGTGTGTGTGTGTGTGTGTGTGTGTGAGTTGCAAACAAGCTGTTGGTCGGGTTATGTGTTACACAAATACAAACATAATACGTCACCGACTCTCCACTTTGATCTGACGGGATCTGGGCCCTGTTCGGGGAACTATACGTTACGACACAGAGTCGAAACCCTGTTTACTCAGTCGGGGAGCGGCTGGTATGCTAGTGGTTTCTGATGCGCTGTGCATTCACGGCCGAAACAATACGTACCCATTTACAGTACAAACAACAATGACATCGGATGCCAAGGATGCAGTACACACACACACACACACACACACACACACAGCGGGTCGGCTTTATGCGTTTTGTATTACGTTTCTTTCAACTGCGTCCAAAGGTTACGAGTGATTTATGCTAACTAAAATATCGTCGTCCTCATCATCGCCATCATTCTATCGGTTTTAAAACGTTCGATTTTCCGAACTTCTTCTTTCTTCTCTGACCTACCACATTCCTTAACTTTTTCTTGAACCAACATTATTATTATTATTATTATTATTATTATTGCTATTTCTGTTTCTTCTGGTTTTCCTATCTTATGATGGTATCCACGCTATAATCGTTTTAGATAGTCGACAATCTAGTATTCGTTTTACATGTCCGGACTATAAAAATTGCTTTCTTGCTTGTTGACATCTACTGTCATCCCACATTAAATCTCTTAGTCTTCCGTAGGCGCTCTGGTGATTCTTTACATTAATATCTTTAATCTCTTTTTTCCATCTTCACTATATCTCTGCGCTACGGCACCGTACATCATTATACCTTCAGCAATTGTATTGTTTCAACGTTGAAGTTTCTCTATTTATTTGATAGTTGAAGTTGAAGTTTATATTTAGTTGTTCCACTAAGTTTTCGTGATACATGAGATTCCTCAAAAGACGAGTTCCGACTGTTCTAGTGACAAGGCCCCTTCAGCCAGTGGGCATTGTCTCTGGGGGCTACATACACCAGTGTTGGCCGGACAATGAGAAGGGGTGTCACTGAGGGGGGGTGTCACATATATGCTTGTGTTTAGGAATATGTATAACAAGTGCCCGTTAACTCAAAAACGTTAGGTTCTTTATTTTAAGTTTCCTTATTACAACACAACCAAGAAGTATGGCGGAGTCAGAACTTAATGGTCATTCAAAAAGGTAGTCACATGACTGATGGAAAGATGTTAGTTTTGCGTACGATAAGTAATTATCGATTAGTAATCACAGGAACATGTGGGTGTTGTAGTAGAAGCTCGTTGTTAGAAGATAAACGATGAGTTGGAAATAGATAGGCCTACACTATCAATTGTTTCCTCCTTAATCTAGCACAAACTGTTTGATTTATGAATTTGCATAAGTATGAAAAAAAATAATATATATTAGGCCTAATATTAAGGACTTCCGCTTGAGGCAAAATATTCAAAATAAAGAATTTAGAAATGTACCGTACATGTAAAGAATTATACCGTAAAGATTTGGAGTACCTTATCTGATTCACTCTATTTGTTATTTCAAAAAGAACAGTAAGGCATTTTTACATATTATAATATTTCAGACATTAGCCATCTTTCTAGAAAGAATGTTAATTACTAAAACGGTGGTTAATATCCGAAATCTTATAACATGTAAAAGAATAATAGAAATATGCCATACAATCTAGTTATAAAACTGTTTTTTTTTTTTTTTATTTAAAAACATTTTCCTGGAAATAAATTTTGTCTTTGAATATCGCTTACTCATATTGACGAAGGGGGCCGGCAAAGATTAAGGTGGCATGCACCCCTTCTCAAAAAAATCTATAGATGCTCCCTCGGTGCCATCTCAAAAATATCTTGACAATAAAACCTCTAGAGTTACAAAGTGTTCAAAGTGTTTCGCTGCACCTATCTAAAGATAACAGTGATACAGTAGTAAGTTGTAAATATTTGTTTAACACTATATCGTTTATGTGTTGACACATTGCAAATGTCCTAAATTTTTGTTTATATTTAACGTGTAATGCAGTCACCGCACTGCATTTCTTATCAAATTTATCAGGCTGGTTTGTGGTAGCGTGGAGGAAGGAATATCTGCTTTCGCAATACAAAAAAAGGTCCACTTTATCGGGATTTACAAAGCAACAGTTTTAGTACATAACAATATGCGTTACGTACATATTCTTAGGATAATAAAGTATCAATGCCCAACTTTTTGATACGGAAGTAGCAGGGCCCACACTTCACGTGCGAGATTGAGTATTAACTAAGTTAACTTATCGCAAAGAAAGTAATATCTTTAGCTTTAACTACAGCTAAAAAAATGAAAGAAATAATAGTTATAATAAAAATTATTGAAAAACTTAGCGAGGATCACTCAGTAAATACAAACATATCTTTTACATAATTTGTGTCCACGTTTAAACATTATTAATTGCCATTATCAGACAATTAATAATGTATTATAGAGAAATAATCAAACACATAAACAGATCAATTAGTTGAGTGAATGTGTGTGTGTGTGTGTGTGTGTGTGTGTTTTACATCAGAAAAATATTTACTGTTATCACACACTGTTACACTTAAATACACAGAAGTATGAGTCTGTGAGATCAGTAAAACACACTGTCTCACGTACACACATATTCACTCAATTAATGGATCTGTTTACGTGTTGATTATTTCTCTATTGTCCAATCACAAGTCTTGAGAATGGCAATAAATATTTTTGAAACGTCGACACAAATGATGAAAAAATTGTGTCTTACTGACCGGCCTCGCTAACCGCTTCAATATTTATTGGTTGACGGTCATTACTAATTTAAGAATTATAATCGAAAGAAAAATAACGAACTATGGATCTAGCAAATACACACATTCCTAGTATCTCTGAAGCCAAAACTTTTATTGACGAGAAAGCATCCTGTCTCGTCAACTGATTTCATTTACTTGGCGGTAGATTTTATTAAACCGATCCAATTCCAATTCTCCGTAAACAATTCCTATTTTGCTGGTAACCTATTCACCGCCAGCGGAATAGGTCCTGTTAGGAAGGCAGCCTAGGAAAGACATTGTCCTGGCTTGATAGGTTGGAATAACTGCGGTGCCTAGCACGGTAAATGGGACACCCTATAAATACGTCAACACAAGTCAGTAACACTACGACGAACAAGGAGACAGACTTCGATACGTATGTCAAAGGTGACATTATAGATGACGTGACTCCAAAAGCTGTGCACATTGGTGACCCTTCAGACTTGGGATAATGCGATTGGCCAAATTTCGTGTGTGTAAAAAGGTTACGGAAACTTTACTCTAATTTTATAATGGAAGTAACGACGTTTTGAATAAATTGCATTAGTTCAACATTATGTGGGGGACCATTAGGCGAACTCTTAAGTCAGAAAGTAAAGGAACACTCCTAAAATACTACAAGGTGATGAATCTTCCCACACTTCTTTATGGGTCTCAGAATTGGACTTTAACAAAAGCCCAGGCCAGTCGCATCCAAGCGGCTGAGATGAGATTTCTCAGCATGTAGCAGGGTATACTCTGATCATAGAAGAAACACAGATATACGGCAGGAACTGAATATTATGAGTATACTCGACAGGATTGCCCGGTATCGACTGAATTGGTGGGAACACCTTTGCCGAATGGATGGCTACCGTGTCCCCAAACAACTACGGAATTATAAGCAGAGGTGACGGAGAGGTGTGGGACTTCTTTGCCTATTTGAGACCGAAACAAACCATCCTTGGTTTAATCCTTGAAGATGATGATGATGAACTTTACCATTGTCTTGCATTACTAGTAAATGTTACTTTATCTTTCCTACAAAATTTGAGCGATCCAAAGCGGGTACGTGCGCCTGAGAAGAATGGGAAGCAGAGAGAAAGATAATAGAGCTTCTCGTTGCGATAACGTTACTCGCGGCCAAAGAAATACAGTTGTTGTTCTTATTACATCTCCATCACATCGACAGTTACTGTGCGAACCGAAGAAAACTGTCCAACGACGTACTCAAGCGACGTACCTTGTAGCCCAATAGAACATGTCCCTCTGTACACCTTGTCTAGCAAATTCTAGTGTAAATGTGTGAGTTGGTGACACCTATCATACTATAGCCTTGAACCGTTTACATCTTTTGCCTCAAGTATAGGAGAACTTAATTATGACAAATAGGTTACATATGTTTGTACATCTCACCACGATAAGACCACGATGAAAGATGCATATGACGCATAAGATATACCGTCTCTGATTTATTGAACTAACTTTATGGAGACAAAATTATTAATTTAATACACTGTAAATAAAACACAACGAACTGCGAAATCATGAGTTTCACAAATATCACGAAACACCAGCGCATTCGCAGTCAAAAAAGCGTTGCTGTAAAGTGCGATCGTCTTAAATTATCGCGTACCCTTTTTCATTGGCGTTTTCTACTACTTCGCTTCAAACGTCATTGGTGTAAAAAAAACATGCATCAGACGCATGATGGTACCTGTGTTATAACCTAATCCGGTTAAGGGCCAAGGACTCATTTTTATCAAATTCGGAATTCTCATATTTTTTTAAAATTTCTTGTGGGAAATCTTATGAAACGAAACGTGTAAAGATAAAACACATTAGAACATCGACAGTGCTCGGGTCAAGTAAATCACGTATATAAAAAATAAAAGGACAACAGAGTATTCACGATAACTATCTAACGAAAGGGAACAAAAAGTCAACGTCTTAGACTACTTTCACACACAACTCTTTCTTCCGTTCGGGCGTCGCTTTCACAGTACACGGTTTTTGCCGTTGCAATGGGTTCAGTCACATTGTGTTCTCAGATTTGTTCAGTCGCGGTTGCAGTCAGCTCAGAATAAATCGCGAACGTTTCTTGCCATACAGTTACTGCGCCGTCGTCTAAGGCGTAGAAGGCGAGACCGACTCATTGGGTCCATCCGATTAATCAAAGCAAAGAATAAATGGTACTCTGTCGTAGTTATTTGCTCAAGAACACCGATGATGAAGGTAACGAATAATCGAATGGTTGTTAGCAAAAGTACAACTGTATATATTTTTTTGAGATGCTAGATGCCGAACGGCTCGAATAGGGCAGCCTACCCTACCAAAGTCCTTAAGTCCTAAGCTACTTCGTTTATAAAAAAAAAATTTCTGCATTTATTCTGTGGGTCCTACTAGAAAAGAAAAGACAGACCCAACTTGCACCCAACGGGCAGTAGAATATACGGGACAACTAGATGGAGCCCGATGAGGGCGCAACAGGCTCCATCCTGAAGTAATACGCTAAGTGGTTCCAGGATGGATATGAATGCCTGAAGTAGAGGTGGGTTTTTTTAGTGGGTGAGAATCTTACACACCAGGGGACACACGGTTTCCTCTGATGGTGTGTAAAGCATTTTCCCCCTCTTGAAATACAAAATGAAAGAAAATAAATAAATAATACATATAAATATAAAAAATATATACAAGAATAATTGAGGAAATATAAATGCAATAAATAAATAAAAATTACAAAATTATTATTACTATTCTTTTGTTGTTGGTATTAGTAAGGACGATGCCCTCGGCAAAATCATTGAACCACGTCAGCGCTTATGTTAAGAAAATCCTCAAAGATATCCTAAACTAAAAATGGAAGGAGCTTTCGTTGAGACTCAGAGGTGCCACCCTAAAATAATGTTGGCAGCTGGCGCGACACCTGAAGAAGGGCAAATTTGTTAGTCTGTGAGAGCCTGACAAACCGGGGCGTGAAAAGCATCCAGCCCCGAGACAGCACGTACAGTATTTTCTTCTCCGCAAAAGAAAAGATATTATTTTAATGTATAAAATATAGCAATGTTAGATAAGGTCAGTACATTAAAATGCTGATGAACCGCATTTGTTTAGACACGATTACTGAACGGTTGATTGATTACCGATAAACGTCACCGTCTGACCTCCAATACGTGCCAACATTTGTTATTAATAACACGTCGTCTTCAACTCCTCTCCGTTTCTACCACACATTCCACTGCAAAAGCAGTCACCTACAACACATGCTTGTATCTCTGCCAACAGGCCATTAACATGTCACGAGAAACGAAGGTGATTTACCTTGCGTGACGAAAAAGAAACAATTATTCTGTTCACTAATGGCAAATACTGAAAATATGATATATGCGAGCCGTGGCCAGTGGAATGGTACAATAGTACAAGGTGCATGTCACGCTGTGCCAGTCGTATTCTGTTTCGTGAGATCAATGGCTCAGCAAGCTTGTAACATGCCCTTAAAGCCAATGACCTGTTTAATACGTTTTTCCTTGTAGCTCTCTTTCCTCTACAAATTTATTTTCCCCATACTCTCTGGGGGAAGTCCGCAGCCAAAACTCTGACTTCCGTATCCACGATTATGGTCCACATTTAGTAGTCTCTCTTTTACTTCAGCGGAAAATACAGTCATTCAAAGAAACCTCTCTTCCATGTTAATATCCAACCTCATGAGTCCAAACGTTTTTTTGTGGTGACTGCGGTTAAAACGTGAATGTTCGGAATGGTTTGATGTTGTAATGTGTTCTAAGAATTGACGCATCGCCTCTGTACGCCGTTAGTCACATCGGAATGACATCGTCACATCCGGTCTACGTGAACAATTAGAATTCATCAGCTGCAACTCATCACCTTCAGTCTTAAGGCGATCCGTCCGGTCGTCGTCATTCTGCTGTCGGCTTAGGCTTTTGTTTAAGTGACATCCAGAAATACGTCAACAACGGAACTAAATGGGTGACCATAAAATACATTACGATTGTTAGCGTTGCTTTTATTGCCAAAGTTAATGGTTAAAATGAGGGAGTAATACTCGTTCTTACTTCATGTTTCCGCGTGCGACTGTTATTTTGACGAACGGGCTATATTATTATTAGGAACTACTACTTTAAAAGCAAATTAAAGTAAATAAAATGTATATTACATGAAGATTAAAACGCTCACGACAATGATGACGACGATGACGACGACGACGACGACGACGACGACGACGACGACGATGACGATGATGATGATGATTATGGTTATGATGATGAGCAAATTGTTTTGCGTACCAAAATAGCTTTGGCCAGGCAGACAGGGTTGGATGTCCACCTAAATCATTCGGATACAAGGAAGATAGTGTAACCAGCATTACGCTTCAACCGCTCACATTACTTCAGTATTATTCCGTCAAGTATTTTGTCGCAGATATATAGTGTGAGTCGACAGGGAGACCAATAGAAATATTATTATTACTGTTATTATTGTACATAGTACCAGTAAATAAATCGCGTTCCTTAAAACCCATATCCACTGGACTACCTCCTCTATTTATATTACCAAACTCTTTCAGGGCGGTGGTATCTTGTGTCTTGCAGACACCACGTATCTCTGTTTTTCGTCGTTGTCTCAAATATTTGGATCATCCATGCCCTTCTTGTATTCCCTCATACCAATTTCAGTGAGATACCTTCTTTTTCCTTTTTGGTTGAGAGAAACAAATCAGAGACCTCTTTGGTTGCAGTCTTTTTTTGTTAATAGTCCAAATGCGTCCAAACAATTTAAGCGTACCATTCGAAATTACTAAATTATGTTCCATCTTGTTTATCTACAGATCTATTTATTTCTCAGATATTTCGTTGAACACCTTTTGTTACCTTCATATTTCATCAACCTACCGTAAGTAGTCTATTTTTTGTTACAACGCTTTTCCTCATAAGCTTATTTAATTATCAAAAAAGTTATTCTTATCGATTGATGTGTTAGGCTACCACAGCCGCCGTCAACTCTGTTCCTTACCGGGCTATTAAGCCGTCGTCTAATGCTATTTATAACAACAGATGTTTCGGCCCCGCCATTGGAGTACTGTGGAAACTGGTGCACATCTTGCCAGTTAAACTTTCAATTGTGTAACACTGAAGATGGCCTTCAATGGTACCGTAAAAGAAGCCATGTCTCTCTCTATCTGTACGGTCTAACACAGCGAACAATCTCACACATATGTGGTAGTAGCTCTCAACCATACCCACAATGACCGACATTACACTCCATGTGAGCCACAATCCTGGGCGCCGGCAGAATTGCTTGTAGGTATGTGCACCCAGTTTATAATCATATCTCTGCTACCATCGATTACTTTAAAACCTACTACGCTTTAACAAATTATACATAATTTAAATATAATGACTGCTGTAAATAGACACGGTAAATAAATTTTCTAGCCCGACTTGCGACCCACCAAAAGTCCCCTCTGGTCCCAGCAGTGGGTCGCATCCCATAGCCTGAGAAACTCTGTTCTATGGTATTTAATACTAACAGATATCTGACTGGGGATCTGCATCATTTTCGTTACCTTCATTTATATTTCTTCGGGACAGTGGATTAATATGCAGGTTTAACGTGCCGCGCTGGATACCGGCGCGAGTGATCGTTTAACGCACTTCTCAACACTTGCACACAAAATAAACAATATTCTTACCTCGAGTTATCTTTTTCCCATAATTATTAGAGTTACGTTCAAGTCGTTCAAGTAGTCTACATATTACTTCAGGTGTGTAACATATAGTGAATACGGTATTTGGATATTGGTACATGTACACAGCTATTAATTCATCAACTGATCTCAGAACCAGTCTTGTACATAATTAAAAATTAACCGCCCAGATGCATAATAATTTTTAAAAATTATGCCTTAATTCATCAACACTTATAATGCCCCCTTCGAAGTAGTCTCAGTAGAAAGTAACACTATTAAGCCAATCGTTTTGCAGTCTTAAAAATATTTCAAGCGTGCAGTTTTTAGTACAGCCTCGCTTAGCGATTTTCGTTTTACGTCTTCAACGGTCGCAAAACGCTCTCCTTTTGTGAAAATTATCCCTACTGGGAGGATGAAAGATCGCGTGGGGACACATCTGGTGAATACGGCAGTTGCTGTGTCATCATTATGACGTTTTCTTTTGCCTAGCTCTTAACAAGCAATGGCGTGCGTCCAGGCGCATTATCGGGCTGCAGTTTTCATAAATTATTTGTCCGTAAACCTGGCCAGTTTCTACGAATAGCTTTATACAAATAGTGTACAATGTCACAGTAGTACTCTTTATTTACCACTGCGCCTAGCGATGAAATTTCATGGAACACAAAAACATAATCTTCGTCTGACAACCACAATCTTCGACTCATTTACGGAAGTCTTTGAAGGTTGTAAACCGCTTGTTCACGCACAGCAGTCTCGCCAGAAGCCTTCTGAACACGTTTATCAGGATAGAACAGTTTATTTCACAGTTTACACAAAATTTAATCCATGTTCCTCACTCTTGCATTGTAGAATGACAAAAAATCGCCCGATACACCTCAAGACGACTTACTCAACTTACTCAATTAGCTCTGAAATCTAAACTATAGATCAAATAGGGCTAAACCTTTAGACCTCTGTTTTTTAATCGAACTCGTGTAGCTTTGGAAATTGCAAAATTGCACGAACTTTTTGATCAAACCTCGTACATATTTTTTAAAACATGAAATCTATTATTTTGCAGTATGTAAATAAGAAAACTTCATTTCATTGAAGATAATCTCAATGAAATAACATGTGGCCGAATCTGTATAAAGTAACACAGGTAGGTTCTTGGTAATTTATCTGCTATACCAATTTGAAGAATTGAAATTAACCATTTCAACCATTTCAATCGGATTTAATAAAGTTCTTCAATACAAATATGCAATTTCATCAAAATTCTTGTGAAACGCAAAAAAGTGATAGCATTTATTTAAACATTTGATGCCACATCATTGTAAATGCACACATTTATATATTAGAAAAAATTCTGATTGTACAGACAATTGCGGGTAATGCTGATGTAAATGATATGAATATAATTACGGAATCTAATTTAATACAAACAATATCATCCTAAAAGCAATGTGCCCTACTTCAACGAAAAGTGTTTGCTATATAAGGCATCCTGAAATATTAACAATATGTGTGAATAAAAAAATTGAATAAAATAAAATTTATTACTAGTGCTGAATGCGCAGAAGCGACAAGTCTTGGGTTCCCCAGAGACTTCGACATGTATAAGCTTTCAACGACTAACAGAATAGTCTCTTTGAGAAGTGACTATGCGAACATTCGGGTTTGAATGATGCAGACACGTTGCTAAAAAATTGTACACTATTGCTATTGTATTCTATTGTAGCAATATTCTATAGCTCTGTCTAACTTCTTTTTCTTCTTCTTCTGTGTAACAAGGACAACGCTGTTGCCTGAACCAGCACCGTATACTGGTCTTTTTTTACTTCTTTCTGTTTTTTTTTTTTTTTTTTTTTTTTTTTTACTTCAAGCTTGTAATTTGTTATTTCTTTTGAATTCTCCTTTCATTCATTATCTTTAGTTTTTTATATAATCAGTACTTTGGTACATCTGTCCTTTTCACTCTGTTCCTCCTTCTTAACAATTGAATAGACCTAGATATTTCAATTCCGCTGTTTCTATTCTCTAGACATACTTTTCTCGTTAGCATCAGTTCTCAAACCATTTAGTAAAACTCGTACTGCTACTATCTTGTAGAACTTCATGACTGTGGCCATTATAGTTTTACTTTCAATGATCTACATATTGCTTTGTATAAATAATATAATTTGCAAAGCTTGATGCCTCGTCTCAGATAATTAAAATAAATGTGATTTCTGTTTTATTGTTTCAGACAGAACAAAGCCCGATTGAGCTCCTTTGACGTCAACGACTTTAGTTCTGGTAGAGTATAATGTTGCTTTGTACATCTCAGTGGTATGAATGCAGCGTTGTCTAATCACCAGTTCAGAATAAATAAATTATAAAGTAGTATACGAAAATATTAATAAGTTAAAAGTGTCGTCAGTTTCAATTCAAAAGGTGTTAGTTTCTGTGTGAGGGAGTTCATCAAACTTGGCGCTAACCGGTTCGCAGCTTCAACGGTCAATAGGTCACTGTACAAACGTATGGGAGGACGATACTTATTATTCATAATGTCTCGACGTGTTGTAGTTAATATGTAATGTTCCCACCAGCAGCGCTGTAGCATATCCTCAGTTGCGTTACGAAAACAATATCAGCCTTGATAAATGAACGTAAGATTGATTTATTTAAAAAATGGCCAGCATTTTAAAAATGTGTAAAAGTAGAAGCGCCTCAACGGGAAAGAACAGCGTTTGTTTGCATTCGTTCGCGGGTGTTTGTAATTTGTTTTCTCGCACCACCGTTGGTATTCGTTCGCTGGTGTTGTGGTCGGTGTTCCCGCCCCATTGAAAGATGTACAGCGAAACGTCTGCGAGTAAACATAGACAATCTAAACCACGGCCTAACGAATCGAAAATTGGGACAATATAAAATAACAGCCTTGTCTCCTTAGCTGTGAAAACAGTACAGTTTTGTCTTTGTTGAAAATTGAAAATAAATATGTTGCCATTTTTTTTAGAGGTTCTCAAGCTAGAATAATTTCGTGTTTCTGCATAGATAGCATTAAGGATTCACCATTTATCCGCCATAGTTTCAGTCCATCACTTTTCCTTTGTCCGCCCGGGTGGATCTTCCTTCTTTTTCCACTCTCCTGGTCCGGCCTACTTACGTCGCACTGGTTTTATTAACTGAGCTCACGATGCCTCGTTATTTATTCCATGTAGTACATGAAAACAACGCTTTTGCTGTTCTCACATGCAGCTCTCGAAATCGTCCTCAAAATCTTCCTTTCAAAAGTAGTTCCTTTCAATCTGAAGACCTTAGGGTTCTAATAATTCCTTATTTATTTTATTACATTCTGCAGTTTTTTTTATGCTTTAATAAATGTTTCTGTTCTGTCCCTGTACACGGTACTTTATTTTGAACAGGTATTGTTGCGTATTTCTGTTTTCTGATTTCTGTTTACAAACACGTCACTGAAATGCTGAGAATTGAAAAATTCAGTATGGTATCTCTATAAAGACAATATTTAAAAAATTGGATTTTACTTTTTTCGTTTTCGCATATATTCGCGATATGCGAGCGCGTAATTCCTCTTACACAGGCGTGTTATATAGTTTAGCGCAGATTTTAAATGGCAAAGTGTATAAAGTTATCTCTTGGCAATAGCTGTTTGTCATGCCCTTGCCAGACTATCTAAAAGCCTGATTATGTTGTCGCCCATAACAGTAAGGTACGAGGTACAGCCGACTAACGCACTAAACACATCACTGTGGTCGCATTTTATGCTATTTGTATTTATTCCATAAATGTATTGTATTGTGTATTTTGCACTACTTTTGAGCTAAAAATAAAACCGTGTTATGTTTATCATGCCCTGTCTGATTCAATCTACGTGAGTCTTTTGATGACAACACTCCTCTTCCTATTTTGAGTAGGCCTACCTCCTGAAATATGGAACGCAATCCTTACTTTCCATTTTTGGAGACTGTTTTTCCGTCTCATCACGTTATTTCTATATTTAACTTTCACATTATTTTGCACTTTAGGGGTTTGTTAGTTACCAAATTGTTTCCTAGTTACTACGGACTACCCGAGTTACATGCTCCATGCATGAGGTGCCAACGAGTATCAGTTACATACAAATCTAAGTATACGTTACGTGTACACAACGAACATGTACTTACTCATCTGTAAAGACTCACTGATCCACATCTCTGTATACTTATTCCATGCAAATTTCGTTTACAATCCGAAATGTCATCAAACACACAGAGACAGAAAATGATGGAAAAATGATAAACGCGTCACGTACACGCAGCGAACGACGCTGAACTGTCCTCACTAATGGACGGAGTTCGACGCTGATTGACCTCGTCAATTAAAGGTGGGCTTAAGCTTAAGCCTAATGAATCACTCACTTGTCTCTGCTTACTTAAAGCAGTTCATTCTAACGGTGTTTAATGAATTCAATTCGCACCAATCCAATTGTTTCTTGTTAACCTCTTTGAACTTAAATAGTAGATTTTTTTAATCGACTCCTTTTATTGCACAATCTATTACAAGTCTACGAGTCTATTACAGGTCGTCAATGCAACTCATGAAATTCTTAACGTACTCACACGTCCTGTGGCGCAATATTCCAATGAATATTTTCCAGCTTTTTTAAACCTACCGAATCACATATACAAGAATCGAGTTATTGGTTTGAACGCCTTTTTATCTTCTCTGGTCTCCTTATTTAAGTAATCCGCGGGTGCAAGTTCATTAGAGTATTATTTTATCTGTATTAAAGGGTACAGTAATTCTCTCTCTAATTGACGACGTCTTTAATTTGTGTGTAGAACTTTGTAAGGTTGAACATTTACGATTGCTCAGAACACTTAAATTTGTTATAAATATTAATAGACTTTGAAACGTTAGCCGAGAATGTCCAATGGCTAACTTCGATTCGATACAATCGTTCTGTGTTCCATCCTGTACGTCTCGTCGTTGTTGATAATCCTTTTTTCCCTGATTTTCTCGGGTTCCCTCGCTTCTAACGATGAGGAGGAGTCCCGTCCCGGCATCTTTTGTACATATCCATACCACATCATCAGCTTTCTCTCAGTTGCTTGAAACATGTTTCTTCTATTTCCATTTTGCTTCTGCTTACTTCATTTGGAATTCTAGCTCATCTCTAAATTCTTACAAATTTTCTTAGGACTTCCATTACCACCCAATATCTTTCAATTCTCAATATTTTTTGTCTTGTTCTTCCGTACACCAAGATTCTACCCCGTACAGTACACTAGATTTAATTATTGAGTCATAAATATTATACTTCCTCTTTCTTCAAACTTTTCTACTAGGTCAAGTCCCATTGAGGCATTCTACAGTTTTGTGGCATACAAGAGCCTTTTTCGTCGTCATTACTAGTACAATAAAAAAATGTTTCTAAATAAATGTAATTTTCATATAACTATATTAAACTCACATTAGAGAATTTCGCTCCAATATGTAAGTACTTAGTTTTATGTAAGATTTACAAGAGTCCCACTCTTTCTTGTAGTTTTTGAGCAATATACTGCACGTTGTAGAAGTTTTCGTCTCCCCGAACTGTAAAATATACAAAAATATTCCTTTAATATCTATTCTCATTCCTTTACACTTCATTTTATGTCTGTAAAATGTTTGCAATGTACATTCTAAAAAATGTAAGAGAAACATTGACATCCGTGTTCTTGACGGAGGCCATTGACGATAAATTCTTGGAAAACCTTATTTCCTAATTTTGTCTAAGACTTAATTTCCTAATTCGTCACAGCAGCAGTTCAGGGAGTGTGCAAGCAACGAGCAACCCTATCACCCGCTAATTTGTCACGTTCAGATGAGCTCCCGCTGCGGAGCAATGATGGCTGGTGTGGCCCTCTACCGGTCGTAAGGTTTCACTTAGACGTTGTGTAATTCTAGGTGACCGTTTGTCGAGGACGGGTCTGACCGAGAAGCAGAGACGGGTTCCGACCGAGGGGTCTGATTAGTGGGTTGCCGTGGAAACGGGGCACAGCGGTGGCAAAACTTCATGGACAGTGTCTGTACAGTGGCGTTTAGAGAACGGACACCTAGAGAACTGCGGACAGTCTTGTTAGATGTTAGGTTTTGAGCTTCGCAAGCCCAAAGTAGAGTCTGTTTCCGTAGCCAAAATTTGACTTATGTGCATAATCTCTTCTTTTATAAACTTTTTTTTTCTCCTTAATGAACTTTGTGAGAAAAAAGTTTCTACCATTCAACGTTAATGCTGTGGCTTCGCTGCCTGACTCACTTAAATCATTTCGATAGTACAGAAGTGAATACGATTATATACTGTACATGTATAGTTTCTGTCAAACAATTCTATAACTAGCAAGTTCCCTGAGCTGCACAACACGCTCACTCTTTTGAACGATACCTTTATTAATAATAGGTACATTTTAATATTAAATATTTTTCAGTTATCTGAAGAATTACAAAAACGCATATTACTCTTCCTCTGTTTTATAATTTTATTGTCTATTAGTCTATTTTATTGTCTATTTCGTATTGCCCATTAGCTTGATAATTGTAAAGGAGACAATCGTTCAAAAACAATGAAAATTCCTAATTATTTCATTTTTTTTGTTAAATTTATAACCAAAATGCATAAATAATAAATAATTTAGTCTTAGTTTTAAGTTTATGTATGTTTTCACAGATATCTCTAGGCCTATGTTTTTACAAATACATATAACTGGTAAAAATATAAAGTTGTTTGTAAACTTAGTTCAGGCGATCCAATATTTGCAAGAAGTGTTGATGAATATTGATTCTGCCACATTATTAAAAATACAGATATTGTATTTTTAATAAAATTTATCATGTATATATATATATATAATCCTCATACAGTTTTGAGTTTTAGTATTAGCCCGTTCTGCCCCTAATGTTAAAAAAATGTCATAGCAAACGGTATACGATACATTCGTGAACGTGTTGAAATTGCCTCAGTCTGACACCCGGGTAGATGTTTCCAATTTTTTCAAATTTTTTATATTTTTTTTGGGCTTAGTCATAATATTTTTAAATTTCCAAAAAATGTACACCATATTCAGATTTTGAACAAAAATTGTCTTTAATTTGTTACCAACCACGGATTTTGAGATTTCATTAAATATGTTGACCAACGTTTTAGTTCCTGACGTTCTAAACTTTTTGAATCTCATACGGAACAAGATTTAAATTTTTTGTTAAAATTCACTTTAATTTGATACCCACACAAAGTTTTACGATCTTTTTTTTTACAATTTTGACGCCATCATTTTTGCTTCCGCTTCTTCATTTGGAGAGAAATCGATCTTAAAAATAATAGGGTTCTCTAGGTGAAAGTATGGACCCGTGTGGTAAGTTTTACAAAAATCTGTTGATGAAGTTCCCTTGAAACATCTCACGAACAGATAGAATGTAGCCAAACTGCCAAGCCAAATGCGAGACGATCAAGTTAATCTGAGAATTCGCTTCGTGAAAATGTAAACTGTGCTTCAAAATCGGTTCTGTGAACACGGCCAAATCAAATCCTCTGAACAAAAATGTGTGTTAAGCCATTAATCTCGAAGGCATGAGATGCGCGCATGCCAGTTAAAGAAACAAATTTGAAAGCATATTTGAACCTGTCTATACGAAAGAATAATGTACGCGAAGGTCACAGGTGCTGTAAACCTCCACGAGAGTAGAACTCATTTGCGATATTACAATTAGGTCTTATGAGCTAAAAGATAACATCAACTCCGTCGAGACTGTTACTCGCGAGCGTACGTTAATAGTTATTCCGTACCATTTATCTTGTCTTTCGATTTCAATAACAGTCACGTGTAACACGCACTGAATTAAACTAACGAGTGTGTGAATTATTTCTGTGGTTTGCCGTCACTTGAGGAGAAATAACTTCGCCTAACCGCATTCAAATTGCTGTATTTCGCTTAAGTTAATTTTCAAATACATATTCTATACGATCTTGCCGTATGCAAATTTCTGTGGCCTAGAAGTGAGCACAATTATGCTTGACATTAATGCTCTGTGTACCTTAGTACAATTAAATACGAAAGTGTTTGTCACATGCATAGGACAAATATAAGGTAATATAAATTATAATTAATAATAAAGCTTTATAACTGTGAACTGACATGAACGTAAACAGCTGAATTACATTTGTTAAATACTAATTATGCAAGAGAAAAGTCGTTTTTAACTGCAGTGCAAGAAGTAGCAAAAATATAATAAGTATAATAAAATTCAACGTTTTACAGATGGATAATGTGAAGTTTTTGTGACGGACAAAAATGCAGCAGAGGAAACGTACTTTGAGCTCAAAGAAAATGCTAGCAATATAGGCTTCAAAATAAACATAGATAAAACAAAAATATTAGTGCACACCAGAAGACAAAGAAACTACGGAATAATCGACAATATCGAAAAGGTGGACAACTTTAAATATTAGAAAAAAAACGGCACAGAAAAAGCCGAAATCCGGAACAGGATAGTTCAAGCCAATAAAGCGTATTTCGCCACATCAAGTATCTTCAGATCCAAAGACATCCACAGAAACACGAAACTAAGGGTATACAAATCAATAATAAGACCCATCCTAACCTACGGCTGCGAAACGTGTATCCTGAACTCCAAAGCAGCAAACACTCTCGATATCTTTGAAAGAAAAATATTACGAAGAATCCTGGGACCAGTTAATGACCTACACGGCTGGAGAATAAGATATAACTTTGATTTGCATCAAGTGTATGAAGAACCACCGCTAACGCAATACATAAAACTACAGCGTCTAGGGTGGCCTGGTCATGTAGCCAGGATGGGGGAAGACAGAATACCACGAAAACTATTGAATACCAGAATCCACGGAAAAAGACCAGTGGGAAGACCGTGGACTACAGCTCAACAGGGGCTGTAGTGCCATAGGAGAGAGAGAGAGAGAGAGAGAGAGAGGGAGAGAGAGAGAGAGAGAGAGAGAGAGAGAGAGAGAGAGAGAGAGAGAGAGAGAATGTGAAGTTTTCTCTACAGCATTAATTGTTACTGGTTAAACTATTCTTCATAAACTCAAGACACAAGTGTCTTAAACAATTATTTACAAAATGACTGTACTGTTTAATACAAACTAAAATTGTAATATACAAATCAGCGTAAACGATTATTAACTTTGATAACGGTAATATTCTCAAAGATGAGTATATAAATTTCGTGCCGTTAACAAAATGTTCGAGGCATTGCAAAATTGTTAATAAGAATATAACCAATGCTAAGTAAATAACGTTGTGGCCACAATAATAAATGATTTAAACTGTAAATTCAAATTGATTACATATAAAATTAACATTCTTTGGTACAACTAATAAACTCAAGAATGCAGTGGAAAAGATCGTACACTGTTTCTACAACCGCCATAAAGCAATCAGCAAGCTCACAACACGCATGCAATTATAAAAAACAATTTATAAATATTATTTAAACAGTAATTAGAAAATGCAATATAGAATTAAGAATGGAGTTATATTTATATTTAAAAGGATGCATTGCTGTACACTAGAGCCTCGAAAGTTCGGACCTCAAAACTCCGAAACCTCGAAAATCCGGATCCGACAAAAACGAATATAAATTATTTTACCGAGTCCGGATTCAGCGTAGTTTCAGCACTCGCCGGTACCGTAAGCGCAGCGTTGTGGCTAGTCACAAGAAAGGTAATGAGTCGCACTACCCATCCACATTACTCCACTCAAGGACTTACCTACATCTGCCACACGCTCAGTCAGTCACGAGAAGGATAATGTGTCACACTACCCATCCGCCTTCACTCCACTCAAGGACTTACCTACACCTGCCACACGCTCAGTCAGTCACGAGAAGGATAATGAGTCACACTACCCATCCGCATTCACTCCATTCAAGGACTTACCTACATCTGCCACACGCTTAGTCAGTCACTTCTGAGTCTTTTGGATGATCGCGTTATTATGCAGTGTTATGTACGTTTATATAAATGTACATGTTTATATAAAACATATATGTTTATACGTTCGTTTACGTAATTAATTTCAATACACCATAAATATTTGTTTGAGTACAGATACTTTAGTGTTGTTCGGAATGGCTAGTACGTCTGTTAGTAAAGTTAGTAGAACGCGAAAACGTGTGTTTTTGACAAGTGAAACTAAGTTAGAAATTTTGAAAAAATTGTCTAAAGGTGAAAGTGGGACATCTCTTTCTAAAATCTACAATGTGGGGACTTCAACCATAAGTAACATTAAAGCACAAAAATATAAACTGGAAAAATACGCCGAAAATTGTGATTCTGAAGAAGGGTCACAAAACAGAAAAACATTGCGGACAGCCAATAACACAAATTTGGAAGATACCATTTACATATGGTTTACACAGAGAAGAAACTTGGGTGAACCCTTTTCAGGCCCTATGCTGTGTGAAAAGGGACTAGAATTCAAAAAATCCTTGAATGGGGCCGCTGATTTTAAAGCTAGCGCAGGGTGGTTACATAATTTAAAAAATGGCACGGGAGTCGAGAATTATAAATTCCAGGAGAAAAGTTATCTTCGAAACATGGTATTGCCCAAACATTCAGACTAAAATTTCTTTATATGGTTGTTAAAAATGTTTTCAACAGAGACGATGTGTACAATGCTGACGAAACCGGAGTAAACTGACTTTCTCTGCCCAAAAATCTCTTGTTTCATATGGTTCTACAGCTGCTACCGCCCCTCGCAACCTGAACAGTAGGGGTTTCTGTACACCAATCACCACGTTGCAAGCCCCTTTCCCCCATCCCATTTCCTCTTTCCATGATACCCTAGGTCTACCACGTCCCCGTCCCTTACGCGGAACCTAGTCTAGGAACTTTCTGGGCCAACGATCATCAGGGATTCGTTCCACGTGGCCATATCACACATCCTATTTGTATTTGTATCCGAGGCATTTTAGCAAGTAAAATTTGTACAGGAAATAGCCTGCTGACTTATTATCGCCAGCCTAGCCTGGGTGGCTATTATCCCAGCCTGGAGGATCAGGCTTTGTTACAAAGTTTAACTCGCCTAGGTAGGCTACTACAGCTTTGGAGCCCTACCTGGTACAAGAATTGTGGAATGGAAAATGAGCCCCTAGCTCTCAAAAACGTAATAGTGTCGGGGTTGAAGAAAAATGTAATGGCCAAAGAAACCTGACAGGACAGAGAACAGAGACCTGGTACACGCCAGTAGAAGTAATACCAGGGAAAGAAGAAAGCTACTACATTTGGTTCATTTCAGCCTAAGCTGGTAATACTCCGATCTGTATGGGGACAAAGTGATGCTCCGCTAAGTAGCCTACCACCTGCAGCGGCGTACGACGGGATTCAGCTTACCCACTTACATGCAAACTGATAAGAGGCTACCCTCGGTTGGTAGCCGAAGGGGGTTACCTAACAGGCTACATTGTCGAATTTGAAAGGATACTGACATGAAGAAACAAGAGTTATTTCTAATTTTATCTTGGGCGTGTCTCATTGCAGATGTTGAGGAATTTGAAAACTTAAGCCACATGACAAGAGAGAACGATATTCCACATTAAAATTAATCCGGGGAGGGAAAAGGCAAGAGAAGTACTGGGACAAGTCTCTCGAAGGACTAGAGATTGATGATTGACTCGAAAGACTCTGGATTAAACTCCAGTCAATTATTTAGGGCTGCTACAAAAAAGGCATGAATTTCTATGATGATATTTAACCTTCGATTGGACACGAAACTCTAAAAACGAATAATGTTTTTCTAAAGGTTGTATAGGCCTACTTTAGAAGTGGTATAGACTACACAAACAATTGCCAATGCCATATTATAAAATGTATGTTTATATTTTATAATTTGGGCACACCATAGTGTTAATAATCTTGCATTTCTTGCATTACACCCTCAGAGAATGATACATACTCTCACTTCGCAGATTAATAATGTAAAGATAGAAAGGGAGAACGTTGTAAACTCACATACTACGCGTGAACATGACTGAAGAGGTTTTCAAAAGTATCGGCTCTTGACTCTGTAAGCATTAAGTTGTTAAAAAGTATGTTGGACAAAAAAGTGTAACAACCCTTGGTACTGCTTCTGGGCTCTCGCATCACAATAACTGTCCATCTGTCAGTTTCTACGTATGAAACAAATAGACTAACTGTAAGTCATCGTGTATAACGAGTTCTGTAAATAAACCGTTCGTAGTAAATAAACGGCTGCAAGATAACTAGACAGTGCTATATAAAGCAGACAGAGCTCCACGTGCTAGAAATTATCGAGCAGTTAATAGAATTGCCTCAAACAAATAAGGTCATAAATGTATAACTCTTAACGAAAATATTTTAAGCATATTATGCTATTACATTATTATGTAAAAATGTATATTTTTATATATGCATGTATACATGTGTGCGAGCGCGTTCGTGTGTGTGTGCGTTTTTACATTGCGATGTAATGTTCGTGTATGTGTGCATAACGTATTTCCAATATATTTACGTACGACCCATGGTTGTAACTGATGTGTAATATTCTACACACTGTTGCTCAGTGTCCAGTTTTTTTTTACTTTGTACTAATTATATTATTACCAGAGCAACTAAATAAACAATAATTATTTTATTTTAATTACACACGAATTTGCACAAATGCGAAAAATTGTGTACAGCAAATTGGCAGATTTGGTTTCTCCTTGTACCATATACTTCTCCATATTTCCCGTATAGCGTAAGTTTTTCCGGATCATTACAGGTCACAACCGCGTGCACATACGCACAAAGTTCAAGCTCATGCCTCGTAACTTCAAATTGTGTTCAAAGTACAGGTTGCCTATTAAGTTTTTACACTTTCAGGTTACACGGACTTATTTATTCATTTTTACATTACGCTCACAACTTTGTATTACTGCACAATATATATTATGTATATTACTAGCATCTTGTGTGTGTGTGGGGGGAGGGGCAGCACGCGGTTTAAGCCTAGAACATTGTAAGACTATAATTCGGCCAGTCTTCTGTTGCTGGAAAGAAACCTGGATTGGGAATGGTAGAGATTAAGGGTCATACGAACGATACGATGAACCACCAGTATCAGAATATATCAGATTACAAAGATATAAGATTATGTAGTGCGTAGGGACAAGAATAGGAATCCAATAAAGATTTTGCAAGCGTAGTGGAGAAGAAAAAAAGCCAAGGGAAGACACTAAAGTGGTGGGAAAACAGCGTCTACAAAATCGCACAACGTTTAGGGATAAAGAATTGTTGCAGATCGAGAAAGATGGAATGGACTCTGAAGATGACTTTAGCCCGATGTGGGCTGCTGAGTCATAGAAGAAGAAGAGAGAAGATATACGATGTAGACCTCTATAACACATATTATATACTAGCTGTTACCCGCGGCTTCGCACACGAATATTTGACTTTTAATAATTTTTTTAATATAATTTTATTGTCTATGTCTAGATGGCGTTCTGTCAGCTCGTATAACAATTTTGTACTCATTAGTCAAAATCTCTCCAAAGGAGTTTTCAAAATTTGTACTATTTTAACTTGTACTAAATTATTATGTTGGTGCAACACCCTTTGGAGATTTAGAAGTACTCGTTTATAAAGCCCTTGGAGATATTTATAAAGTACCAGTTAAATCAAAATCATTAAATTCTTTATTTTAAGTGTTACTGTGTTAGAAGCATTGTATAACATATTAAACGTTATGTTTTCCTCAACCATGCCTTTTATTTATTTCAGCAGTAAACTAAAAACCAAAAACCGTTGTCACCTAACCTCACAAATGAAAACAACACGTATTTTCGCTTTGCATTAAGTAATAGGACAATTTACAATTAGTACACTTCTTCTTTACCACATCGTAATATATCGATACAATCGCATATTATATAAAACATCGAAAATGTATTGGAGGGTACTGGATAAATGTACAGTTCTGATGCCGCTAAATATCTTTTGTTTATTTACTTGTTACTCTGGTAATTAATTCTGGTCTGCATGGTGTTGTTGACATCTTTAGTACTAGTATTTAATATATTTCATTACTTATTCATTGCATTATCAGAAATACGTATAAACATAAATTTTATAATCGTTTAAGACAATTACAAAATATATACACGTATCTGCATACAAAATTACAAAATATATCGATACAATTGCATATTAAAAACATTAAAAACTGCAGGAACGGATAAAGGTACACTTCCGATACCGCTAAATATAATTTGTTTATTTACTTGTTACTATGGTAATTAATTCTGGTCTCCATGGTGTTGTTGACACCTTTATACGCGTCAACAAAAAGGCATAATTAAAAGAGCCTAAATCGTGCGAACGGGGCAAAATATCAAATTCCAAGTTAGACAGTGTTTTTTTTTGCCTTGTGTCAAAGGTTACCTGTGCAAAATTTGGTGGCAATCGGCGTAACTTACTTATTCAGGTGACGTTTTGTACTTACTATATAGTATTACGCAATTATCAAAAATGGTACAGCAGTAACAAAAATTATAACTGCATGTTTTACCTCTACGAGACCAGTGAGACAGACTAGCCAGTGGAAAGAAGTGTTAGAAAATCTGGGAGAGACGGGAAGACAGACTTTGGAGTTGAAACAGACATTGTGCCTGAACGCGAGAAGTGTAAATAAAATGAAATTTGTAAAGGTCCGTAAATTATTTTATATAGACGTATAAGCTGACGCAACGTGGAGTAGGACACATCTGTTGTGTTTAAGACCGGTTGATATTGTTTCTGAAAACAAAATTTACCTTTATTCTTGTAAATATTTATTAAATATTTTATTAAATTTTACCTTTAATATTTGCTTTACGTAAACAAAAAAATTAAATTCCCGGCTGTTGTTTAGATGAGCGACGTATATGCACTAGTTGTTAAGCCCAAAAAGTAATAATAAAATAATAATTATTACATTTTTTAAAGAGGGGGAAAATGCTTTATGCACCGTCGGAGGAGGCCATGCTTCCTCTGGTGTGTGGGACTCTTACCCACTAAAACACCCACCTCTAATTCAAGCATTTATATCCAGCCTAGAACCACTTAGCGTATTACTTCAGGATGGAGCGTATTGCGCCCTTATTGGGCTCCTTCTAGTTGCTCCTCATATTCTACTGCCCGTTCGATGCAAGTTGGGTCTGACTTTTTTTTTCTAGTAGGACCCACTGAATAAATACATTGATGCCGTCCCATTCCGCATTACCACGAAGCATAAGCGCAACTACGCTCTCGGGTGTGAAGTTTCCGAGCTCCGTTTCCAGTACCGTCCTCTGTCTTGCGAATCTGCAGCACTTGAAAAACGTGTGCGAGGCATCTTCATGGGGAGAGTCTCCTCCGTATTGGCATGCTGGGCTTTGCGCCTTTCCCATTCTGTGGAGGTAGGCAATAAAATTGCCGTGGCCACTGAGCAACTGGATCAGATGGTAGTTGGCCTCACCGTGTTGGCGGTCAATCCATTTCTTCAAGTTTTGTATGAGTCTTGCAGTCCATCTACCTCTATCCTCTCTATCCCAACGATCTTGCAAGTGCCGGAGAGTGAGTTCAAGGGCTTCATGCTTTGCGGTATCCCTTCCAATTTCCTCTCGTCTTTCGAATAAATGCTTCCGCTCTAGAGCCAACAGGTCTATGGGAATCACTCCCCCTATCGCCAGGACTACTGGAGCTGGCACTGTCCGGTAAGAGGATGATACTCTGAGGGCCCCTCTTCTCTGCACCTATGACATACGTTTTCTCTACTTCTCCGTCTTTGGTGCATCGTCCCAGATTTCGCAACCGTATAGAAGGATGGATTCTGTGACCGCCATCAACAATCGCCTCTTGCTTGCAGTGGGACCTCCTACGTTGGCCACAAGTCTGCTGAGCTTGGTTGTAACATTAGCCGCCTAATCAGCTGCATACTTTATTACTCCCAATGGGAGAGATTTCACTCTAGTCTCACCCCTAGGTATTTCACAGCGTTCTTTATAAATAGGCATAATGTCTCAGCTCCCGCTTGCAGCACTACTACTACTACTACTACTACTAATGCTTATTATTATTATTGTTATTATTATTATTATTATTAGAAGAAGAAGAAGAAGAAATTGGCGAAGAGCTGCTGAAGTTCGGGAAAGACGGAGTTGACTCTTGAGGAGGACAGGGTCCGATGTTGTTGCTGCTGCTGTTGTAGTAATTGCTATTATTATTATTTTAGGTCTCTATTTTATTTGTATATTTTACTTTGATTATGTCCGGTAATTGCATTAAAATACTATAACGAACAGCAAAACTCCTGTACCTGGAAGAATTCCAATAGAATTAGTAAAGGAGATGTATTTGAAAATAATTGCGGGAATTTCACAAAGAGCCTTATGCACAAGGAAGTTCCATGACAGTGAAAATAAGCTAACATAACGTCCCTATATAAAAAGGGTAATCGGCAAAAATGCGAGAGTTATCGTGGACTTAATGTGACGAGTTCTGTTGCACGATTATACGGACGAATTCTAAACATCAAAAAGAAGCATGGAGAACATACTATACATGAAGCAGGAGAACAAAGTGATTTCCGTGCGGGAAGGTCACATTGACAAACCGTCATATTCGCGACAGATGGGTACCACTCCTTCCTCGTTATATAAGATACTATTAACTACTCTGTTATTTCATTAAGTATCAAAAGACCGGTAGTAATTAATTTATTTGTAATTGATATATTTAATTATATTAAAATATTAAAAAAATACCTTCTTTTTGAATTGCGATGAAAGAAAACACGAGTTGATACATGCAGCAGAACTGAATTGATTTGTTCGAATTTACTTGCAAATAAGAATGAACATGTAAATTTTAATTCGTGGCGACGAAAGTTACCACTAGGAAAGGTAATCGAGCTAATGCATATGTTACAACACAAACAGAAACACTTCGTTTTGCTGTAATTGACGCATGTCCAACCGCAAGCTTCTGTAACTGGACTAAATACGGCAGAAATATGTGCGGTACAGGCTTTGCCAACCGATAACGACTGCAGTTAGTTCGCTATATCGTGTTGGTCGAATTATTATCGCGCTTGTCGCTCCATGCGACCGCTACTCAACGAGATCTTTTACTTATACATTTGAACCGTTTTCGTTTCGCTTCTTCTTGTTCTTGGGTTTCATGTCCTACCGGAGACGAGAAATCGTTTTAGGCCTTGTACTCACTAGCACTCATATAATCGCAAACAAAGGGGCAAATGTGTGTATGAAGAGTACATTAACTGTCTTTGGACAGTATCCAAGTGCATGTTGTGTATTAGAGGCAGGCCGATATACCTATAACAGGTATTTTGGAACGATTATTTTTGTGGAACGGATATAACAGTGACTAAAAAGTTGAAATACCTGTTTCGATTCAACGATAACTGAAAAGTCGAAATACTCGTTCCGATTGCTCGCGGTCTCGCGGTTCCGAGTCCCCTACGTAACTAACGAATAAACGAGTACTAGGAGTACAAAGTCACTTTTTGGTGCTGAAAACTTCATTCTGCGCATGTGCCAATTGCCAAACAAATACGAAACGAATAAAAATGGCGAGGTTCAGAATATCTCTTTGCCAAAGAGACGAAGCTGTTTTTAATAAATGAAAAAATTCAAACTGATGTTACATTTATTCTCGTATGTTATGCTAGAGATTATAATAAAAAAATTATATATTATACAAGTCACCAACTAGGTAAATTTTGAAAAAGCGAACTATATGGAAGAGACCCTATGTTTCTGATGTTTTTTGACATTATTTGTTATGCTATTACGCGCCCACTAAATTTCATTGCCCGAGTTTCGTAACTGATTTGCCTAGCCAAAATGGAATCAATAATTTAATATTAAACCTATGTCAGTTTGTTTACTTCTAGTAAAAACTTAAATCAGTATTCCCAAAGGGAGATAGGCCTATAAATTCTGTTGTTTCTTTTTTTTAACAGTAACAGCTTAATAATGTCACATGGTAAAGTAAAACTGTTAATACTTTTAGTTTCAATTTGATTCTTATAAACATGTTATTTTTTTAAAACGGTTTCGTTCGTACCTGTTATTTCCAAATACTAGTTTTATTTGACCATGATAAAAGACATACACAGTTTTATGCTGGATTATACCTAATACAGAGATACAACTGATTACCAAGAGAGGCTCGACATTCCTATCAATTCCTATACACAGACTAACCGTATCTGTCTGCTACTAGAAACATAACAAGTACAGAGTTGCTGTATGTTTTTTCGGTTGAGAAACGGATCAGTTTTTTTTTTATACGTTAGCCTACTGTTCTTCCGTTTCGTTTACAATGGCTACTTCATGGAAGTACAAGAAACTCTAAACTTTCTTATGAAACTCTAGTCTCAAAATGTAAAGCCAGGAATAAAAAGTTTACATCATTACGAATAAGGTAAAAGGTATGCAAAATGAAGAAGTAATTAATGAGCTCCTAACTGTAAAAGTCGAACGTGGTCATAAGAAGAAAATTTCTTAATCCTATTCGAACTGTAGCTTTCTCGATACGTCTTCTGAAACTAACCAGCGTTTTAAAGAAAATTCCGAGTTTAATATCGTTTTAACTTCAACTTCCAGACAGATTTAATTAGGCTACCAAGTAACATGCACTAATGGCCGCTAAAACAACTACGTTCACCTTGACATCACGTCCGCGAACGTACACCCGCTATACAGCTGCGCACGGCATACACTTGCTTGAGCCTGTAGTCTCATCCTAACAATGGGCGACCTATAGTATAGTAAAATTGAAATTTAAGGGCATATGTGCAGAAACCAATTTAAGAATTTATGGATGGGCGAGTCCACTTTGAAATTGTGAATGGCGGGAGGGTACCGGAGAATCAGCTGGTATGCAAGTAAAGGTGTCGCCAACTTTGCGTGTGATGTTTTAGTTACCCGTACATTCTTAGTGTAACGTACTATCTCAGTCGTGCATTTGTTATTATTATTTAAATTTATTTTTAATTATATCGTTGTTTTACAGTCACTCACTTTATTAGTTATTTCATTTTTTAGTTAATTTCTATTGGTAGCTTTTATTCTGTAATTACAATTACGTATTATTGTAATTGTTTGTGTTATCATCCAGTAACGAGATTTGTTAAAATGGATACTTTTCCTTCAACTAGCAAAGACAGGAAAGTTATTCATAGTCAAGCACGGGAAGTTATAATACACAGTTTTTTGTTGTCCAGGATTAAAAGCTTTTTGCAATTAAATTAATACGAAGAATGCGTTCCTTTATGTAACGAGAAACTGTAGAGATAGTCGCGTGTAATTAAGGAGTGGAAGTGTACAGTTTGCAAATTATGTTGCGATAAGAACGGTCAGAAAGGCTGTAGTTTTTTACGTCTCAGCAGTACACAATGACAGACCAAACAACACTCAGATATGTTTATAAAACATTCTGATATGTAAAAGAATGTTAATTCTCACATATCACAGCGACTCCCTCCACATAGCCTTTCCCCACTGACCGTAAGCGTTTCGCGCATTTCCATGCCCTTAACTTTCAATTTTGCTATAATAGTAACAGTTGGACAGGTGGCGTGTTACAGTGTGTTTATTCAGGTAAGGAAAACTTGTGTTTTTCAAAGAGGCTACTTTTTGTGTGTGTGTTTCCAGATACCGTGCGTGAAATCTGTGTTATGGCGTACGAAGACTTACGAGGAAGACTAGGTGGAAATTTTGGATATAAATTGAACGACAGTGGTAAAGTGACGGACAGGAAAACCGTTTTCTGTAAGCTTTGTGGGAAATCATTTAGCTACAGCGGTAGCACTAGCAGTTTGCAATACAATTTAGAACACGTCCATCCCTTACAAAGTGTTGCTGAATCATCTGTTGTTAATGCAAGTTCATCTCAGTCGAACTTGAATCATTTCATAGTGAAACCAATCTCTTCATTAAAGGAGGCTCAACTAACAAATAAAATTGTGAAATGGATAGTAATAGACAGTCGACCTATCAATATAATTTCGGATGAAGGGCTAAAAGAAGTTTTAAGGGAAGCTGTAGGTAGTAGTTCTTATAATCTTCCATCTAGAGACGTTGTAACTAGACGGACTGAGAAACTTTATGATGTCGAACGATCCAAGCTGCTAGACAAACTAAAAGAAACTGAATTTGTTGGCCTAACAGGTGATTTCTGGACATCGACAGCAAATCAAGGTTATTTGGGTGTTAGTGCTCATTGGATTCATTCTAACTGGGAGTTCTGCAGCGCTGCGTTAGAAGTGAAACATGTGGTGGAGAAACAGTGCAGCAAATTGTAAGGAAGAATTCGAACAAGTTGTGTCTGACTGGAATCTTCAAAGTAAAGTAGTTGCAATATGTACAGACAATGCCAGGAATATTGTTCTTGGTGTCGAAAATTCGAAATACGATAATGTTAGGTGCACTGCTCATACCCTGCAATTAAGTCTGAATACAGCAATTAAGAATGCGTCTATAGATAAACTGTTTTCCAAATCTAGAAAAATGGTGGGTCATTTCAAGACAGTCCTTATTTAGAAAATCAGCTATGCCAAAAACTGAAAGAACTTAATATTCTGCAGTGCAAACTGAAACAATATATAGTCACCCGATGGAATAGTACATGCCTTATGTTCGAGTCTCTTCTGGAAGCCAAGGAAGGAATTGTAACTATAATGTCCACCAATCCATCAAACATCATTCCATTAACTGAAGTGGAATGGGAAATGACACAAAAAATGTATAAATGTCTTAAACCATGTTTGGAAATATGCGATTTTCTTGGAGGAAGTAAATACGTGACGGCAAGTGTTGTACTACCCGCCATAACTCATTTAAGAGTAAGTCTAAAAATTACCGACACGGATCCTGGTTACGTTACTCGATTTAAAACAGCTCTGTTAGATGATTTAACGGAAAGAGTAAATGCCTGGCCTAAAATAGAAATGTATCAAGAAGCTACGGCTCTTGATCCAAGATTTAAATATTTGAAATGTTTTCCAAGAGAAGCAAGAGAATTAGTGTGGAACAGAATTTCCAATAAAGTTGTGACCACTGCACAAACAAAAATAAAAGAAAATATGAAGAAAAGAAAACTTGTTTTTGAACAAGACGATGATGACAAGAGGGAAGAAACAGCTCCGTTAACACCGCTCGCAACAGAGGTTGATGTCTACAGATCTTTGGCAGAACTAGATGATGACTTTGCAGACCCCTTACTGTGGTGGAAAACACATTCCATTCAGCTTCCACTTCTTTCATCTGTAGCGAAAAAATTGCTCTGCGTTCCAGCTACATCGGCTCCGTGCGAACGAGTGTTTAGTGACGCAGGCAATATTGTTACTAAACGTAGAGCAGCCCTTGATCCGGACCATGTGAACACACTCACATGCTTAAAATCATGGTTGAAGCAGTACTGACTAGGTGAGTCTAATGTTATACCATATCCTTACCTTCAAATTCATATTTGTCACTTAGTCTCCTGATAACAGTTCATATTATTAAATCTGTTCATACATATTATAATTATAATATTATTATTATTTGAATGTAATCCATGCTAATATACTGATTTTATAAGTTACTTAAAAACAAAAACAAAAAAAATTACAATTAGATACATCTATTAAAATTAAATTTGTAAGGCATTAGTATGATACTTTTTTAGTACCCAAACTCGATTAATAGACCGATTAATCGATTAAACCTTCTTGATTAACCGATTAAATATTTTGATCGATCGACAGCACTACTAATTACATATAAATACTAAAGTACCAGTAATAAAGTATTTATAAAAATAGTCGTGTGGAATTAAAATATTTTCTGTGAAGTTTCAGTACCTTCACGAATGTTTGAGGGGATGGGTGCCTACACAAAATTTTCAAGGGAGAACCTATGTAACACTATGTACCCTATTTAGTTGTATTTAGTTGATTTTAGCGAAAACATAAAAACACAATCTGTAAAAGTTATTTAATAATATTAAAATCCTGAACTTAGCGATAAATGCTTAAACAAAATTATTTAATATAGTTATAAAAATGCTTAATGTTTGTATGAGTGTGGTGTGGTGGGATGTATGTATACACTACAATCACAATCAGGAACGCGCGAGATCAGAATATATTAAGTACTATCATACTTATAGTTATAGGTAGAAACAAAAATTACAACTCATCAGCGTGTTTGTATTCCGATATAAGAAATATCATATTCCAAACAAATAAAACTAAAAATTCATTGCAGGCTGAGTTATAATGGCCAGTCTGTAATTGACAACTTAAAGGCCTTCAAGATTACAAGTATTAATTATAGTTATACGTAAAAATAAATAATTGTCGCTTACAATCAGAATATTATTGAGCTGTTTGTGGAATTAGGAGAGTGGTTAAGGATTTAATGCACCCGTGAATAATTCACGTACGAATATTTAGGCAGACAAAATTCCACAAAGACAAAGAGTAATGAACCGTTTCTTGTGTTTGTGTGTGTGTTTATAGAGAAAGTGAAAACTATGACATGTCAAATTAGTGGAACTCGCCGCAGTCTAGTCTGGGTGTGTGCGTGTGTGCGCTCACAACTCAGGTTTGGCTTCTTGTTATATGTGTCAGATCGGTTTTTCCTATTTATAAAAACAAACATTAAGAGAATCGTTAGTAGTACTACAAGAGGGGGACATTTGATAGTCTTGACAGTGCAATAAAAAGAAGAATTGTAGTGTGAAAGACGAAACTGGTTTCAAGACAGGATTAAATATCGGTTTAAACGAAAGAAATTGATTGACCGCCTGTGTAGGACAGAGGAAGGGCAAAGGAAAATCCCCACATAGAGAGGACTGACTCTCCGACAATGTAGTGGCTGACCTTACGAGTGTAATATAGATAAAAGAATGCTGACTAACAGCGTGTGAAGAGTACGTAGAGCAAAAAAAAATCGCAGTCTTGTGCCGACAGAGGAGAAGTGGTGAATACGCTACAGAATACATGCACATCTGAACCGCGACAGGTTTTTAATGCATGTTATCCAAACCAACAACGAAATACGAAACAAGATTTATATTGTAGTATTGATTGTGGATACATATCTGTACACAGGAAAAATCATTGCGCATATTCAAAACTAGACCTAATGACTACTCAACACTTGTTCTAAATCAAGAAATATTCAGTTTGAGACCCAACATATCCCAACGTTTAAAATCCAACCATTTAGTTGAAAGGTTTATAACAACCGTTATGACATTTTCTGTTGTCTTGTTTTCCTTTGTTAGTGATTTGAATTTATATTACTATAAACTGAGTAACTACTCAATTATACGTACACTGTAATTAAGCGTATTCATTACGGTTCTGAGCCATGGACTATTGGGAATAAACACAAGGAATGACTACAGTAACAAACCCCAAAAACTCATTGCTCCCCGGCGCCCATATAAATTTCCTGAAAGACTATGGGACCCCTGAATGGTACTCTAGACTATGGCACCTCTGGCAATGTATTATTGTTTGCAGTATTTTAAGTTAAATTCAATAATAATAAAATTTCTGCCACCCCGTTTGCAAACCACTGGATTTTGAATATGGTGTTGAAGGAGAATGGAAAGGATTTCACGGAAATGTCGTCATGGGCGGTTTACGTTCGCTGCCACGTTATAGTCTCTCTCTTTGCCTCTTCTGACTTAAGGAAGAGTGAGAGTGAGATTGACGAATCACGTTACTCCACTACACGGAAACATAGAGTGACTAGTTACAGTATGAGTATCCAGGAAACATGTAAGAATATTGTGGAAAAGATTTATGGGCACCTGATAGGCACTGAAAAATTAAAGACAATTGTTTAATCTCGCAGTAGGTGTATGACTGACGTTAGAGGAAAGGTTTTATGGGAAAAATTCTAGGAAAAAGTCAACAAAAGAGTTCTTGGATCGATCGGCAGCATAAATTGGTACGAAAGAAAAACTAAAACAGAAGACGATAAAGTAAAGTTTGTGGCAACTTCAAAATATGAGCCTCCACCTATGTTCGTATTGAGACTGCAAAAATTTGTGATAGGCCTACTGTATTTGTATTATCATACTTATGTCTACTAAAATTTTAAATATGAAACACGCTATCAAGGGGTGTCCAAATATCCAACGAATTGAAACATTTTTATGTGTCATTAATAGTATTTAAAATTATTACTACTACTACTGCGAGTACACCATGGAGTGTCCCTTACATACAAGCTTTCATCATCTTCTATCTTGCCTCTTGCATTGCTTGTCTCATTCCATCATACAAGATAATGCGGGGGTCTATCTCTCATTCCCCATCGGGTGTCTGTGTCCCTATTTAAAACCAATTCTGAACAAACATTAAGAATGGAAGACCAAAATCGGAAAATGGGCACCCCTCAACCCAAAATACACTTTACGATTTGCGGACAATCGTAATGACGCAAGATTACGTTGGTGCGTACAGAAAGTATGGATTCTAACAGAGGAGTGGTAAGGAGACTGATTGAGGAATATAAAAATATAGAATAGGAGGTGAATTTAGAAAGGAAAGAGTGTATTTATATTAGTAGGTAATAACAAGATCTGTGAGATAGTCATTATTGAACAAAGGGGTGAGTTGTCTATAATTATCTTGGATTTCAAATTTTACATAAGAGAGAAATTTTGATTCAGCCATCAGAAAAAGAAATGCGAAAGACAAACAGACAATACGTTAATTAAATGACATCCTATAGAACAAACAAACATAAAAGATAAAACATAAAGATTTTTTCCGTTTAAAACCACATTTATGTTTGGTTTAATTGGTTTCAGGTTTTATTTTATTGTAGTAAATATAAGTAACACGTGATTAAGCTGACAAACGGTGACATCTCGACTTAAGACGGTATACATTATTTAAATACTTATATTCAATTTGCGTGTTTAAAATTTATACTTTTTGGAGTAGATTGTTAAAAACTAAAGGTAAGAAAGGTTTGGTTTTGCAACCGCGATATGCAATTGCACAATTATTCACGCCCAAACTCCAGTCATAAGTTAATATTTAACTGAACTGTTTTCATTGTTGCAGACTCGTATCGCACGGTGCGCGGTTTTCAAGGCCATTGTCGTGTAACATTTTCAGTGTATATAATTTTCCATAATTGTGTTAGTTTTTATTTGTTTTTGCAAACACAGGTAATTATTGTAAGCAGCAAGACTGTTCACAATGTTGTACAAAAGCGCTTTATTCTAAGCATTGTGATTCCGTATTACTCGAATGTAGTAATTTTGTGGCTATTCTGTATATGAAAATATATTTGCAAACGACGTTTATTTGGAATCTCATCTTCTGAAAACCTTTAACTTTGAAACTTAGGGCGGTAGCCTACTCCCGTGCACTGCTATAATGACGACGGACATCAGTTTGCCTAACAGCAACGGATTAAACCGATTCCTTTTGAGACAGGAGAGTAACTGCGGTTTACGTAATTTCGGAGTGTAAAGTCCCTAAATCGGCTTGAATCCGATACCCACTACTTTAGAAGACCACCTGTGCCGACTTCTACCAGAAATATTGTAGAATTCTGCATTACCTTTATTGTTTTGAATTACCAATATTGATAAAAATACTGCAAATTAATGTTGATTTCATTTTTATTATTGATTTTTTTTTCAGTTTGATATATTTTGACATTCATTCAGTGTCGCTCAGGAGGCACTACGTGGAGGTTCATTGCTTTTACCTAGGGCTTACATGTTTACTTAATGTACGCGTAGATCTAATGTGTTTTATCTTACTTCAGCTTCTTTTTTAAATAAACTTGTGTCCGTCTATTGCATGGCCTGTCCTCACCTTACACGATCTTCGTGGCAAGAGAATTCAAAGAGAACAAATTTACTTTCGATTTAACATTATACTGACTGCCAATCGTCATCATTATCATGTATCAATCGTCATCAGTTTCCATGTATTTTAAAAAATGTATTTTAAGAAACATGTTTCAATATGAACTTTATTAATAGCAATATATTTTAGGTGAATTCCTCTAATTTTACCTACTTTGCGCCAGCTACAGATAACTTACTTCTAATTTACCTTATTAACTCTCATGGACCACTCCCAAGATTTTGTTTTAAAAAGTACGCTACTCTACATTTTGTTCATCGGCAAATATAAAATTACAGTTACTTTTGTAAACAGACAATCGTAACCAGGCATTACTGTAACGCGATAACGATCTTTAGTGTGGAGCAGTTATTAAACAGCGGACACAGTAAAACAATCTCAAGTTGTGTTTCACATACTTGCATAGTCGCTTAACGCTAGAAGTTATCATTAGCTTAATAGTGATCGTCAATTAATAACTAGTGAAATGTTTTCAAAACAGACTGTCGACGGTTTTGACAAAAATTATTCTCACCATCATTATGAAACCAATAATAAATATTGGTTGTCTGTGCAAGATACAAAGAACGACAACCAGAAAACTGAAAACATGCATAGCTAAAAAACGGAAGAAAAAAATTTAACAAGTAGAGATTCGTGATACACATAAGTAAAACTGAATATCAATGTTTAGGAGAAGAAAGTGAAAAGTAAAAACTGGAAAATAATGAGAAAGTAACAACATGTAACGAATGTAGTTGCCATCACATAATATAATTCTCAGACTTCGTTCCTTATTCTTTGTAGGCGGTACTCCCAACTAATTCTGTATTTTGTCATCAGAACATCAAATCCTCTGTCCAAGACCGATTCTTAAAACGTGTAATACACACGCTACCATGTTGGGGGAAGACTCTATGAAGTTTGGAAATCCATCTTAAGAACAGTTTTATCAACAAAATTTTCCAGTACCGTACAAAAATAAAATTTTGTTTATTTTATCCACACACCGAACTCTTGCCGTGGAAAGTGTTAGTCGTAGTTCCATGCCGAACCAGCAGACTGACTTGAAGAATGTCGTATCGTAACGTTTCTGTTTCGTTTTGTGTGCCCAATGTTATACTGTTTGCATCGTGTTGTGTTGTGTCACGTGGAAGTTACATTTTGACATTAACGTTTTAAATAAAATATCGTTTACGTAACTTCCCACGTACCTGTAATCGACCCTGTTTACTGATAAGACGCGCATGCCAGTTCGGTGAGTTAATGCAGTGGTCAATTGAAGACAGGATTAATACGAATTTACCGCTTGGTGAATCATACCCGCTTTCATCGACTTTCGCTAGGGTTCTATCGATCGTTGCGTCAGCTGTTTCATAGATCTCCGTTAGACTTTACAAACTCTTTAGTTGTTCGTTAAGGTAACAAATCTTTGGCTTGCTAGTCAAGTTAAATAACCGTTAAACATCGAGAACTGATTCGTGTTCTCAAAGTTCATTTCTAACGAAGACTTTAATCTAATGTTGTTTCTCGACAAGTAGTCTGTACGTTTACAAGTTCTTTGTGTATGTATATATTGTAACGTTCCTTCATTGTGTTTTAAATAATAAGAGTAAGAGCTTGCAGTATCTCTTTTTCAGTATGTTGTTGTTGTTGTTGTTGTTGTTTTTTGGTTAAGTTGAAATATAATATTTATAATATAACGGTTAATTCCTTTAAGCCCCAGAGTTGGTGCGCCATTTGTAACGATACTGTTTTTACTTGATAAAATTGATAAATAAGACTAATTACTGGTTGCGTTAAGTCTTTTCAAAAACGTGTATTTTATTTGCGTTGATTGGTTGATCTATTTTAATAATAAAATCTTCTTAATTATGTTTTCTTAGACCTCACTAGTTGTTTGCACTGATTTGTAATATAATTACCAATAAGAATTATGGTTCTGTTGACAAACAATTAAACTTTCCAATTAATAAAAATATTGTTAATTGAGAACTGAGTGTTGTATTCGACTTGAGTGGTGGTTATATTTATACCTTTACTTGTTGATTTGTACCTATAGTGTTCCAGTTTTCATGTTATTTTTCATGAATTAATATAATTAATGGTTTAATAGATTTAAATGATTTAACTTCTTTTAATTCCTTCCTGGAGGCTGATTGAACTCACTTACATACCTTAATTCGAATCGCACATGTTACCCGGGCAATAGAAACAGAAATACTAGTCACATGCGATAACCTGCGGAAGTATGAAACAATCATAGATTTAGAAACAAACCAAGTAGTATTTACCTACGATAAGCAGAAAGTACGTATCAAAATTATTCTTAGAAATGACAGGGTGATGAAAATGGTAAATTCAACCACATTAAGGGATAGATTTGAATACCCATGTGAGGATAGTCCAATCAATAGAGAGTCAACACAGACAGCAATGGTAAAGGACCCAGTATGGGAGGAGAAAATGCAAGAGATCAAACAATTCTGTAGCAACAACAGTCAACCAACCATGGAACAAATAACTCAATTGATGAAAATTTATTCTAAACAAAATACCCTACAAATTAAAAGAGCAAGTACAAGAAGAAATCGACAAAATGCTTAGTGAAGATATAATTGAAATAGATCAGTCAGAACACACTAGCCCGTTAGTAGTCATTCCCAAGAAGGATAAGTCCTTAAGATTGTGTTTGGATGGGCGTCAAATTAATCAGATGATAATTGCTGATAAGACGTCACCAGAGAATATAGGAGAAATTTTAAAACGTTTTAATAACGTAAAGTTTTTTGGTATTTGGGATGCTGTATCCAGATATTGGCAAGTAGAATTGCATCCAGAAAGCAGAAAATATGTGAGTTTCATTGCGAATGGTAGAAATTATCAATTCAAGCGACTACCTTTTGGGCTGGTTAATAATGTGGCCATATTTATAAAATGTCTTGACGCAGTATTGGGCAAGGAGATTTTAGAATTTACTACGGTGTACGTCGATGATTTAGTAATTGCATCAAGCAGTTGGGAAGAACATTGTAATCGGATTCATAGGGTACTTACCAGATTGGGGGAACACGGAATTCATGGAATTACACTCAAATTAGATAAATCAACATTCATAGCCAGCAAAATTAAATTTTTAGGGTTTATAGTATCGAGTACAGGCATATCTGCGGGTCCTGATAAAATACAGTCAATACAGAATTTCCTATCTCCAAAAAATGTAAAATAATTGCAAAGTTTCTTAGGTCTCTGCAACTATTATAGAAACTTCCAAAGCAATTATTCACACTTAGCACACCATTATCAGCACTTAATTTGTAAGAAGAATAAATGGAAGTGGACTGAAAAAGATGACGTCTTCAATGAGGTGAAACATAGGTTTTTACAGTGTGTCATGCTAAGTCACCCAGATTTTAGTAAGATTTTTTATTTGAATTGTGATGCCAGCGGAGTAAGTTTAGGGTCTGTATTATATCAAGAAAATGAAATGGGAGAACCAAAGGTGATAGCTTTTGCAGGCAAGACACTAACTAAAGCAGAATTTAATTGCACCATCACTGAAAAAGAAACCTTGAGTGTGGTTTTTGCTATGACAAAATTCCGGACCTACTTGTTAAACAGTGATGTAGTAGTACGAACCGATCATCAAGCAATAACGTTTTTTAAAAACTGTAAGATGTCTGATGGAAGGCTCACAAGATGGATGCTTCAGTTACAAGAATATCGTATAAAATGGGAGTACCTACCGGACAGTAAAATTATAGTATCTGATATATTATCCCGAGTAGGGTGTTAAGAAGAAATAATTGTCAAAGAAGCACATACGATTTTAGCATGCTTTAGGAGCAAAGAAGAATTAAGACAAATTGTAGAAGAGATAAAGAGATCACAGTCAACAGATGTTAGAATACAGAAGTTGAGAAAAAGGATGGAAACCACCGCCAACATTACACCACCACATATTATTCATGAAGGAGTGATGTTTAGGAATACAGACAAAAGAAGTACTGATTGGAAAATACTAGTGCCAGAAGAGGTATGTCATAAAGTAATCGTTGATTATCATGAGAGATATGGACACCAAGGACGGAAGAAAGTAATATCAGCTCTCAAGGAACACTTTTACATAACTAAATTAGAAAAGAAGGTAATTCGGTCCATAGAAACATGTGACATTTGTCAGAAAGTCAAATTGGCCAATGTCAGATATGAGGAAGGGTGGGTAACCAATCAAGCATTGAAAGCGTTAGAGCAAGTTTTTATTGACATCTGTGGACCATTCCCAACTAGTGGTAGGAGACGTAGTAAATATCTACTAATTATGTTAGACAGCTTCACTAGGTTTACAAAATTATATCCCATCACCAAGGCTAATACAAAGACAATAGTGAAACTAATTAATGAAAATTATAAATGAGGTAGGGTTGCCAAGTATGATCACATCAGATCATGGAACACAATTTAAAGGTGTCAAATGGCAGAATGCTATGAAAGAAATAAAAGTTAGGACCTATAAAACCTCTGTATACCATCCAGATAGTAACCCCGCCGAAAGAATGCTCAAAGAAGTAGGTCGTTTACTTCGCACATACTGCCATGATCAACATCATAAGTGGAGCGAATGTGTTAAACAAGCGGAAGAGTTTATAAATCTAGGGAACCATGACAGAACCGGGATGACGCCATATGAGGCAATGCATAAAAAACGCCCACCCAGAATTATTGAAAATTTAGTCGACTTTACGTGGTTCACTCAACCACAGAAGGACATCCAAGTTATTATGGAAAGTCGGTTAAAAGTGAAGGCAGAGGAAAGAGCCAGACGACAGTACAAGAAGCGGTATAAACAAATCAATTATCAAATAGGAAACCTAGTACTTGTTCGCAACAGACAACTTCCCAGTAGTGAGGAGAAGTTGATGAAAAAATTAGTCTTGTGTTATGTAGGCCCTTATATAATTGACACTGTAAACACTAACAATACAGTGGTGATCAAATACCAGGATGGAAAGGTTAAAGGGACCTACAATATTAATCAGCTTCGCCCTTATAAATCAAATAATAAATAAAAAGAGAGTTAATTTTAAAATAAAATGACAAATGAACCTTATAACCAGGATTGGGAAGGTGAGAATTAAAAGAAACAAAATGTTGTATTCATGTTATTAAGTTTTTTAGCCATGAAGTTAGACACACTTGTTAAACCATACTTGTTATGTTTATGTAAAACCAGTTGGTTAAAATAATTTTATTTTAATTAATAAGTTTATAAGCTATTATTAGTGGTAATGGTAAACCATATTTGTTATGTTCATGTAAAACCAGTTGGTTTAAATAACTTTATTATATATAATTAGTGAGTTCATAAGGTATAATAAGTGTTAATGTTAGACCATGGTGTTATGATAAAAAGTTAGTTATTTCAAAATCTCTTATCAAGTTATGTCAGAGATTATGAAATAAGGGAAGGTATTATGTATTGCTGTAAAAGTGGACGACAGTACACAAAAATAAAATAAAAAGTTATTTAAGAAAACTCATAGGGATAAATTTAGTAATATTTTTGGATAAACAGTAAACTTGTTTTTAAACAAAAAACTAATTAATTATTAATGATAAACATAGAGGTAATCTAAGGTATTGGAATTGTATGATACAGCACAGAGTGAAGAAAATATATGTTGTACTATTAATGACAATTATAAGATATTATAATATAATAAAATTAGATAAACATTAAAATAAAACCAAATGTTAATAATATTATAATATAATAGAGACAAATTAAGATGAGTAATGTAAAAGGTCAGAGAAATGTAATAATAATAATTAGTAACATTATATAGTTGTTTAAGAGGAGTATTATGAAAGTATGTGACAAATTTAATGATGTATCACCAAGGCCAATGTGAATTGTTATAATTCGATTGTTTTTAAAAGTAAGAAAAATTTTATTTAGTCTAATTTTAGGATTAATAGAATACACATCTCAGTGAGAGTTTACGTAACATATTGAACATTTATTAAGAAGAATTAAATTTGTGTAAATAATAAAAGAAGAAAGTCTAATTTCATATTTAATCTTATACACATAAGAGGGAGAGAGATCCTGTAATATTTAAAATAAGTCTGGAAATAAGTGTTATACTACACACATATCAGAGAGAGAGCTATGTCCCAATTATAAATTAATAAGAAGAATTGAGAACTGTAAAAGTAATTTAAAAGGAAAGGAATTAATCTTGTAAAGAATCTTGGTACAATAGGCCAAAGAAATATAACCTATTCTGAATTTGTAACGGAGTTTGTAAAATATTATAATTAAAAGAAGTTTAATGAGGAATGCAATTAAAGGTTTAATGTAAATTATTCACAGTACCATCATCAAAAGGTAATCTACTACTGATCGGTGTTGTAATCCCAAATTGGAATAAAAACAAACTTGCATGAAGCCTAGTCGTCCAATTCACACACACGAAGTGAAATAATTAACATAATTAAGATACGTAACACACGAACTTCTACTAAAACTCGAATAATAATACCAAGAATTAATTAACACTTAAATACACAAAGAAGAAGATAAAATAATATATTTTACTAGCAAACAGTGGAACGAATTGTATGAACAAGGTTAATACTGTTCGGAGCGACCTCTATGCTGTTGACAAATTGTAAGTGAACTACAACAGTACGAGAATTGAAGCCGGCGCAGTTTGGAAGAGCGGGGATTCAAACGATTAGCATTCATACGGTATATTATCTCAATATTATTTGCCACTGGCTAAAGAAAATAATTAATTACTTACAATATTAAATAACCTAAATAGAAATATTAGTTGTCTACCCAGAGATAGAGTCTTCATGATCACATATTTAATACAAACAACACATTAAACATTATACACATACTAAAATAATTAGACAACGTGTAATTATCGCCCAAACAGAGGGGCAATTACCAAACAGACAGATAATTACAGCACAGTATATATGAGAAGCTTATTTTCAAAACGGCCTTTGTCCACTATTCTAAATTTGTGGGAAATTAAAAAAAAAACATTTTGAGATAGAAAAATCTTGACATATAACCTCATAAATATTGTAACTTGATGTTTCCCTCAACATAAAGAATATACCTTAATATAAAAAATTGTATTATTAAAATAATGAAGGACAAAACAATAATTAAGTAATTAACTCATATAATGAGATATATATGTTAAACCATAAATTTAAGATCATTGTAAAACAAAATAATAAAATCAAGATACCATATATGACTATCTGGAACTTTGTAACCAATAACTCCAGTAGAATGAATAAGAAATATGGCACAAAATAGGTGAAAGCCTATTCAACAGAACCTAACTTGATTACCAGTTAGGAAGGTGAATATAAACTAGATAAAAATTGAATAAAACCAAACAATAAACTAGAGAATATTTCTACCTGAGTGTGAATGAAATCACATAGACAATTCAGAGAATAATTATTATAAGATAAGTGTATAATAACAGTTTTAATTTTGTATGAACATGTTACAATGTAGGTTAGGTTAAGAACCATTGCTATATGTTAAAGAAAGAGAAGAATAAAAAGAAGATAGTAATGTAAAGAATGTCATAATAGAAAGTATAACCAATAAACTGAATAATAGCTAAGACAATGATACACAACTATTGTTGGTTATGAACCAAATAATAATATAAATAGTAAGAAACTCATGTTACCCCTAAGGCCTACACATACTGGGTAGGAAAGAAGAAAACAAATTGTATATATAAAACATGTTAAATCATACTCTATAGATTAAAAGATAATGTATTTTAGTAGAGTAAGTTATTTGTAATCAAAGGTGTTAATAATGGACCATACATAATGTAAATAATAACAAATCAACTTGGACAACCAACTTACACCTACTGTATAAGTTAGTAATGAACATTACAGGGAATAAAGAGGGTAGGGTATTAGTTTATAAGATACTGTATATAGTAAAAGTTCATGTAGTTCATAAGGAATAATTAATAACTGTTGAACTGTATTAGAGTTAAGTAATTTTGTTTAAAGAAAAGAATTATAGTCCATAGAACAATGGACATTATGGTGCCTAGAGGGCAATTCAGTGTTTTGTTAAAAAAGTTAATGTTTATAGTTATCAGTACTAATGCTAAAATGTCTTTGATTAGCATAAGATAGAATGTACAACAACAAAATTTAAGATAGGTATCAAAAAGGAGTAGTTTTAAACAAAAATGTTAGAATAGGCCATCAGTTAAAAATGTTATTTTCGTTATTACTGGACGGAAATATGGCTTAAGAAGTCTCAAAAAATATCAGCATAAAAAATGCATTTTAATGGTGGTAATATCTTTGGTATATTCAGTAGCATAAGGAAAATATGTAAATTTTAAGATTTTTTAATAAATTTGATCAGAAAAGGGACGCTTAGGTTGGTGTCTGTTGGTGAGCATCAACCAGAAAACGGAATTTTTTGGGATTAAAAACGGAATGTTTAGTAATTCCACCAATCAAAATCTTTCACCTGTCAGGTGAATCAACCCATAATGCACCGCCAAGGAGTTAGTCGTTCCTCGGTAATCATAAAGTAAAGAATACCTTCTCTGTGACACGGACAATGTAAATAGTCTCCAACCCAAAGTTTAAATAGTCTTGTCCCCAAAGTCTCTAACCCGAGTGAGGTTACGTGAAGTGTAAACAAAAGACGATCTAACCTTCAAGCGGGGACGTAACCTAACAGTGAACATCAAATGTTGTGAAGTTTTTTTTTATATTTAAAGGACATTATAGTGAATAAATAATAACAGTGAATTATATTAAATATATAAAGAAAGGGAAAGTATAGAGTGCATCTAAAAAATTTCTTCACAAAAAGGCATATTTGTTAATTATTGTAGTCAAAAGAACCCCAAAGGTTATATTTTAATAACGTAAACAGTAACCTATATCTCTCTGAGATTGTAACTCATGCTACCAACTGTTAAACTATCAATACAACAAGCCTGGTCAATTATTATTACAAGAAATATTATTCATTTTTATATCAGAAGAATAGAATAGAATTCTAAAAGAAAATAAAAGGAAAGTGAAAGTAATTAATGGTGTATGAATTACCATTTTTAAATAATTAACATTTTATTTGTAATTTTTGAACATTAGCGTTTAAATCAACTCCAGAAGAATAAGTGGCAGTCCCTATTATGGAACAACGCGTGCTTTTTAAATGATTTAACTAGGTCAGTGAACTCTAATAAAGTAAAAAGAATAAATTAAATAAACCTTACGAATAACAATTAATACAAACTTTTAATATCTCAATACTAATAAACAACTAAAAGAAAATTAGAGCAATCTAGTTTCCTATCAGCGAGCACAAGGGAACCATTCCACTATAATTACAAACCAAACCAACCTGGATAATTTATAATTAAAATCAGCAAACTGATTTTACACCACGACAAATGAATTAACAATTAGTAGAATAAAGTCAATTATATTGAACCATAAAGAAACAAACTACTCAGCTAATTATCATCATCATGTGAATTTGTAATCTTTTTTATTACAAATAGCGTCTACAACGTGAGGCAACATTAATGATTTTTATTGTGTAAATCTTATTTTTATTACAATATTTTTAACATATATCTCTTATACTATCAGTTTTGCCTGTGCTAAATATTAACACTTTAAAGCTATCCGTTTTTTTATAATTCAATTAATTAATTTGGACATGGGACATTTTGAAGGTAAAGAGTGGACAAGAGACATTTTGAAAACAAAACCATTGGACAAAGGACAATTTGATTAAAAAATTATGACAAGTTATTTTTTAAAGAAGCTAACCTTTTAAGTTTTCAAAATATTAACAAAACTTCTAGATTATAATACTGTATTATGATTTTTATAAAACATACGAATTGAAAAAACAAAAAAATTAAAATTCAACTGTCTTTTTAGTGTCATTTATAAGAACAAACAAACTAAAAAAGGCATTTACTGCATGAACTGAATGAAGTATAGTAGTCATATTATGTCATCAGCATCATCCATCATTCCCCCTTCCAATTCATCTTCAGAGGCTTCATCAGTTGTTGCTATGTTAAATATTATCTCACAGCAGAATTTCAAATTAGGATTTTCTTCCCATCCGATACCGAAGTGCAGGGTCATCAGCTGGTTCACGTCTGCAATTTTTTACAGGAGCACCAAGACGAATCAATGGCAAAGTTGATTGTAAAATATCCACCTTTGGTTTAAATACTTTTATGGACATTTCTATGTTAGTCTGGTATCAAGGCTCACCTCTGATAAGGTTGGATGCCGTAGGAGTTAAACCTCGAGTGATGACGAATCTCTTTGCAGATGAAAACTTGAAATGCCCCTGTCCAGGATTCTTCATATTCCGTTGGGACAAAAGTTTCCAGTCATAAACACACCAGTCATCTCCAATTTTAACACTGTTCCATGTTTACTGCAAACTTTCCAGTATTCTTCACGATTGACAATTGTATCAAGATTTTGTAGATCAAGCTCTATCCTGCCGAACACCCTGTCTGGTGGAATGTACGAATGTCCCGGTACAGGAAAAATCAGATGAATCTCTTTTAGATGGCGAGGGGCACATTTTGCAAGCCGATACATTAGCATATAAATCATTGAAGAATTCTTGTTTTGGCCCCCACAGCCATCTGCGAAGAGCCGAACTTCATGTTTTCCAGTCTATGAAAAACAGCTGATGAAATCTGCGCTGATCCCTTAGGTGCATCTGACTCAGTCCAAGTATAAATAGAGACTTTGTTTTTTGGTTGTTTGTCAGTAGATGTTCCTTCACATACAGTAAAGTTGTATAAATACAGTTGCCTACTGTAATAGGCGGCTTGGTCAGGTACGCGTGGTAAGACATGATTTTTCCGGCAGTCGAAGGAAATTGTTACTTCGCCGTCATTCTTTGTTCTTGACAATGAAAAAAACGCTTTACTTCGTTTTTTGTGCAGTGTTTGCTCTGCAATACAAGCTGTATCTCCTGCCTGTATTTTGATTTCGTACTGTATGGACTTCGAGCACTTATCTACAGCTGGGGAACCAAAGCTCAGGTTGTATTCCTTGTTAAAAATATCATAGAAGTAAGAATAAGGTACTTTGAGCTCCTCTGCAGCACTTTCATTAAGTTTTGCACTTGATAGATAGCTTGGCAAATACTGTTATGTTGTACAGGCTGCACGGCAGTAGTGTTTCTCCAAGGGAACAATGCTCTCTATGTATGTCTTTACTGCAGTTTTCTTGTCAAAAAATGGTGAGATTTGTGATCCCCTCCTCCGTTTTCTGTGGGTAAAAGGCCAGTTTTAAAATGTCTTTTGCAAACTCGCTGAGCACGTTTGTCATTAATTCCCAAAATAGCACTGAAGCTTTTATTGCAGACCTTTACAAGTTCTGTTTTCCCATTTACTGTTTTTGGGACAAGGAAATTATTAATGCTTTCTTTAACTAGCTTTCTTTCTCCTCGAGGTCTCATACGTTTTGGAGATTCGCACTCAGTGTACTTGAGGATAAAATTGTCTTGTATTTGCTTGTTTTTCTCAGAATAGAAAGCTTGGTGGAACTTTCGTATGTCTTGCATAGACAGTTCACAACATTTTAGTGATTTACCGACATGTTTACAATGCGGAAGTTTGGGGAACAATTTTGATGCACATCGTTTCCCTTTGTCCACGACTCTCTTCCAGTTTTCTAGATTTCTAAGTTTTTTTCGCCCTTTACCCCTTTCACAGTTTATAATTTGAGTATTAACACTTTGTACAGCATACACAGATGGCACACATTCCATTGCATTAGGTACAGACTGCATATCTTCCGTTACAATAATAATTTAACGAGAATGTGATTACTGTACAAAATAATGAAATAATAATTAATCTAAATATAATACAAAGAATTAATAAATATATCTTTTAGCACAATTACAACTCAAAACACCAAACTCCTATGAAACGCACAAACATAACCTATCGTCACAATTCAATTTAAAATATTTCCAGCTGACTATCGGGGTTACCAGTCTTGAACTATTCATGAAACATAGAGAAATGGTCTGAATATATATATTTTTTTTTCTCAGTAGCAGCTAGAGTGTTTGCTTAATGGACATTAGACAGTTTTGAATTAAAATGGCCACTAGCCAGTTTAACACTCCAATGGATCAAAGGACATTTTGAAACCAAAGTCTACGTTCTTCTGTCATTAAATAACGGCCGCCACTTTTGGTTGGACAAGAGCCAGTTTGATTCCAAACCACATTTTTAAACCCAATTTTTATCTGTTTACAAGACGTTTTGGTGACAAAAGATGCCTGTTTTATATAGAGAAACGCACGAAGAAATTATAAAGATCAAAATCTCGATTTCGACCTTGGACGGACAAAGGACGTTCTGAAACTAGGCTCCTCATATGCTAGAGGACAATCACTGTATATTTACATTAAATATTTACTTTTGTCTGCTGTCCACTGGTTCGTTTTCTAGGACTTCTTGTAGTGATAAGATGCGCTCTTTATGAAATCCATTCTTGAAATCTGCCCAGTAGAATATTGCATGTAGAGATTTTCCAAGAATTGTAGTCTTTTTTTTGTATTGACCGTTGAATATTTTCCTTGGATTTGAAGAGCTGCAAAATCAATCCTTGGAAGAAGAGCTTGCACACTTTCAAAGCAACGACGATTTCTGTTGGTTATTATCTGTTGTGACACAAACTCTGGAAATACCTGCGGAATGCGCTGACTCCAACTGTGCGGGCGCTTCGTTTCCGGTCCTTTAGCTGACCACTTTGACCGCCGGCGCACCTCGATACTATACTTCGAGAGTGCCATATAATACCCATAATTTGTTGACCGTCGGCGCACCTCGACCCTACACATTACTTTCGTTTTGATATAAAGGGAACTGCTATTCTTCCAGGGTTTCTGCAGTCTATTGTTTGTTTATACATTTTTAATAAATATGCATGTATACGTGAACGCACGATTGTGTGTGTGTGTGTGTGTGTGTGTGTGTGTCAGAAAGAGAGATTCAGAAAGTACGAAATCAGGTAGAACCCCAATATCAATAATACTAAAAAGAAAGCAATTCAGTCGTAGTAGCATTGAGGCAGGGGATATGTAATAAATTCGCCATGCTTAGATCTTTTTAGATGCGTTCTTGTAAAGTTTTTTTGCGAGTCTTCTACAGCCCTTGGCGCCTCTCGCATTCTATAGCACCGATCACTACGTTACCAGTCTCTTTCTTCCCATTTGACCAAGTATGTTCTGTTTCCATGGTTTCCTCGGCCTACTCCGTTTCCGTCGCCTAGGTAGAACCTTGGGCTCAGTGATGATTAGGCATCCGATCCGCGTGGCCGTATCATACTAGAACCTTTATATTCGTGGCAATTTGTCTTGTCAACATAAAGTTGCCTCCTTATAAAATAACGAAAAATACGAAAATAGAAATTAAAATAGGAAATAATTTACCGATAGATTTAACGAGTCTGACGGTCCACATATGTTGAACCTACAGAACGCTAAATTCTCAAAGTTATCAAATAAATTAAAATAAAAATAACCAACGAACAGGAACGAAACATTTCACATGCATACAACACGTTTGAGCAGTCCTACTCTTTTACAGAAAAACAATTTCCAAGGCACAGTTGACGTATTTTAGTTGCGCTTCACATTCAGCCAAAAGCAGATGGTTAAATACGATCTTCCATTGCTATTATCATCCATCCCTTGGTAATAGGACACAGTTTCACTGCAACCCGTTGTAAACAGCCATATAATGGCGATAGATTTTTTTATGTCAATTCAACGTGACCGCTTACAATCAACTTGTCGACGACTAGCATCGTAACACAGTTTCGAGAATGCTAGAGTCTAATTAACGTTTACGGAGAAAACATAAAATCTTTTGAAAGACTTTAATTCTGTTTTACAAAACGATTCATTAACAAAAGTGTTAACGAGGATCGTGACATCAATCAATAAATTGCAACCAGATGCACATGTTTGTGTAAAATTCACCGTCAGTTTAGTAGTTTTTATTGCTGTTTTTGTTTCAATTTCGATTTTTAAGAACAACGTTTTGAGCAATAAACTTAAAAAACAGTTACGTCACTAGAGAGTCTGGTGTGTTGTTCGTTTCCATTTTTTTTGCACGTGTTTCGTACGTACTCCTTTTGTTTTCCATAACCCGATTGCAGGTTTTTCGATTCTTTGGTACCTTTTTGTTAGCTTGATCCCTTATGTTTTATTAACACAGTTTTTCTTCATCATTATCTTCTTATTTTTGTTTTTCTATTACTACAATTTATGGATTACATAACACTGCCTCTTAATGCCTGGTCTCTTACGTAAGTGACCAACATCCATCGTATCCAAATGCCTGCACCCATTGAATTTGTAACTTTTTACTTTTCTTCTAAACAGAAAATACTTAAGTGCATCCAGATATTCGGATTCAGACTCGTTCGCACAAAATGCGACTATCCATGACCTGTAAAAATCTTGTCTTCGCCGATGAAATCTTACTCTGCTTATTTAATATGCGTCACCCGCGATAATTGTCTTATGTAACAGGTACCGCCGTCGTCCTCTAAAATTATGTTTGTATGACTTTCCTAGCCTTAATAATATGTCTACAATATATATATCCATAAGATACTATGTAATGTCCGAGTGTATTGTATTATATTTTGGAAACATAGTCTTACACTGCTTATTACGAAAGCCTACATCAACGTGATATGTTGATACGAATACTTTAAACACTGAAATTATTACAAGGACGCTTACGACGTTTAGCGTAAACTTAAACTTAATCAGATTTTAAACTTGAAAAATTAGTAAGATTTTAAAACAAACAAAATATAAAATATAAACGAAACATGGATTCTCCGATAAGAAATTGTAGAGTTAGTCGAGCCGACAGAATTAATAAGAGGAAATGAAAGAACGAATATTAGACGCAGAGAAATGTATACAGAAGAAAATGACGATATGGTATGTCCGTGTATGTAAGGAAAGTGACAATTGTTGATAAAACACGTGCGTAGGTACGTTGTTCGACGGGAATTCCTAGCTGTGAAGTTGGATTTACTCGCGAGTAGAAACACTACTCACTTTCGGCAGAAGCACATTTTTAACGGCAAAACTATATTACTTCCCGCGGCGGGAATCAAACCAAGACACGTAACGCAGCGACGGCCATGGTCACCCGTGTAACATTTCACGGTCACGAACAGTTGTAATATCCAACCGACTTAGATTGTTCTAATGTACAGCGCTTGTGGCAGATTTTTCACCAGATGTGGAGCAAAAATTAACATATACTTCTACGTTACAGTAGAGGAAGACAAAGAGAGCGAGAGAAAGAGAGAGAGGGTGAGAGAGAGGGAGGGAGGGAGAGAGAGAGAGAGAGAGAGAGAGAGTGTGTGTGTCTGTGTCTGTGTGTAATCGCGTGGACACACAGTATAATATTTTATATTAACTATTATGTTTATTACATGTAAGTTCATATATTATATGAACTTATATAATATATACGTTTATATTATATATATATAAATGTTTACATACGTTCATGTTTATAAATTAATAAATTATTTATATTATTCTTCATTAATGAGTAATAATTCATTAGATCAGTTTTAACCAAAAAGGGTTTTTAAAATTTGTTTTAAAAATGTTAATTTTTAAATTTTATTTTTTAAAAAAACAATTGAAATACTCTAATTTAAATTATATTTACTATATTATGTTGTATTTTGACAATTTCAGAGCTACACTAATCCCTGTTAACTGCAGAGATTACTTTCTTGGAGTGTACCACGGTTAACGAAGCCGTGGGTATAAGAAAATTAGCACTTAACGTAGAAAGTGAGTAATGTGCAGCCCACTATAAAAAGCAACTTTATAAAATTCTATGAACATCGATTTTTAATTTTCAGTTTATATAACGTTGAAAACAATAAATCTGTATACTGCGGTACGGATACAAATAAATACTAGAATAATACAATACACTATAAGTACAAATATATAATAATGTTTTAATGTTTAGATTTTTATTTTTTTTTATTTAATATTTTAATAATTTTTTTAAGAAACAAGTTATTATTCTACATCGTAATGTTCTCTGAACTTTCTTGCATGATTTCTTTAACTTCCGCTTTACCTTTAAAGTACCCACATCGTCGTAGTGTTCAGCGAAGTTATCTTAATTTCTATGAGTCCGTTAGAAACATTGTGCGATTGCAGTGTGTGTGTGTGTGTGTGTGTGTGTGTGTGTGTGTGTGTGTGTGTTTTGTTGTTGTTGTTTGTATAACTTATAAATATTTCTCAAACCTAATAATTAATTAATTACATTACATAATGTTAAATGTATTACAAAAGCGAAGTATAATTTTAATCTAAATTAATAATAAAAACAAGCATTTCCGTTGAAAAGTAACGTTTATAACAATTTACATTTGAAATAATTATTTTTTAGCGTATACATATAAAATAATGTAATTTATGCAATTATGTACATATTTAATTAGATAAAGACTGATATCTCATTATCTAAAGATCTTCGATATTTAATTGTAATACATCTTGTACATGTAATTTGTATTAATATATTATTAGTAGGAATTTACACTCGCGCGCGCGAGTATATGTGTGTGTGTGTGTGTGTGTGTATGTGTGTGTATTTGTTGTTATCGTTAGTATAACGCATAAATATTTTTCAAATATAAGAATTCCGTTACATAATGTAAAATGTTTCACAAAATAAAAGTACAATTTAATGTAAATTAATAATAAAAAAACAAACAGTTCCGTTGAAAATTAACGTTTATAACAAAACCTTATTTACATTTGAAATAATTATTTTCAGCATACAGTAGAATGTCCATTGACCGAAACAGTTTTAATCGAAATACCGTTTAACCGAAACGACCGAACAAAAAAAAAGTAATATATTCACGATTTTTACATTGAAAATTTGTTTTCCGGATAAAACACGAAAACTAATGTAATAAACACTAGTTTTAAAGTGTGATTTGTCATGATAGCTCTGTTCAAAACAACCAGGTTTCCTTAGTGTGAGATAGAAAGCAAGCATAGAGCGTCACCCGTCAGGTCGATAGTCATACATAAATGACATAAACGATAGTTATTCATAAATGATTTTTGTTAAAATCTTTTGATAATATTGTACATTGCCTTCAGTTATTTTACCTCAAACTTTAAAAAATGGCATCTTAATTATTATCCGAAATTTTGTTTATCCGAAACCGCCTCACCCCTCTTTGCTTCGGTTAACAGAGACAGAGACTCTATCGTATACAACAATTATGTACATATTTAATTAGATAAACACTGTTATGTGATACATCTTGTACTAATATATTATTAATATGGGTTTACACACACGTTTAAGTGTGCTAAACTAATACAGTTAAGTGATGAATAAAACAGTTTTATACTATACGAAAAACTCATCTACCTGTACAGTTGAAATTTTCAGGAAACTTTTTCATCGTAGATGCTTGCTAAGAAAGCTTTTTGTAATAATGGTAAACTAGGGACTAAAGCCAAACCTGAAGTCACCAAACGTTCATCTTCTTATAGTCTAAAAATATTACTTGAAATAAAAAATCAAAAGAAACACCAATCCGAACATAAACGTTAATAAATAGTCATCATTTTGTCGCACCAGTTGTGAAAAATTATTCGATAAGAGATCCAGGTTTAAGGCAAGTTTAAACCAGAACACTGATATTCTGTATAATATTATACTGTTTATTTCTCCTCAAGGGCGGTCGCGTTAAATTTAAATTGTTTATTGTAACTAATGGAAAGTTTACTGAATTAATAATTAACTTTAAGTTAGTTAACTAAAGCAGTGAAACATGGGATTCAGTTTTGTTACACCTATTTTGGAAATAACATACATGTTACCGTAATGTAAAGTCATTGTAAAAAAAAATGTATACTAAAATATTTATTCCAGAGAACTATATTATATGCATAAATTAGAAATGAAATATTTCGTTTAATACGTTTTATAAAATTATAAAAATAAAAATAATATATATGTACATAAAGTGAATAATGTAAATAAAAGAGAAACCAATGTAAACAATAGTACGAATTAAAATTAGATTTATTGTTACAATTTTTGTATGTGAAATATACGTAAAAAGTACACAGCCAGTTGTAGTTTTCGTATATGCGTCATTAAGGTCATATTAATTATTGAAAAAAGAAGGCGGAATTTATTCAGAATAAAGTTACGCAAATTCTAACTTAAATATCCCACAGATGTAGATTTTCTATAACCAATTTTGAACTATGAAACAGCCGTCCACCAGAATTTTCAAACCAAATTAAACATAATTTGATTGTACCGCACAACTTATTAATCGTACGTTTTCTAGGCTATCAACGGGTAAGTGCTACGTTATAAATTACTGTATCTTTCAGTATAGCTGAACATTCTCTTCTGATAATGCTACCTAAAATTGCAAACATGCCTGACTAAATAATATTGATGTTGACTAAACAGAATTATTTTTATTGGCTTTAGTGTTATTTGTGTAATTTTTTGTATCCAAGTATGAGGAGTGGTTTGTTTTTTAAGTGCGTTCGTGCGCGCGCGCGCGTTTTTTATTTACCGGTACACACATTTGTGGAGTAAATGTTACGGAATATAAACGTTAACAAAACTCGAGATTCACAATATCAAAATAACATTAGTGCTGTGTGAATTGCACCAATTGAAAGAGAAAGTTCCAATTGATGCAAACGTCTACCTGAAGTCGTGTCAAAATAATTGTGTCAGCACAAAACTATGTTAATATAAACAAACTAAAAATTGTAATTTAAATTAACTATACATTTATAAAACATAAGGAACTTAAGAAAAAAATTCTTAAAAAATCTAATTTTCTGAACATATAAAATAAGATTAGTATAAACTTAACACTGTTTAAAATACACATAGATATTGAGTGTGAATAATATTCTTGGAAAATATATTTCCCATTAAAGTGTATGTTGTATATATAAAAACACACTTACAAAGCATCACTAAGGTAACGATCGATTACAGAGTGGAGCGCAAATTGGCAGTGATTGCGACAGGACAGGCCGGGGCTTAACAAATGAATGACCACCAGTCGAGTTGTGTGAATTGGTTAAGTCAACCAAAGCTACAACTACACACACACTACTCTCTGCGTCGCCGTAAGGTCACACCACTTCCATTGTACGTCTGCACTGTTTACACGGTTCGTACGTCCGTGTGTGGGATGGGATGCACGTCACGTACCATACCGACTGATAACGTAACTGTGTGACTCTTCTGTTACTACTTGCATAATGTCGGTAGTGTATAATGTTTACGCTACCCTCGGATCCTATAGTACCATTTTCTGCCTCTCACTTCAGAGCACGTTCTTTTTGCTACTTCTAATCCCCTGCAAAACGTAATACGATCATAAGAAACGTCTTGATAAATCACTTCAAAATACTTAAGCTGTAATCAGGGCGTATCTATAATTTGGCCTTGGGGTGGGTCCAGGGTCGAGTCGTCTTCATACACAAAAAAAAACAAGACTAATCAGCATTACTGTCTTTACAAGTTACTTATCGACTGAATTGATTCTCCTATATTTAATTTTTCAAACGTACTACTCTAATGCTGTGTAATAAAACTGTTTGTATATTTAAAATAGAGTTATTAGTAAACTAGCGTATACAGCCGAAAAAATAATAACCTGGTCCGGTCCCGTTCGCTCCCCTCCCCGTAAAGGACGTCTTACGAAGAGGGCGAACATATCTTAGTAAACTGTCACCGGATACGTGACATGTAAGACGGATTCTGAAAGGGAAAGTCATGAGAATGGTTAATTAAATTTGTCAAATGACGGCAGTTACCGCTTTACTAAACTGATTTGAGTCAGGGAAATGAGAAAACAGTTTTTCAATAAACATAAACGTAAGAGCCTATCTGCATTACACACCCCTAAGTTTCATCTACCAAATTTTGATATAAGACGACAATTTTAAAGTAATAAGACATTTCTTTTTTTTTAATTTCAACAGGTTTTGCAGGAACGAGATATTCTATTTCAAACCATAATTTTATTTCCGACTAAGTGCACAACAAAATTTTAAATAACTTACACGATATGGGACTAAAAAATTAGTTCAAGCGTAAATTTATAATTATTTTTGTATTGTTTTCTCTGAACACCTAAACTACGTACAACTCGAATGAAAAATGAAAAATCGTAGGTGTATTTCCACACATCCTCAAATGTTTCCAACGCGATAACATAAATAGGCTTTATATAAAGAATTCATTTTAGTCAGTTGGGCCTACTACTTTGTCACTTGACATAAACTGGCCCGATTCTACGGCTACAACACAGCACAAAACAAGTTGAAGCCCATTTAATAAGTTTAAACTGCAGTTTGGACTGTAACGTAATGTCTGTACTATCAGTTATCTATTACTGCCGTATCAAAAATGGGTAAAATAAATTAATATTAGTCAACTTTAGAATTGAACTAGGAGATGATGGATACACTTTGATTGGTAAATGTCTGAAAGACAAACGTCCTAGAATTCTAGCGTCAGTAAATAACACGACCACTGTCTGATCAGAAATTCTGTGGCAACCGAAAGAACTCGTCACATTCAGAAATACATGCACATTATTATAAATCACATTGTCGTTAATCTTTTCTTCGTACGTTCCAGTTAACCATAAATAGTCTTAGCTGTTTCTGTTGTATTGTTTGTACGAAAAATGTCGTTTCCGTTTACGTCCTATTATTGTGTTTTCTGTTTCCTTAAAAAACGAATGAGACGATACACAATTTCCATCCCAGAAAGCCAAGACTTTATTAATTGAAAGTGTATTCCCTAAAGTCTAATCGCTATCATATAACCGCTGTGAGCTCATGAATTCCTCGAATTTACAGTATACAAAAAAGATTACATTTAACATAAACACGCGTTTCTCCTCATAACTGAAGACAATATTCACGGTTCTATTTATTAAAGAGTATAACTCAATTTAGTTGAAGTATTTTTAGTAATTTGAACTTCAAGAATTTATTGTCACCAGAAGTGGACAGGTTAGAAGCTCTTAGAAGAGAAACAAATTTCGTTGTTAGAGGACGAGGCTTACCAATAGACAAATATGGTAATGACATCACTATGGGAGTTCCGAATAAGTTATACCTACCGTAAAGCGATCTGCGCGTTAGTTAAAAGTGAATCACGGAACTTTTGTGTATACAAATAGTCCTACACTATATTGCGTTAAATTAAATATGGGCCATGACTTAAGTCCTCATAATTTACATAAATTTGAGATCAAAACTAACAATTTGAGATTTTATACCTGTTAAAATGTAATTGTCTTCTGTTAATGCTTGTGGAATTCCATACGTTTTACAGTTTATTAAATCTAGTATAATTCATGAGTTTTCTCACTTAGTGTAACACTAGCAAAATTTTCCAGAACTGACATGAATAAAAAGAGTGTAAGATAAAGTAACCAGGTCCCCTGGTTATTTCTACAGCTGTCCCGTATTGTAATTAAACACTTTATTGCCTTATCTTGATTTAAGATCGAATTATGATTATTTTGAAGTGTTAACTTCTTATAGCAGAGGAGAGGGAAAAAATTTACACGGGAGTGAATCTGTAGAATGTGACGTCATCAGAAAGGAATGCGACGAGAATCCGTAACAATTTCCCCCTCTCTGCATCCCATGTTCTTTCCCACTCTTCTTATAGCAGAGGAGAGGGAAAAAATTTACACGGGAGTGCCTTTAGGGTCTTAAAAACTATATTAGATCTGGTTACCATGGCAACCCAATAGAATATATTCTGGTTGCCATAGCATCGGTGGAGGCATCCCGCGTAGAGACTAACCCGGGAGTCGTCCGACGGGCCTTCCCCGGAGTCCGTCCATGGAACCCGGGGAGTCTTATGTCGGATATCGCGAAAAACGGCCGGGCCAGAGTTCCAGCGCCTCGCCCGGTATGTCGACGGCTTTTTGGGCTTCGGAGAACCTTACGTAACCAGGGGAGGTCTCTGACAATGTCCTAGCGCGGGAGATCGACCGCCCTGGTTGCCGAAAAAAGCAGGCTGTGTCCCGGCATAGGTAGAAGCCTCCCGGGTAGGGAATATTGCGGGAGTCGTCTTTCGGGCCTTCCCCGGAGTCCGTCCACGGAACCCGGGGAGTCTTAGGTCGGATCCCGCGAAGGACGGCCAGGCCAGAGTCCACGGTTCTTATAAATAAAGATATAGGTTATGATATCGAAGGTGGTGTATGCGTCTTAAGAAACTTCTTAATAGTGCGTGAATTCAGAGTTTTTTCAGTTTATAATTAAAAGTGGAAAAGGAAAAATAAATTTATATTATATTAATTTTTATATTAATTATTAATATTGCAGAACGGTCACTTATAAAGACAACTTATATTATTTAGCGACCATGTTATTTAAGTTAACACTTCTGTCGGCAGTCCCACGACTGCCAGATTTAATTTTTTTTTTTTTACAAACGTCTGTGCGAGTATCGTTGGTGTTTCAATTTAGAACACTGATGGAACATCGAAATATTTATAATTCTAACAAAATTGTAATCATGGTTAACATTTTCATTTTCCGGGCTACAAGACCGTGGTCAGGTGTTATTATATGCAAACGTTTCGGCCACTCCATCGGTGGCCATCTTCAGTGCTTAAAGAACTGAAACACTGTCAAAGGTCTATAATCAGTAAGGTACTGTGGTTTACTGACTGTAGACCTTTATCAGTTTTGTGTATAACACTTGACTTAATAAAAGGTGTTTAGTAGTATACTTGCCATTAATATTGCACTATTCGTCTGCAGAATTCAAATTACGGAATTTTCGCTCGGATGCACAGTCAGTTGAAAGCAGGGTTCTTACCTTAACGCCAGTTCAAACTACGCTTGGCGTGACATAACACACGCTTTCCATACTTTATAGTGTAACATCGAAAATAAACGAACATGCACAGACACAAATCGCACAACCTTACGATTTAATTATTCGTGCTAACACTATTAAATTTAATTAGTCAAGTAAAAAGTACCTTATGTTTGTCGGACGCGTCTCAAAATCTTAGTTTTAATTATTACAAGGACTTTTAAATTCACATTTTTGTTCAATTTTAGCCTGATTGGTTCCTAATGTCCATCACTATTCGACATTTGTTCCTGAGATTCCACAAAAGTAACAATATTTACAAGCCGCCTTCTGAAAGTAAACTAGAATACAATATATCATCGTAACACTGAAGCTTTCACGGCCGAAGTCATCTTCAGTAAAATTATTTTCCGGGCTGTTGGGGCTGTGCCCTTAGTTGCAATGTTCTGTGCAGAGTGGCGTGAAATAGAACAAAAATTAAGTTCCATTTGGATATTAACAACCTTATTAAATATTTGAAGTCAGTATGTAAAAACGAGGGGCGGCTGAAAAGATAGTCGTACGTAGAGGGAGAACAAGAACAAAACAAAAATATCCTACAGAGCGTGTAGCTACATTCCCCTACGGCAAACGTTCCAAATCTCACTGAATTTAGCAAACTTCTTCTTTGTCAGTAGCCGCTGTCACAGTCAAGTACGGCTGATTCGTGAAAGCGTGTACAACAACGCGCAGTGACTGAATTTTTAACGTCCAACAAAGTGAACGCTAGTGACATCTTTCGTCGCCTAAAGGCCGTTTATGATGATGAAACTACTGTGCATAGGTGGGCAAGAAAATTTTCGTGCATCGGAAGTTGCTACGAAAAAAAATATAGAGGATGAACACTGGTTGACCAGTTCTGAGAAGAATCGAAAGAGTATTTAGGAATGATTCAAAATGGCTATCGAATCACGCGACAACGCATCGACATCCAGGTAAGCATGTCAAAAGAAAGAGAAGAAAAATAATGGAACAACTTTTATGGAACCGTAAAATCTGTTCGCGATGGGTGCCACGGAACTCACAGGAGAGAACAAACAACAATGAAAAGAAAGTTGTAAACAACTTCTGAAACGTTATTCTAAAAAACGAAATGAGGCCCTTTTCAATATTGTGACGGGGGACAAATCTTGAATGTATCGCTACGACTCAGAAGAAAAAAGGCAAAGTATGGAATACCGGCATTTTGAATTGCCACAATCCGATAAATTCAAAACCCAACCCTCCGTAAAAAACGACCCTTGACAAGGCTCTGGTATGCAAAACATGTGAGGGCGACGGACTACCTGGAAACTGGGTCCCCTGTGAATACTAAGCGGTACATAGAGGCATTAAAACACTTAATAAGACGTGTGCGTCGTGTCAAAAATTCCACTGAGCCGATGATCGCGCAATACGAGAATGCTCCGCCAATCATATCTCGCTCTACCGCCGGGCTTCTTCTACAGTTGAAATTTCAACCCATTTCACACCCTCCATATTCACCAAATTTGGAGACCTACGTTTTTCACTTCTTCCCGCAAAGAGAGTCATTAAGGCCATTCATTTCATCACGGGTAAGAAGTGATGTTGCGGATCAAGCAAAGACAGTCAGAATTACTCATTGACGTGATGAGAAAACTGGTTCAGAGTTGTAAAAAAAGTATACACGTAAGTAGAGACTATGATGAAAAATAAATGTAAATAATTGTAGCTAACAGAATGCCTTGTCATGTCTATTTTGTTTAATTTGAACATGTCTTTTCGTTTCCAGTTATGAGCGACTACGCATTATTCTTCAGCTGCCTCTCGTCGTTGACACGAGGCCATAATATCGTGTCATAATAATTCTTCTTATTTCGTTTACTATTACCGTTATTTGTAGTACTTATTCTGCTATACAGTTAAGATCTGATGTTAAAATGCACTGGTGAATGTATGAGTAATAAGTGCGTCTCGTGTTTTTATCAGCGACAATAATTATCGCTCAGCTAATATGACAGCACTTGGCACGAGTGCCATCGTTGTTCATCCGAGCTACACTAGATTATAATCTAATACTGGTATTTACAGGACTCTATTTTAATGCTTGTAAGCTATCTGTTTAAATATACCAATCTGTATATAAAAACACACACACACACGCACGTTTTTTTCTTCAATTTTTTGGTCTTGGTTTTTTGGTGATGAAGAATGGCACTGCATTCTTCCTCTTCGTTCGTCCCTCTACATTTCGCCATCTACTCCGGTGTATTCTTCAGGGTGTACGTCTGTGCGAGTTTCTATGCATGTTGTATGTTTCAATGTTGGCTCGTATAGGTTCGCTGGAAGTAGCGGGCGGCTCTCGACGTATATATATACTGTTATGTCGTGCATAGTTAGCTCCAAACCCATTTTCGCCATCACAGTTTCATATTAGAAGAGAACGCGCCACATAAAAAAAAAAGCCTTTCAGAATGGAATCACCACCAGACAAATCAGCACAACACTCAGCCACAGGACACTCGCCAGGAAAGATGAAGTCACTCTAGTATTGTGCTATTGTCACACATTACGAGAACCACGGAAAACATCAGAAAATTACTCAGGAAAACAACGGTCGCACCGTACTCAACACGGACAGAAAAACAACATGTCCAAGACACCATGTTCAGGAAACCCCTAATAAAATTCTAGGCGTCTAGAAAATCCCCTTCATCAACTGCAACAAGTCGTAGTCCAACAGGAGGATCGAGGAAAACAACGGAAAGGGGAAGTTCGAGATAGACGAATATTTCGGTTTGTTCACAGTGCAAAACATTACAAGACACAATATTATTTAAACGGTTAAATGCCGGGCTATTAGGCCACCTTCAAAGAGTACCAGCAGATGGTTGCCGTAAACACCTGAATGCGGAGACAAACCATGGTGGTACTTGGCCTCTGCTGGTGCGGCCGTAACGTTTGGTTCTTCAAACATGACACCACGACCTAATAGCCCGGTATTCAGCCGTTTCAATAGTATTTACGCCGGCCGTGGGAGCCTAAAAACTCAATCACAGGAAACAGTATCGGACTCAAACACGCCAAAATCGTAGCCACCATCACTAACACGTCCAACAGAATAATCAGGGAAGCCACAGAAATACAGAAACGACCGTACCGCCTCAACAACGAAGAAGACAGTAAGAGCTTTAATATTATGTAAAAAAATCCTTTTCAAGCAACAAAAATTGACATAACAGTATATATCATTTACAGCGACAATTACAGCGACCCTATCTTGAGCCACCATAACAGACGACAGGCATATAAAACTCGCATAGCAGAACACAGACATTCACGCCTCTTACTATCCTTCGAATATGTAAATGACGTACCCACAAAGCCTAGAATACAGATAGTCCTCTTTGCAGACAATACGGTGGCTTAGAACTGCAGTCATAAGGCAGACAGTGCCCATCATACAACCGAAACGCCAGCTTGATACGTTTGTGGACTGGACTGCCAATTGGAAAGTTCCTACTAATGCGACTGAGAGTGCCGCGACATATTCTCTAAGGCCCGGAAAGAATCGCGAAGGCATTTACAGATAGGCAGAACGTGCTTGGTTGATCTACGTAAATCGAGTTCTTTGGTGTACAACTAGATCGTCGGGTTACTTGGCGTACTCCTGTTCAGACGGTTACCGAGCGAGCGTTTGCTCGTCTGGCCAACTGTTTCCAATACTTGTAAGTCCTGTTATTACCTAAAAATTTGATAGGATGTAAGACGATCGTCGTCACGTGTCTGCTGCCGATCATCATCTGCGCTGACCACAATACGAAAAAAAATTGCAAAGCGTTCTGGACAGGAGATGCAGCCAGCGGGCAAAGTCCCTCGTTCCCCGGAGTGGTATTCACGAATTTTCTTCTTGCTTGCTGAAAACCAAGCTTAGTCCGAGCCTTGAACGTCACCGTGAGACGAATAGCTTAGACCCTAATATAGTCTCCTCACAGCCGCCTTCGGGAAGTGGCGTGTGTCTCCAAGTGCTACATAGTAACGACCTCGGCATGTACTGCGCTCAAATTATTTAACACAACACGCAGTGTAGCCCTGCTTAGATAAATTCGTTCTACTTGGAGAGAGGATCAGGAGATTGTAGCTGAAACTTAGCATCCATATGATTCGTTTCCGCAGACGGAAACAGCACAGTGCAGGGCGTCACTTCATCAGACACTCACTCCTGAAGAAGACAGAGCAGATGTGGAAATGCAAGAAGAAGAATATACTGTTACGACGGTCTAACCAATCGTACAGTGAAAAACAAAATACAAGACACCAATTAAGTCACTAATCACCACCTTTAATTAATCTCAATTAACAGTTTGAAATCAACAAGTTATTCAACAACATTATACTCGTACAATAATTCAAGATAATCTGTCCACACAAATAACAATGTCAACTATAAAGAATTCAACATTATAATCACTTTTCACTAATACACCACTAATCATACTGTGTAAATCGCCCGATATAAACTGACTGACCGTCGCTGGATGTTATATTTATACCCCGCTGAGATGCCAGAATAAGATGTCACTTTTGGATGACGTGTTAAACAATTGCCTCTTATGAGCGCTCTCGAATCCACTAGAAACAGTGTGTGTCTGTCTTTGAACACAGTGTCACACTGTACGCGGACCGGTGAAGTCTGGAACAGACTCGCTTGTTGACGCGTGATAAGTGTCACGTAATTGTCTTTCATCTCAAAGGAGCAGCAATATATACGTACACACACATTACAGCTAGGCTCTGCTAGGCTACTCGAGGTAGGCCTACTTGTAGAACGTTCCGTATTACGTAACAGTACATATTTATATCTTTCTCCTTGCACTGAAGATTTTCGTAGTTACATTGGCATACAATACACTTTTTCATAACAAAAAGTTACATTAATGACTCTGGCAGTTTTACTTCTGGTAGACTAGTTGAGTCTAACAGTTTGAAGAATATCTACAAGAAAGACGTAGGTATAAAAATAATTGAATTATGTAGACGAGACTATCTGATGCGTAACAATCATAACGACACTGATTATCCTGTAATAAGTTATTGAAGATTCTGTTTATGTAATGGCAGATATACGAGTCCGGTTGACGAATTTAAGATTTATAGAATATTCAAAAATAAAAACATTACTGAGGCATCAAAAAATGACTAGTAAACTCTTGACGCTGCCATAAAATGTATCATGGTTAGGTGGAATTTCAAAAATTTTCTGTTATGTTTTTATGTTTATGTCAGTTTTTATTTACAGAATTTCGCCTGTCGTTCGTTTTGTTGTCTCAGATAATATAAGGAAGGTAATTATGTAGGAAAAAGTAAATACATTCGACTGCGATGTCACAACTCGCAACTCTGAAGTTTTCTCATATTGATAGATAAGGATGATTACCACGCATAAGCGAATCCCTTAGAATTTTCCACTAACGCCATTATAGAATTCCTTAGGGTTTCACGGCCGACGTCAACCCTAACTGTTGGAACTATTGTTTGTCCGGCTGTTAGCGCGTGGTCTACTGCATGCGTGCAGGACAGACGTTTCGGCCCACCATCGGAGTCCGTCTTCAGTGTCAGAAACAATTGGCACGGTGTCCGCCAATTACTCCAGTGATATTGACTACGTTTTATATATAAGTGGGTCTGCTCAGGGAAAATGCATTTTCTCTGCCTCAGCGCTGGAGTAATTGGCGGACACCGTGCCAATTGTTTCTGACACTGAAGACGGACTCCGATGATGGACCCGAGACGTCTGTCCTGCACACATGCAGTAGACCACGGCCTAACAGGCCAGAAAACAATAGTTCCAACAGTAATAACGTCACTATTGTATAGTGGACAGATCATACACGCAACAGATGGATTTAATTTAGAGACGCCCAGCCTTTTGCTATACGATACCGTCATAATGAAATCACGAATTTGGGGCAGACGGAAACGCCAAATCATGCGCACAAACCGAAAACAGATGAAACGTAGTTTGCATGAAAAAAGGCAATCATTGTGTGAGGAGAGGTGAAAGCAATAGTAAATGTAGTTGTTGTGCTGACCTAGGTTTGGATTATTAAAATAGGTAAGTTGTATCTTACGCGTTAAGTGTTCCGGTAAAAAGTGTTTGTCCATATATTTTTGAACTTTTGCAAGTAAAAAGTAAGCATTTGTTTGACGTAACATACATTACATGCTTTGTTTCAGTACTTGAATTCGTAAATGTTTGTAGGCCTACAAGTACCCGGCTTGTAATTTTTAATTTGATATAGTTAATTACTTTCATGAATTGTAAAATATAAGCCTATTATTAATGACGAGCATGACAAGAGATATGCTTATGTCCTGTCTTTAATAGTGAAACAATGTTTCCAGAGTTACAGTTTTGTTGTCACTGTGCCTCTTCGGTAGTGATGTGACAGTTGAAACATTCGTGAGGCAACAGTTGCTGAATGTGGTCGCACAAACTAAGATGCGTACCTGAAATATGTCTCACAAGTAAGTGCGAATATATATTGTTACAACACAAATAAGCCACCCCAATACCAGGGATAAAAAAGATGATTCTGAATATAAAATAATAATTCATATAAAATAAAATGTTTAATATAAAGAAAATAAAAAGACAATGACACGACAAACGACGACATGACCTAACCCAAGTGATTGACCCAAAAAAAGGAAACAAAAGAAGAAGGGAACAACAAAAAACAAACGAGAATAAAGCCAAATGAAGAAGAATGTGCTTAACCAAACAAAAATGAAACAAATTGAAGGAATTGAATGACTCAATGCCACATATTAAAATGAACCCAAAGGAGAAGGTGGAAGAAACAAGATATAAAGGAAATACACTGAAGGTGAAGAAGGAGGAAAATGAAAAAGAAACAAACCTAAGACAAAGGGAAATAAATAAAAAGGAAATCAAATGATAAGACACAATCAAGTAATAAAGAATATGAGGAGGAGAAATGGTACACTCAAATGTAATATTGGAAAAGAGACCAATAATTAACATATGTAAAAAAAATGAATATTATTATCAATTAATGGATAAAAAAGTAAATGACAATTGAAAGAAACCCAATTAAAGAATGTTAAAAATAAAAGCAAACTAACCCACAAATCAGAGTTAGAAGTAATGTTAAAATCAATAGAGACATAAAATTGTTAATATTATTAATGATATTTGTAATGAAAGAGATAGTACGGTAGTGAGAAAGTAATTATAGGGATTACCCATTTAGAAACACTTAAAACCAAAAACATTTGAGAAGTGCAAAAGTGGAAGCGTAAAAACCCCAAAGTAAAGTGATAAAGAAATATCGGTATGGAGAACCATACATAATTTCCATGTTCTAAGATTTATATTTAAAATCATATTCGAAATGGAGTATTTCCATAGAAACTACGTCTTTCTACTTATTGCTTCAGCATTAACCACAGTACTGTGATCACTAACGTATACCACCTCACGTTTTCGCACTCGATTTTCACCGATGATGGCAGTCAATGGCACTGCCGAAAAGTCTGGTTTTGCAGAAAACATTGGACTACGGCTAAAGAGCCCGGGAAGCAATTTTAACAAAAAACTACTTCTTTGTTGCCGATAACGTAGTACACATATAAAAAATTCTCCCCATCACCTTCAACTATAATTTTTAATAATAGAAAATTACCCCCACCCTGTTCACCTAACTTCTTCATTTATAGATATTTCATCTACGTTTCTACAGTGGATTACTATGAGCTTCTTATCAGGATACTTTATTTATAAAAATTAAGTACTTTACTCTTGTTAAATCATAAAATGTTTCAGGTAAACTACCCCTTTCTCTTAACCGATCTTCTCCAAAATCAACACACTTTCCGTCCTCTACAATTCAGGGAAGCATGCAAAAAAATATTTGATTCTGTTTGAATGTGCGGCAGTTATCGTTCGTCATGGAAACATTTCTCTTGTTACAACATAAAATGTTGCAGGTAAACTACCCCTTTCCCTTAACCGATCTTCACCAAAATCAATAGACCTTGAGCTCTCTGCAACTCAGGGGGGGGGGCAAAAAATTATTTGATTCTCATTGAATTTTCGGCAGTTATCGTTCGTCATAAAAAATTACCCTTTTTAAAACATAAAACGTTGCTGATAAACTACCCCTTCCCTTAACCGATCTTCAACAAAATCAACAGACCTTGAGTTCTCTTTAGTTCAAAAAGGTATGCAAAAATCTAGTTGATTCTGTTTGAATTTACGGCAGTTATCGTTCGTCATATAAAAAATTACCCTTGTTAAAACATAAAATGTTGCTGGTAAACTACCCCTTTCCCTTAACCGATCTTCACCAACACCAATACGTATTGAGAACTCTACAATACAGGCCTGTATGCAAAACATCATTTGATTCTCTTTGAATTTGCGGCAGTTATCGTTCGTCATTAAAAAAATACCCTTGTCAAAACATAAAACGTTGCAGGTAAACTACCCCTTTCCCTTAACCGATCAGCAATAAAATCAACAGACCTTGAGTTCTGTATAATTCAAAACAGGTATGCAGAAGAGTAGTTGATTCTGTTTTAATGTACGGCAGTTATCGTTCGTCAAAAAAAATTACCCTTGATAAAACATAAAATGTTGCTGGTAAACAACCCTATTCCCTTAACCGATCTTCACTAAAACCAACAGGTCTTGAGAACTATACATTTCAGGGCTGTATGCAAAATATTGTATGATTCTGTTTGAATTTCCGGCTGTTATCGTTTGCCATATAAAATACCATTGATAAAACAAAAAACGTTGCTGGTAAACTACCCCTTTCCCATAACCGATCTTCACCAAAAACAATAGGTCTTTAGTAATCAACAAAACACGGCTGTATGCAAAAACGTATTTGATTCTGTTTGAATTTGCGGCTCTTATAGTTTGCCATACAAAATACCCTTTTAAAACATAAAACGTTTCAGGTAAACTACCCCTTTCCCTTAACCGATCTTCACCAACACCAATACGTATTGAGAACTCTACAATACAGAGCTGTATGCAAAACATCATTTGATTCTGTTTGAATTTGCGGCTGTTATCGTTTACCATAGGAAAAAATTACAGTTGATAAAAAAACCGTTGCTGGTAAACTACCCCTTTCCCTTAACCGATCTTCACCAAAAACGACATGTCTTAGGTACTTTGCAATACAGGCCTGTATGCAAACAATTATTTGATTCTGTTTGAATTTGCGGCTGTTATCGCTTGCCATACAAAATACCCTTGATAAAACAAGAAACATGGTTATAAACTACCCCTTTCCCATAAACGATCTTCACCAATAACAATAGGTCTTTAGTACTCAACAAAACAGGGCTGTATGCAAAAACGTATTTTATTCTGTTTGAATTTGCGGCTCTTATCGTTTGCCATAGAAAATACCCTTTTAAAACATAAAACGTTGCTGGTAAACTACCCCTTTCCGTTAACCGATCTTCACAAAAACCAGCAGGTCTTGAGAACTCTACAATTCAGGGCAGTATGCAAAACATTATTTGATTATGTTTGAATTTGCGGCTGTTATCGTTTGCCATAAAAAATACCCTTGTTAAAACATAAAACGTAGCTGGTAAACTACCCCTTTCCCTTAACCGATCTTCAACCAAATCAACAGACCTTGAGGTCTCTTTAGTTCAAAAAGGTATGCAAAACCCTAGTTGATTCTGTTTGAAGTTACGGCAGTTATCGTTCGTCATATAAAAAATTACCCTTGTTAAAACATAAAATGTCGCTGGTAAACTACCCCTTTCCCTTCACCGATCTTCACCAACACCAATACGTATTGAGAACTCTACAATACAGGGCTGTATGCAAAACATCATTTGATTCTGTTTGAATTTGCGGCTGTTATCGTTTACTATAGAAAAAAATTACCCTTTATAAAAAAACCGTTGACGGTAAACTACCCCTTTCCCGTACCCGATCTTCACCAAAAACGACAGGTCTTAGGTACTTTACAATTCAGGCCTGTATGCATACAATAATTTGATTCTGTTTGAATTTGCGGCTGTTATCGTTTGCCAAAGGAAACACCCTTGATAAAACATAAAACGTTGCTGGTAAACTACCCTATTCCATTAACCGATCTTCACCAAAAACAATAGGTCTTGAGAACTCTACAATTCAGGGCCGTATGCAAAACATTAGTTGATTCTCTTTGAACTTACGGCAGTTATCGTTCGTCATAGAAAAATACCCTTGTTAAAACATAAAACGTTGCCGGTAAACTACCCCTTTCCCTTAACCGATCTTTAACAAAATCAACAGACCTTGAGTTCTGTATAATTCAAAAAGGTATGCAGAAGAGTAGTTGATTCTGTTTTAATGTACGGCAGTTATCATTCGACTAAAAAATTACCCTTGATAAAACATAAAATGTTGCTGGTAAACAACACTATTCCCTTAACCGATCTTCACCAAAACCAACAGGTCTTGAGAACTCTACATTTCAGGGCTGTATGCAAAATATTATATGATTCTGTTTGAATTTCCGGCTGTTATCGTTTTGCCATATAAAATACCCTTGATAAAAAAAAAAACGTGTCCGGTAAACTACCCCTTCCCCTTAACCGATCTTCACAAAAACCAGCAGGTCTTGAGAACTCTACAATTCAGGGCAGTATGCAAAACATTATTTGATTATGTTTGAATTTGCGGCTGTTATCGTTTGCCATAGAAAATACCCTTGTTAAAACATAAAACGTAGCTGGTAAACTACCCCTTTCCCTTAACCGATCTTCAACAAAATCAACAGACCTTGAGTTCTCTTTAGTTCAAAAAGGTATGCAAAAACCTAGTTGATTCTGTTTCAACTTACGGCAGTTATCGTTCGTCATATAAAAAATTACCCTTGATAAAACATAAAACGTTGCTGGTAAACTAGCCCTTTCCCTTAACCGATCTTCAAAAACACCAATACGTATTGAGAACTCTACAATACAGGGCTGTAAACAAAACATCATTTGATTCTGTTTGAATTTGCGGCTGTTATCGTTTACTATAGAAAAAAATTACCCTTGATAAAAAACCGTTGCAGGTAAACTACCCCTTTCCCTTAACCGATCTTCACCAAAAACGACATGTCTTAGGTACTTTACAATTCAGGCCTGTATGCAAACAATTATTTTATTCTGTTTGAATTTGCGGCTGTTATCGTTTGCCACAGGAAACACCTTTGATAAAACATAAAACGTTGCTGGTAAACTATCCTATTCCATTAACCGATCTTCACCAAAAACAACAGGTTTTGAGAACTCTACAATTCAGGGTTGTATGCAAAACATTATTTGATTCTCTTTGAATTTACGGCAGTTATCGTTCGTCATTAAAAAAATACCCTTGTCAAAACATAAAACGTTGCAGGTAAACTACCCCTTTCCCTTAACCGATCTGCAATAAAATCAACAGACCTTGAGTTCTGTATAATTCAAAAAAGGTATGCAGAAGAGTAGTTGATTCTGTTTTAATGTACGGCAGTTATCGTTCGTCAAAAAAAATTACCCTTGATAAAACATAAAATGTTGCTGGTAAACAACCCTATTCCCTTAACCGATCTCCACCAAAAACAACAGGTCTTGAGACCTCTACATTTCAGGGGTGTATGCAAAATATTATATGATTCTGTTTGAATTTACGGCTGTTATCGTTTGCCATATAAAATACCCTTGTTAAAACAAGAAACGTGGCTGGTAAACTACCCCTTTCCCTTAACCGATCTTCACCAAAAACAATAGGTCTTTAGTACTCAACAAAACAGGGCTGAATGCAAAAACGTATTTGATTCTATTTGAGTTTGCGGCTGTTATCGTATACCATAAAAAAAAATTACCCTTGATAAAAAAACCGTTGCTGGTAAACTACCCCTTTCCCTTAACCGATCTTTACCAAAAACGATAGGTCTTGAGAACTCTACAATTCAGGGCTGTATGTAAAATATTTTATGATTTCATTGAATTTGCGGCTGTTATCGTTTGCCATACAAAATACCCTTGATAAAACAAGAAACGTGGCTGGTAAACTACCCCTTTCCCTTAAACGATCTTCACCAATAACAATAGGTCTTTAGTACTCAACAAAATAGGGCTGTATGCAAAAACGTATTTGATTCTGTTTGAATTTGCGGCTCTTATCGTTTGCCATAGAAAATACCCTTTTAAAACATAAAACGTTGCAGGTAAACTACCCCTTTCCCTTAACCGATCTTCATCAAAACCAACAGGTCTTGCGTACTCTACAATTCAGGGCAGTATGCAAAACATTATTTGATTCTGTTTGAATTTGCGGCTCTTATCGTTTGCCATAGAAAATACCCTTGTTAAAACATAAAACGTAGCCGGTAAACTACTCCTTTCCCTTAACCGATCTTTACCAAAATCAACAGATCTTGAGTTCTGTATAATTCAAAAAGGTATGCAGAAGAGTAGTTGATTCTGTTTTAATGTACGGCAGTTATCGTTCGTCAAAAAAAATTACCCTTGATAAAACATAAAATGTTGCTGGTAAACAACCCTATTCCCTTAACCGATCTTGACCAAACCAACAGGCCTTGAGAACTCTACATTTTAGGGCTGTATGCAAAATGTTATATGATTCTGTTTGAATTTCCGGCTGTTATCGTTTGCCATATAAAATACCCTTGATAAAACAAAAAACGTGTCTGGTAAACTACCCCTTTCCCTTAACCGATCTTCACCAAAAACAATAGGCCTTTACTACTCAACAGAACAGGGCTGTATGCAAAAACGTATTTGATTCTGTTTGAATTTGCGGCTCTTATCGTTTGCCATAGAAAATACCCTTTTAAAACATAAAACGTTGCTGGTAAACTACCCCTTTCCCTTAACCGATCCTCACCAACACCAATAGGTATTAAGAACTCTACAATACAGGGCTGTATGCAAAACATCATTTGATTCTGTTTGAATTTGCGGCTCTTATCGTTTGCCATAGAAAATACCCTTGTTAAAACATAAAACGTAGCCGGTAAACTACTCCTTTCCCTTAACCGATCTTTACCAAAATCAACAGATCTTGAGTTCTGTATAATTCAAAAAGGTATGCAGAAGAGTAGTTGATTCTGTTTTAATGTACGGCAGTTATCGTTCGTCAAAAAAAATTACCCTTGATAAAACATAAAATGTTGCTGGTAAACAACCCTATTCCCTTAACCGATCTTGACCAAACCAACAGGTCTTGAGAACTCTACATTTTAGGGCTGTATGCAAAATGTTATATGATTCTGTTTGAATTTCCGGCTGTTATCGTTTGCCATATAAAATACCCTTGATAAAACAAAAAACGTGTCTGGTAAACTACCCCTTTCCCTTAACCGATCTTCACCAAAAACAATAGGTCTTTACTACTCAACAGAACAGGGCTGTATGCAAAAACGTATTTGATTCTGTTTGAATTTGCGGCTCTTATCGTTTGCCATAGAAAATACCCTTTTAAAACATAAAACGTTGCTGGTATACTACCCCTTTCCCTTAACCGATCCTCACCAACACCAATAGGTATTAAGAACTCTACAATACAGGGCTGTATGCAAAACATCATTTGATTCTGTTTGAATTTGCGGCTCTTATCGTTTGCCATAGAAAATACCCTTGTTAAAACATAAAACGTAGCCGGTAAACTACTCCTTTCCCTTAACCGATTTTTACCAAAATCAACAGATCTTGTGATCTCTACAATTCAGGGCTGTATGCGAAACATTATTTGATTCTGTTTGAATTTTCGGCTGTTATCGTTTGCCAACAAACAAAATTACCCTTGATAAAAAAAAACCGTTGCCGGTAAACTACCCCTTTCCATCAACCGATCTTCACCAAAAACAATAGGTCGCGAGTACTCTACAAATCAGGGCTGTATGCAAAAGATTATTTGATTCTGTTTGAATTTGCGGCTGTTATCGTTTGCCATAAGAAAAAAATCTACAGACAGACACACAGACACACACACAGACACTTTTCGAAAAACGACTTTTTTTCATGTTTTGAGTGTAGTACAATCAGAATCTGCAATAATCTCGAACACGATTTGTGTTGCCATCACCATACTTCCATTTCCTTAAGGAACATGGAATTAAAAAACACTAAATAAATTATAATAAACAATAAATAATTTAAAAGTGATGGTGATGATTAAATGAGAATAATGTATAACAAAGGATGTTTGTATTGTGAAAAATAGTGAAGGATAAAAACATAAACACTTGATTAATCAATAAAAAACACTAAAGGATTAACAGTGAAAAATATTAGTAATTAAGAAAGTTGTTAAGAATAGTATTAAGTGTAAACAGTTAATTAAGATATAATGAACACTGAAAAGTGATGAAAACAGTATTAATTAAGAAAGAATATTATTGTTAAGTTTAATTGTATACAATTATAATTAAAAGGGAGAATCCCATGAAAGAGAAAACAGATAGTGTTATCATGGAGTGAAGGTAAAGACTATTTAAAAATTAAGAATTTAAAACAAATCAATAAACACCCCATGTTACAAGGGATAATTATTGAAGTAAGTTCAAAAAATGTGATGTTGTTTATCACCCAAAAACTAATATAAAATGAGATGAACGGTAAACAAATATTACCCAATAATTGTTAAATAATTGTTTAAGCAAGTTTATGAATAGAATATGGCTGGAAGAATTATACAGACCATAGGCCTAGATGTTGTATTTTATGTGAACAAAAAATAGTAAATAATAGACACATTGTTATTATTGGCAAACTAAATAAGGAAGAAAGTAAAGAAATGTATGAATTAGAAAACGAGAAAACCAGATAGTAAATAATTAGCGATTCATGATGTATAAAACACATTATGTTACTATATGTTTATATTTATAGTATATAGTATAATGTTTATGTTTATATTTATAGTAACACAACGACAGATCCAAAAAACATCAATAAATAACACAACCAATTAAATTAAAATTAAACCTCCGCTCAACAGTCCGTTAAGGACCAAGGCGTACCGCACGGCTTTTGTGTTAGTGTGACGGTGTATGGCTAGTACTACGCGCCACCAGCCGCTAGTTGCGGTATTCACAGCCAGGAGGCGGCGCTGTTATCTCAGCGCCTACTCAGTTTGCCTCACGACGCTGAGTGCACGCCGTACGGAACCTCCGCCGGGAATTGAACCCGGGACCACGAGCGCATCAATCGCCCGCGTTAGCCACTAGACCACCTGGAGGCTCTAACACAACCAATTATAATAACAAAATAAAGCCCATTAGGCTAAAAATAGATGTAATTTGTACGAAATAAGTAAATACACATAATGGCTACTTAGGCCTATGAAATGCCTAACTGTCAAGAACAAACAACTACAAATTGTAATAAGTTAACAAAGAAATTAGCAAATCCGAGGCGAATAACTTACCAAGGATAATTTGTAAATCATTTTTAAAGCAAAATATTATAATAAGGATTTAAATTAAAAGAGAAATGTAATTAGCAAATATTAAAATAATTGTAAAATCATAAAACATAAAATAACCCAAACTTGTGGGATACCAAAATAATCTTTGGAAGAAAATACAAATAACAGTGATAATAGTTAATACTTAGGAGGGAAGAAAGAGGAATAAAAGCAATCAGAAGATATACAAGGATTTGAAAAGAATTCAAATTTTGATAACAATGGATTTATAGCCAGATTAACCAATCAAATTTAATCAGTAACTATGGCAACTGCCGTTAGGGACGGAATTACCGTTGAATATCGTTACTCGTAAAGTGACGCTCTTGCAGAACAGAAGCCGAATTTTGAACGACCAATTTTTAATCAAAAAATGTAAAATTATAAACAAAATTCAAAACGATGATCGAATAAGAAGCAGATGAACAACCGGAACAGTTAACTAAAGCCAAGGACCATTTTACCAGGAAATTAAACGAAAATATGACCACATCTAATATGAAAAGGACGCCAGACCTACTTAAGCCCCAAGATTAATGAAAAACTGAAAACTATTGCAGCCCAACCCTCTTCCGAATCAATGATTGATAACACCAAGTAATCTGATGTGTTAAGTATCCTTGAATTACCCAATTTCCAAAAATAAACTCACTTTAAATATTTCTAAAAGTAATTTGAACTCTCACTATAAACCGAATATTCTCTTTCAAAGATTAATTAAGAAAAACAACACACTGAAAATTTGTTAACATAAAACAAATGTTGTTTGAATACGAACTTTAGAAACACATTTAAAGACACTACAGAACAGATTATAACCACAAACCTTATTATTTAAGTACACATAAAGTAAGGTAATATACTTTGTATTGTAATCATAGGAATTATTTGTCTTGTAATCAAAAGAATCCCAGATTTTGGAACGAGAATAACTGTAATAACTAAACAACTCAGCAGCTATGCTGATATGAATACCTCGTTGCCAAAATCGATTCGTCATCCTGAGAAAAATTGTTTCATGTAAAATGTCGGTGCAAATTTATTAAGCAACAAATACAATTTAATTGTCAAACTGAAATTTTACTTATCAACCATTAAAATAACTAGTACAGGGAGTAACCATTGTTATTATTTCATAGGGAGTGTCTCATATAATTTGTGTTTGTTACCGAATTAGCTTTGACGGTACAGCACTCACGCTGCAAATCGACACACTACCTGATCGAGTCAGTCGTCTAACCAAGGCGGGAAGTATTTGAATGCCCCGGCCGTCACAGCTGTGAACTTAGTTATAACATATTATCTAAGAATTTTAATTGTTTTTAATAAAAAATTTGGCGCCACCCGGGAATCACAAATCCCTATTTACTAACAGGTAAGGTTACTACCGCGTTGTACTGGTAATTACAACATCGCTACGGACATCGTTACCGCAAGAATAGATGTAACGACCCCAGTGCGAGACGAACGCACTCACACTACATACACAATATACACGTCTTTTACAGAGACGACCACATCTCCGCGTTACAGATTGGCTTCCATCGAGGGGCTTAAATAAGACGGACGGTCTCTCGCGTTACAATATTCACATCATCATCATCATGGTTTAACGTTGGTCTGTTCCGTCGTCAAGTTTCTGACCGTCTTTTGTTTAGTCACCCTACATTTCTCCTTCCTTCTGCTTTGTACCTGAAGGACTGTTTAGGGACTCTTTACCTTGCCTATCTTTTCTACATGTCCTTTTCATTTTTGTCTGTGATCACTAGTTTTGATGACGATTTACGTATATTTAGTTCTTCACGAATGTATGACGATGTCCTACAAAACTGGCAGATGTGTCTTCCAGACCATTTTATGATTGGTCACTCTACAATTGACACTTTGTTGTTTGCGGACGATCAGGCTATTCTGTCGGACTCTGAAAACAGATTGCAGATGAATTTGTTGATGAATTACAGATACATTTTGTTGAACTGATCCCGTACGGGAAAAATTGTTATAGATGGTACTGTCCTGGAACAAGTTAGCAGTTTTGAATACTTGGGCTACAGTGTGTCTTATAATGCAAGCAACGACGTGGTGCATAAGTTACATAAGTTCAACCTTATGTGCGGGACCATCAGGCGAACCCTTAAGTTAGCAAGTAAGGAACACGCCTAAAATTCTACAAGGTGATGGCTCTTCCCACACTTCTTTATGGGCGTGAGAATTTGACTTTAATGAAAGGCCAGGCCAGTCGCATCCAAGCGGCTGAAATGAGATTTTTCAGGCACATGGCAGGGTATACTCTCCATGATCATAGAAGAAACACAGATATACGGCAGGAACTGAATATTATGAGTATATTCGACAGGATCGCCCAGTATCGGCTGAATTGGTGGGAACATCTTTGCTGAATGGATGACTGCCGCATCCCCAAACAACGATGGAACTATAAGCCGAGGGAACGGAGAGGTGTGGGACGTCCGCGGAAACGCTGGAGTGACCAGCTGTAATATTTGCCTATTTGAGACCGGAACAAAGCATTCTTGGATTAAACCTTAAGGGTGATGATGATGACGACGATTTTTTTTTTGTTTCTAATTCTGTCAGCCTGGTACAAACTTTATATCAGGCAACCATGTTTTGTTTTCAAAGTTTAATTATCAAAACCCATGTATCAGTACCATACAGTAGAACAGAGACAGCTACCGTTTTGTAAAATTAATTTTGTTATGTCCTTGCAATTTATTCTTACGTGTTCAACTGATTATTACACACACAATTCGATATTTATAATATATTTAATTACATAGCCTGGTAAACACTGTACATACTTATTTATAAGCATACATATTTTTCCTCTGTGTGTGTGTGTGTGTGTGTGTGTGTGTGTGTGTGTGTGTGTGTGTGTGTGTGTGTGTGTGTGTGTGTGTGTGTGTGTGTCTTGTACATGTTTTTTACTATATATTTTACGATATAGCCTATATTTTGGTATTTTACTTGGGATGTCAAGATAGAAAACAAATTTCCATAAATATACAATTCTGTGAATTACTTGTGTATAAGTGTAGGCTTATATGCGTATGTGTACGTATTGGGGGAGAGTGGGACCGCGCAAAAATAATAAACGTTGGAATTCCCGCATGAGCGCCCACGTATTATAAAATGAAGAAAACAGATCGCGTATTATAACAGATCTCTTTCTGAGTAAAGCTACAAAGCATATAAACAAGATAAGAAACCACGAACATAAATAAAGACAACAAGAAACTGGTTTTACTTTCGACTGACTGACTGCAAGATACCAAGGTCTTTATTTGTCCGAAAACATAGTATAATTCCCGTACACCAAAAGGGCGGATGAGGACAGACTGTGATTTAAAGAAACGCAAGTTCCGAAAATTCAGTCTTTTCAAAAAAAGGGAAACGAGTTCGTCACCATGTACAAACGTGCGTGCTCGTGCGCGGTCTACAAAAAGACAAAGCACACACGCGCGCGTTCTCTCTCTCTCTCTCTCTCTCTCTCTCACACACACACACACACACACACACACACACACACACACACACACACACACACACACACACACACACACACACACACACACACAAGAACAATACATATATATTGAACTGGGCCATTAGTTTTATCAGACTACATTGTAGCATGAATAATGTGGCTTATCACAAACTATAAATCCTCCCTTAACCAACAATGTCATAAAAAACAAATAACCTACATGTATATATTTACGAAAAACGATATCTTGTTTAAAAAAGTACGTTCATTCCAGTAAAACTGCCTCGTCGATAATACTGCGGACGACAAAAAATTCAAAAATTCAGAATCACTCTTGTGTGATGGCTGTCTTAAAATTGTAGAAACAATTTGTTTAATTTACCCAGTAAAATCTTTAAATTACGTACTATACAAGTGAGCACACTACACCATAAGTACCTTTACCATCTTCTGTTTATCGTGCAATGTGTTCTTTAGAACGCTTCATAAAAAAGTCTTTACTACGTGGCTCTGATAGGAAATCTTACTATATTTAACTTTGGATCTAACTCTGAAGCAACATTTATCTCATTAATGCTTCTTATTTTGCTTTGTGTTCCAAAAATTAACATTTTTAGCGTCTAAACGGTTGAATTAAGATCTTCTTAGCGGCCACACACAGGGTTCTAATGAATTCAAATTATTGACCAGTTGTAAAATTTAAATTAAAAACATCATGTAGTAATAGTTGTTTTGATAATTCATCTTCTTTTTTCACAGCACTAAATTAATATTGGTTATTAAACTTTCACTTGTGAACTTACTTTGTTTCCTCCCGTACGCGTTTCGGCGTGATGTGCGCCTTCGTCAGCGGTGTGAGACAGACTGTCAGTAACTTGTAACGGTTTTTTAGTTGATAGGTTGGGTTGGGGGGGAGGGAATTGGCGCGGGGATCCGAATTATTGTTTGTTTTATGTATATTTGTGTCAAAGAGTGTGTGTGATTTAGAGTGTAATTGCTCGTTAAGTATGTTGTTTGGTTGTGTTGTGTAGTGTTTGTATATTTCATATTGTTATGTAATGTAATGATTGTAATAGTTTCTATATAGGCCAGACGGGAAGATCTTTTCTTCACGTTACACTGAACACCCAAAAGCTCTATCCAGCAACAACATACATTCCGCGTTTGCCACACACATACACACAAAAAACCACAGCTACACCACCATAGATACTAATCTTGAGATATTACACTACTTACCTAAAAGTCGAAAACTTAACACAGCAGAAGAATATGAAATACACAAACACTACACAACACAACCAAACAACATACTTAACGACCAATTACACTATAAATCACACACTCACTTTGACACAAATATACATAAAACAAACAATAATTCGGATCTCCGCGCCAATTACATTCCACCCCCCCCACCACTCAACCTACCAACTAAAAAAACCATTACAAGTTACTGACAGTCTGTCTCACGCCGCTGACGAAGGCGCACATCACGCTGAAACGCGTACGGGAGGAAACAAAGTAAGTTCACAAGTGAAAGTTTAATAACCAATATTAATCATGTAGTAAATATTACTAAGACTATCATCTTCTATTTACCTTCTTCATCAGGATCAAGCTAATCTCTTATCAGCTAACCTGGTATTCATCGCGATTAAGGTGTCAATTCTATTCAAATATCAGTTGACGAACAATTTTAGATTCTGTAACTGCTTACAGAAAAAATAATTTTAGCCTGTAGTATATGCACTTTGCAAATAAGGCAGTTGTGTAGATCTACACAAATCTGACCAAAGTCTACTCAGTGAAGTAGACCAAATATTCATTACCTCAACCAACGCGGCGAGAAACGTCTTATATACGAAAACATCATCAACTACCCGCTTAGAAAGCATCAACAGAAAATAGTTTATTTATGTTTGTATTTGTTTATTTATTTATGGATAGTTTAACGGACATAAACTATCAAAAAACTAGGGAAAATTCTCTAGGAAAATGCGTATCCCTAGAGATAATAGGTCTATACGCATTCTCTTGAGAGTTAAATAACAGACTTTATCGCCGAGGGAGTTGGCCAACAACACACATTGCCGGAATGTTTCCGATGAATCTAGGTTATTTATGTATTTGCAAAAAGTAATCCAATTGATTAAAACGTTTTTAGGCTTAAAGCCATAGTCTTAAGTCTCGTTAACAAATGTTTCAACCGTAATTGCAGTAATCACTTTCAGTGCGGTGAAGTTTTGACCCCGACTTCCAATCTGAAAGTTCGGGTCGTTTTCCGAACGATTTCGGATAAACCCAATCCCAATTTCGACCCCAATCCCAATCGACTGCATCTCCAGCGATGAAATGTAGGCGTATATTATCGCTGCAGCTCAGAGTGTCAGATCGTCGGCTGCTGAAAGTAGAGACTCAACATAATCCCGCTGTTAAGGTTGTGGTCGAAACTTCTTCGACCGAAACATAGGAACACATTTTTAGAGCCAGATTCTACGTGAGGCAAGATGATTCGAGTTGGTTTTTATCAATTATCCGATAGATACATCTGGACCGGCAGACGAAAATATAGACTTATTGCTGGAATGAAATAGTTTCGTAAATGCCAACGCTACTGATACTGTGCGTAAGAAACTTTACTAAGATACGGATTAATCGTGTTTTCTTTCGTTACAATAGTGATACTCGTTATACTGCATATTTTTACTTCAACTGAGAAAAGATTACATTTGCATTCAAGGGGAAAAGTTTTTCTTTTTTATTTGTTTAACAGCATATGAAATAGCATTTCCTCGATGTTTAAATGGTTGTTTTCCTAAATGAATAAATGTTATAATTTGAATTTGAGTTTATCTGACGGACTTTCGCCATCACAGAAAAAATATATGAATGGGACGTTTCGGCAATCCAAACAATCGGCAGCCGTCTTCAGGCTAATTATGCACTAACACTTGTAAAGAATTAAATATTACTCTATCAGCCAGTGACAAAGAGTCAACAAATTAATAATAACAAAACATCAAATAATATATAATCAAATGATAAAATAATCCAAGTGAATACTTATTATGAAAAAAAACACACGACACTCACAAAACATAAGCACAGTGCGCACGAACACTTGCCCGCCTTACCTTTGCTTTGTTGACCTTGATGGGTGCAAGTGTTCGTGTGCATTGTGCTTGTGTTTTGTGAATGCTGTTTTTTTTCATAGTAGGTATTCACTTCACTTGGATTATTTTACCTTTCGATTATATATTATTTGACGTTTTGTTATTATTAATTTATTGAGTCCCTATCAATGGTTTATTGAGTATTATGTAATTCTTTAGATATATTACATGTAAATAATTACATGGATTAGTAAATAATTACTCTGAGGATGGCGACTGATTGTTTGAGTCGTCTAATCGTCGCATTTATATAGTCTTTTCTGTGACGGAAAAAGTCGGTCATTTAAATTCCATTTCAAAAATTTATAATTCATCATAGCCACCTTTTAAAAAAAACATGTTATGTGGGATACACAAACTATTTTTAAGAGATTTATTTTAAATATAATATTATTAAGCAATGATTTCAAAGTTAACAAAACACAAAGTACTAAACAAATACTGCTTAACAAAAAACATAAGGACATCACCGAAAATTTCAATGAAACGTAATAAAAATAACAATTGATAATCAGTTCAAGTGCAGTACAATAGAGATACCTGCTGACAATTACCTACATTTCTAACTGTAGTTAAACTTTATTTATTTGTTTATTGTCAGTTTGTTTCCATTTTGAGTTAATTTTCAACGCTACTTTAATGTTTTGATAGACAACTAATTTTTGTACTATTCTGAATGTTACTAACTTACCTGAAGACGAAACGTGGTGTATTTTATTAAAGATGCCGGCGTCCGAGATAATGATAGCTAACATTAATGTCACACATCAACTCTTTCAGCTTTAAGGATTGTATCTTAAAGCTACTGGTGGTTTCCAAATGATTGCAGTTTGGTACCTCTGACCTAAACGTATAGAATAATTTCACTCCTTGGAGCGGTAAATGAACTGTAAAACGTAGCAGACATGAATCACAGGAAGCAATGCAATATCAGATATTGTACACGCCGTGATAGGGCTATGTTATTTTCATGATTAATATGACCATGATATACAGATACAATGCGTGTGCACTTTATCAGTTATACTGCAAGACGTATAAAATAATTATTTACGGAATAAAATTTAACTTTAATCTGCGGTTATTTATCATATCGTTGCTTTCTTCACCTCGATGAAGGGTGAAGATTTTCTTTAACTACAGATAAACAAAATAAATTAAACAATACAAATTATAAACAGCTGATTACAGAGAATTTGTGTGTTAGTTACGTTTGTCTAGAAAAACAAATCGTTTCTAAAAAGTATATCAAAACAAAATATAGATTTCTAAGAATAACCACAAAAGTGTTAATCCCTGGGATGCGAATATTCGTTGTTTCTTTAATTACACGTTTCTTTAGCTGTCAACGACAGCAAAGAACTGCACTCTTCGGAGTTGTCTTGCAAAACAAAACTGTTCGGCGTGTATCGTGTTTACATTGCAAGCTTCGCAAAACACGCAGGAATGCAGTTGCAACATCTCTTCGCCCTGGGATTTCTACCAATTAAATTAAGCTGCGTCTTCCTTTCACGTTCTCTTAACTGAAAATAGGCATTTTAAAATTTACATACGTATGTTATGTTGTAAAATAATCTGTTAGTATTTGTAGGTCCGTCCAATTTCGAGGCTGTCCGTTGTTACTTTGAGCCATCAATTTTTTTCCAGTGGATAGGTGGCTAACCTTGTCCACCAACACTCCTCCTTTATACGCCCTTGGGACCGGCAGTGGTATAATCTAATGTAACAGATATTAATTTTTGGATTGCGGAAAGAAGGATATGGAATGAACACATATGAAGAATGGATGATACAAAGCTAGTGAAAAAAGCAAGAGATAGCCAACCACACACCAAGAGGAACAATGGTTGGCCAAAGAAGAGGTGGAATGACAGCATGTAGGGCAGTTGTTATAGAACAGGACAGAGTCCTAACAAGGAAGTTAAAGAAGAAGAATAAGTATTTGTAGATGTTAAAATAAATTGTATTGCACTAAAATTATATTTGCAAAAAGTATATTTTTCAATTTGAAGTATACTCACATTGTTGCCAATAAGACTGAGTGTCACTCTATAGCCTATCCCCGTATTTATCTCTACTTTTGAAAAGTTTGTTTTCTGACTATAATGCTTGAAAAATTCATCCGTTTAAAATTAACTATACAGGTACTTTTACCATATTAATTGCTGTTATTGGCCAATACAAATGAATAATTAATTGCTGTTATTGACCAATACGAGTGAATAATTAATTGGTGTTATTGACCAACACAAATGAATAAATCATTAAGAGTCCTTTCTAAAAACGTTTCACGTAGAAAAATTGCACTTAAATGTAATACTTATCTTTGGTTATTATTATATTGACGTGAATACGTCTTTAAATTTGCTTCCATAGTGGGAGGCAATTCAGAAAACTGATGATAACAAAATCGGGAGATACAGTTTGGTGTTGCAGCTACATATCTATCACCTACATCCAAAATTTAATTACACCACTCGATAGTTAAAGGATCAAAGAATTCGTTACGTTGAGTGAGGACTGTGACGCATCGCGCGCGGCGGAGGGGGAAGCGCCGCCATTTTGAGGTCGTTTCGCTGCGTCACATAACGTCCGTTTAGTATAAATTTTGACTCGGAGGAGCTAGGACGTTCGTTTGAGTTCCAATCGTCAGCTCTCGTCAAGATCTATCGATTGCGTATATAAAACATTAGTGTGAAATAGTTATAGTGAATATATATGGTGTTAAAGTAAAAAATTAAAATAAATAATGCAATGTCGGCCTATACTCGTCAAAAAGCCAAATCAAAATATAGAGATCGTATACGGTTGGAAAGGGCTTCTCAAGAGCAATCCAGTGATACCCGTAAAACACCGTATGACAGAGTGAAGCGGTGCCGGGAACGTAAAAGAATGAAGGCGTCCGAGCGGATCAACGACGGCGCCAGTACATCTGCAGCTGGGGCGCCCGAGCCTATGCAAGTGGATGATGTAATCGCTTCTATATCAAAGCTGGACTGTATAGACATCGATTGTGTGCGATCGCCGATTATGAAGACACATTGGGCAGCAGCTAGTGCACGTTTCACTACTACGTTTGTCAACAATCCATTCGGACATAAGTGTGACGTGTGTGACCGTCTATGGTTTCTGCGCTCATATGAAGCCACCAAAGGAAAAACACTTACCGCTGCTTAGTAAAACTTTCTCAGAAGAGGCAGTGGCTGACTTTAAACTGTGCGGTACGTGTAGGAAATCACTGGACTCGGACAAAGTGCCCACGTTGTCACGTTCGAACGGATTTGTGTATCCACCTAAGCAACATGGGTTGGCCGCATTAGATCCGATCAGTGCACGTCTAGTATCACCGCGTCTGCCATTCATGCAGACACGTCGGTTGCGTTACGACGGCAGCTACGGCATCATCGGACAAGTCATTAATGTACCCGTCGATGTGGACACAATGGTGTAACAGCTACCGCGTCAATTGGACGATGATCAGGCGTTCAATGTCAACATCAAGAAGAACATGATACAAATCTACGTATCTGAGCGGCGTGGTCAAAAAGTCAGTGGTAAAAGCTTGGTTACTATTCACGTAAAACACACGGCCGTGTCCACGACACAGCCACACCCCGTCTTTTTTTTTATTAAATGTAGAAAATGATGGATTAATAAACAACGACGTGCACATCGCCTAGGCCTACAGCTCTGTCCAATGTCGTAAACCTATCCTAGCTTGAGTACAATATACTACGTAAAGGAAGCGGCCTATGTGTGAGTACAATGTGCAGACTATAAAAGCTGTGGACATAACTCGTTATCGCCTACGAGTGTGGTATTCATTTCTTTGTACTACAAAGGGATAATTTATATGTTTAGTGTAATGCAAAAATTCAACATTCTTTTACATTCAATACACAACACTTCTCAAAACAATTTAATACTTCATTATTTACTGCCTGTGGAAATAATGAAGAGTTTAGTTTCATGTCTGTAAATCGGTATTTCTCAGCTTGTTGGCTGGCTAAACCGATGGGACAACAATTTACTTCTGCCAATTCGTTATCTGCAATTCACAATTCCGCAACACAGCGTGAGCCAAATGTTGGATACGTGTAAAAAATATCTGAAAATAAAACATTCCTTTTACGTAAATTGTAACATGACAGATAATCCACTAAGTTATAATTCAAATATGATCATAATTACATTTAAATTAATTAACTCAAAAGAAGGTTCGAAAGAAAATAATGAATTATCAAATAAAAATAATTAACTATCAAATGAAAATAATCAATATCAAATGAAAAGAATTAAAATCAAATGAGAATAATTAAATATCAAAGTGAACAACACCACCATAAAAGAAAAGTATAATTAAATTAATAAAATGCAATGATAAAGTATCCAGGAAATTAAATCCAAAGGAACTCATATAAAAAATCAGGAGGATACCCAGGAAGGTTAGGAGCAGGTGGTAAAGAAGATACCCCGAACCAACCAAAGGACATAAGGAAAAACTTACCTTGGAAAACCCAAGACAGAAGAATGAAGAAAAGAAGATGTAGGATGGGAGAACTACGAAGAATAACCATAAAAAACCTATTAATAAAACTAACATACCCAGAACCAAATATTAATATAACCCCAAGAAAGTGTAACACCCCAAAAACTCATGTAAAATAATTATAAACAAAAGTGTTTAGTAGTAAATAGAAGTGCACCAAAGAAAGTTATTATGTAATAAAATAAACAAATCTTCACCGTCCCTTATAACTAAAAGTTTGGTCTTAAAATATTGTAGAACTCAAATATAAATAAGAACCAACAGTGTTAAGTGTACCAGTGCAAGTGATTTCTATTTAATAAACTTCCAGTATAAAGGTGTAACTTATATTTTAACTATGTACAATCAAATAACTTTAAGTTTTATTATAAATACAGAAATGAAATATCATGAAGTATTATTATGAAATATGTTAAATATTTCATAAAAGAGGCCACATCTTTTTATCAAAAGACAATCATAAAAATGCAAATGATAAAGAGAGCTGAGGGGAAATAATTACTGTGACAGGGGATTAAAAAATGTAATATACAACTATACAGAAAGGACTGTAATTAGTTTAAGTTTAAAGAAAAATTTAACAATCAATGGCTAATTATGTTCATGTTTAGAGCCTATGAACTCCACATTTCAATGTGAATATTATATATAATAATAAGTAATGTAAGAATGTTTATTATGTATAACAGTGTGCATACAGCCTAAAATGTTGCTGTATGTATGCTAGACTAAGTTATCAAATGTTTGTTATGTATTTCTAGAAATAGTTAAAACCCAAAATGTCTAGCTTTAAAGACTGGTCATTAATTTTCAATATTGTTTTTTATAGTATGAGCATGAATACTATGCTACATGTTTCAATAGTTGTATAAGGAATTTTTATTTGATATTATGTTAACTTTAGACAGTCAGAGAGGGTATAGGATTAGTAATATTAAAAAACCAATATATGTAAAACAGTAGAATCTAGGCCAAAATGGAAATTTCAATAACATTAATATTTGAGTAAGGAAGTTAAATAAACCAAGCAAACTAATTAGATTTATATAAGGTAGATCAATCACCAACTACTATAACTGAAACTATAAAAGAATCATATAAAAGATTGTATAATATTATTAATTAATTTCAAAATGTAATACCTAACCATTTCAAGGAAAAATAGTGAATTCATGAATTACAACTAAAAGGATGATCAAATTGTTAAATTTATAAGAAATTAAGGAAAGTTAAGGATTTATATCAATCAGACATTTATTATAATCATATTTATAACACCTAACATGGCTAATATTTTGGACAAGAACAGGAACCAGATAGTAGGCCTATATTTCCAAAAAGACAGAAATATAGCAATTTTAACAAAAATCTTTATAAATATGGACTATGGCATATCAAATTAAACAGAAAGAGTTAAAGAAACCAATTATGTAATTAATAGTTCACGAAAGTAATCCATAAACAAAAAATATTCTGGATATAATGTATTTTATGATCACATGAATAGGAAGTGAAAAATATTTAAACAATACTTTTTTCATATTAACTTGGCAAGATATTTCATGAGACGAAGGAAGTAAAACAGTTCTTAATTAACATTTAACGCGTACGGTTGTTATAAAATCGCTCTAAGAACCTATCTCGAATATATTAAATGGCGTATAAGGTTATTCAGTAAAAAACGAGAGTTACCGAAATTGTCATTTTTAACTTAAAATCAGTGATACACACCACCACAAACAGTGAGAACAAACAATACTAAACAGAATACTTGTGAAATAAACCAGTAAAACTATCACACATTAAGAATTCACGTTACAACGAAACTCACGATTTTGCTACACACAGACGAGAGTGAAAACACCAATATACCAAAACAAGTAAAGCCAGTGAACGAAGAACACTTAAACAGGACACCTCAAACAACACAATAGACATTATACACTATTCCGGAGATAATAAAACAGTTGTGAAGGTAATTTTATTATCAGAATTTCCAACCAACATTTAGCAGTTTTCGTCTACAACGAGGCGTGCCGCCATTTTGAACTCCCATGATGCAAAGTGTTTGCCAGCAACGGTTCGTCGCTACAGCATTGGTCTGCATATTTTAATTTTATAAACATTATATTTTATTATAAACCTTGTTATTTATTAATTATTAAGAATTCTATTGTACATGTTATACTTTCTATGATTGTCCCTTCTCTGACTATATAATTATAACTGTTAAAAGAACCATTCTGAACATTCATATAATATAACCTGTTTTGTAAAATCGATTTATCACTGTACAAGAGTCAACATCATATCAATATCGATTTTCAATCGATATTTTACCAGTAAATGTTAATAAATCAAAATAATTCTATTATTTCGTTTTAAAATTATTTCACACATTAATATAAGAGTGTTTATGAACAACAGGACTTACTGGAAGACGACCTTTACTAAAGGAAAGTGATAATCTGGAGTATAGAAGAAAATCATCAATCGATTAGGAAAGTAAGACAATCTGATTAACTCCAGATTCATTTATGGTCAACCAGAAGTGCAAATATTAACATAATAGACTCAAAGAATTTTAAAATTTCGACGGAACTTCACAACAAGAATTATTTATAAATTATTCAACAACAAACAAACATAAAATTTTTTTTTTGAAACAATTTTTTTTTAATCAAATTAAAATTTTTTTTGTACAGAATTATTTATAAGTAACAGCGTAATAAAACGCGTTTGGTTACAAAATTAATGTCATTTCGTGTATGAGATAACTTTTATGTGCTTTTAAGGGTCTGCATGCACACCGCCATATTGAAATTTTCGGAAGTCTCGTGTGTGTCCGATAGACTGTACCACGATCGGCAAAGGCAGGTCGTAAAAGACGCAGAAACTTTCTGCTGCAATGCAAACAATTAAAAATAATGTATCTCGTATAGATAAGAGCGGTCATAAAATGTCATGAGTTTTCATTGGTTCCGGGAATTACACCAAGGCTTTTATTAACTATAAAAACAATTAACTTATGGAAACACACTTTACTCAACATTATGAAACCTTGTGAGGAACTGCCAAAGATTTAAGTATAGACTGAGGTCTACATCGTAAGCAAAAACCAAAGTCGATTCAAAACAGTAAACAATTAAATAATAAATAATCATGATAAATTAAAAAAAAACATGAATAGTTTACGTCCTTTTTAGACATGAGACGGTGATTATAGGTTAAATAAATTAAACTTATTTGTGTCGAAGTAAAATTCAAAATATACTTCTCAACAATTGAGGAGAAAATTTGTTTTTTTTTTTAATTATTTTTAGTTAGTTTGAACACTGATGATGGTACAGAATACTGGCAAACAGTTAAATTATACCAGTTAGAAGTTTAGTCCGTGTGTGATTGCTGACTTGTTGAATCAGCCGTTTAAAAATAAATAGCTATTGTTAGAAATTAATCATGGTTGTTTACAGTAAGCATGCTTATCGTAGTTTCAGTTTTCACTGTATTTGTTTTTATTGTATTGTTTTTTTTTTCTAAGGAAACTGCATGACAGGTGTACATTATTTTTCAAGTGACTTAAACTTGTTTTTAAAGTAGTGAAATAATGAAATTGCGCAGACTGAGTCAAGAGGATCTGTCTTGCTACAGTTATGTATAGTAGATTCGAGTGTGGAGACACCCTAATGAAATGTTTGTTAAGTGTTATATGTAATAAAACACCTTTTTGTTGGGGCTTTGTTTGGGGAATGGGATGAAACATTGAGCTTGTCGAATTATTGATCAGACAGTAATATTTGAACTCTAAAAATAACAGTCTGCAGCCATAGGTTAACCCTTTTGGCAATGAAATCGGCCCCAGATTCATCCTCTACTTGACGATAATGTCCGTCCACACGTAATAAGTCGAAGGGAATTTGTAACTGGTGAAAATGTAGCCAGGACGGATTGGCCAACATGGATACATGGGATTCAAATTCAATTGAACACGTCTGGAGTTACATGGGAAGGTGTCTTCTGACGACTGACAACCCTGTGCAGTATCCTCATAATCAGAAAGGTATCTTCATACGCTTGTTGCATGAAATATCAGAAGTTATTGTTATAAAACACTAAGAAGAATGACAGTGACATGTCGACAAGTTTTTAGAGTTAGAGGAAGACACATATCTTTTCAAATAAGTGACAATATGAAAGGAATTTTTAGTGAATAATTTCTGCATACTACAAGCGACCACATTGGGAAAATAGTAGCTACCGTGTAAGTTCAAACATTTTTTATCTGACCTAATAGACATCGATAAAAACTAACACTTGTCTTAAACTTTATTCTAGCATAAAAAAATGTTTATGTAAATAAAATAGACAATAGTTAAGAGTTCCTTTCCGGAGTCACAGCCTTATTTAAGAAAATATGGGAAGGAGAAACAATCCCTCCAGAATGGAAGTCCGCCCTCATACAACCTCTTCACAAAAAGGGCAGTAAAACAGATGTGAATAAGTACCGGGGGATTTCACTTCTCCCCGTAACTTATAAAATCTTCTCTAAGCTCCTCCTCAATAGACTCGAATCCCAGCTCGATCCCCACCTTAGTGGCTTCAGAAAAGGCAGATCATCCCCGGAACAGATCCTCATTTTGGAGTTGATCGTTAGATATTTCCTTCAAAGAAATATCTCCCTCTTCATAACCTTCAATGATTTTCAGAAGGTCTATGATTCAGTGGATCGAAAGACCCTCTTTCAGTGTTTGCAGGAATGCGGTGTCAATTGTCAATCCCAAAACTCTAAATTTAGTTAAATTAACTTTAACCGATACAGTTTCCAAAATTAAATTCCTAGGAGAACTTAGTGACCCCTTCCCAATTCACACTAGCGTACGTCAAGGGGATGGACTCTCCCCTATTCTATTTAACTGTGTCCTAGATAAAGTCATGAAAACCTTGTATAAAGTCAATTCCACTAGGATTAGAATAGGTAACAAATCCAAAGGCGTAGAATTAAGCTGTTTAGCTTTCGCGGATGATCTTGCTATCTTCGCCCACTCACAAGAAGAAGCAAGAAAGCAAGTAGATCTCAAAGAGATAGTGGAGAAAACTGGCCTCCAAATCTCCTTTGCTAAAACGGAAATTCTGATCGCCCTCTTTAAATTACCGAAAACATTCCAGGACACTACGTGTGAAGAAATAAAATATACTTACAATTTTAAATATCTTAGGAAAAACATATCCCGAAACGCCTCAGACAAAGAATCATTAAGCTAAGGAAACTCAAATTAGCAAAGGCCTTTACTCTAACCCGGGAAATGTACGGAAATATAAACCTTTCCAGAAGTTTCAAAAGTCCGCCATTATAGCATTGTGATCAGGCCGGTGATTATGTATGGAGTGGAAACAATATGCTTTCAAAATTTGGAACCTCTTCTTAAAATTGAAGGAAGAATTCTTTGGAAAATTTATGGCCCCAAGAAAACCTAACATGGGCACAGGCATAGGCCCAATACAGGGATCTGGAAGCCCTGGAAACGGCTTTCCGAAGGAAAAGACTGTTCCTTAGACATACGGTTCTGATGGATCGGTCCAGATTAAATAAACAAATTTTTAACTATATTTGGCAACTTTCCGGTCTGAACGGTTACACCGTTCTAGCTAAAAACAGTAACACAGTTTTGGCGGTTAGTGACCACAGCACTGTGGTAAAGGCATCTTGTAGCACTGAAGATGGCCCTCAAAGGCACGGCTATAACGTCTTCTGGAATGAACAGAATTAAACCACGACCAAACAGCCCGGAAGAAAATGATATTAATAAAATTGACTCCGTGCGTGTAAGACTCCGACAAATAGTTGATAGTTCTTTCTGAATTAAAATCTATTAATTTAAATATCCACTTCAATTGTTGAGCAGTGTAGTTTCTGTGTAACTGGCTAGTGGTGGCTCGTAAAGTATAAACTATAACGTCTAGTAGTTTGTTTACGGGCACTCGTAACTGGCTATGCTTACTATGTTTAATTCATTAATTTTGAGACCCATTGTCTCAGAATCTGTAAAAAATAGAAGCCTAAAATTTTAGCACGCAGGTTAGCACATTATGCTCTTCAAGTTCTACTACAATGATAAAGATATCTGAATTTCTTGATTTTTTTATAATTATTTATGTTTTGCTCTAAACATTTGCATACAAAAAGAAATATTTTTACGGTTTTATTTTTCAGTGGAACTACATAGTTCTAGTAGTGTAGTCATATCTCTACACACCTAACATACACAGAAAAATTCAGCTTGTTATTTCACTTGGTTTCTGAAATAATGGGTCATTTATCTTTGTCTAAAAAAGTAGACTTTCAGAAAAACGCCTTTAAAGTTTTAAAACAGATTTTTATTTGTTTTAGCTGATTTAAAGTAGTCTAGGTTCATACTCGGGGTCTTCAGTTATGTCGATTTGGTCCTCCAGTTTCTACCCTTTTTCACCAATTCGTCTACTGCTGTCTCTGCCTCAAGTATTCGTTGAAAGTCAATTTTTTTATTACCTCAAACATATTTGATCCTGGTTTGATCCCTGATTTTTGTAAGACTTGATACTTACTAATATTACCTTCACTGAAGGTCAACGCAGCATCATGTGCACCCAAAACCAAAGGATCCAATCCATCAAATATATTTTTTGGCAATCTATTCAAATCAAATGATTTAGCGACTCGTTTGCATTCTGTGTACTACCATGAAGACATTTTTTTTAACACATTAGGATGACTCAGATCAGCAAATATTGGCTTATAACCATTGTGTTATTTCAAAATTGTCCTTTGTAAACACAAAAATTCTCTTTCCAATGGTAAAAACCGCATGTCTCTACGATTTGTTACAAGGGTGTTACAGATTTGTAAAAAATTGTAATATTATCAGCACTTTTGACAGAACTTTTTTTACTCTTTCAAAAAAATAAAAACTTTATTATCAGGCATATTTACATAAATTTTGTATCAAATTACTTTAAAAATATGGAAGATTTGTTAAAGACAAGAAACTAAAACTTGATTTTTGGGTCGATTTTCCGGTTACGAGTGCCCTTAAAGAGGCAAACAAAAATTCCAGTAAAGAAAAGAGAAAGAAAAAAGACTTTAAAGGTGATCATAAGTTAACAAACATAACTTCATATAGGATATCGAAATACACGCTGAAGTATGCTTCCCATGGAAGTAGGGATGCAAGTCTACCGAGACTCCGATGGCAAAGTTCTTAAAACCCGCGTTGTCTAAAACGCAGACGATGGACGTGCACTAAGAAGTGTGCATCAAATAAGACGAGCCGCTTCCGTAATGTATTGAGTTGCGTATACAATAGTGTCCGTACAAAATAATGCGTATTTAATAGAAACGGCCTTGATGTCCTGACTCGCGATGCTACTGGTGGGTGTTAAAATTATGCCGTGTCTTTTCTTCCTGTAACGCTAATGGTCTCTTTGGCACTGTAGTAACATTTTGTCAGGTTTATTCGGATAATAATGCTCTGCTCATTCAGATGAATCGCGAAGCGTGTCGATAACGGGGAAAACAACGGCAGGCCTAATCGATGTATTTATAGTAAACAACTATTTTACACTTTTTTTAATTAGTTTTTAAATCAAATCATTATTCACAGTTGTGTACGAAATTAATAGCTATACAACTTAATTATCAACAATTATTAAACCGAGTTTGTCACTCACAGGTGATAATAATTATTCGACCTTTGTTTTAATTAAATGTGTCAAGGACGAGTTATTGAACTACATTACTTTTATGAAACAATTTTGTCTATAAACTTATAGGTAACTTTAATTTTGTTTGTTTTTAGGATGTTTACACAACCTAATGTAGTTTTTTTATAGGCTATTTTAAAAATTTTTATATTAACATATCCTATAAAAAGTAATTGTACATGTTATCGGGTTAATGCGGGTACATCCTTATGTTCTCTTTCTCCTCAGCTAGTCTTCTCATCTCTTACTTCCCTTTGCGTTCTTGTTCTTTCATGAAGTTTCTGTGGTTCTTTAGATATCAGTGTCTATTTACCCTTTTCAGAACACTCTTAACAGCCGCAAGTATAATGGATAATTTAATTAATGTCCGCCAGTATCACTGGAACTCTACTCCTAGATCTTTTACCATACTTTTGCGTTCCTCTGTCATCAATCTCTGTCAAAATCCAGTGGTTTAAATAATATAAGTGGAAATTTGTAAAATTCGTGGAAGCGCCTAAAATTCGTAGAGGCGAGAGTTATCATTGAGAACTTACATGAATGTTTACAATTTACAATTGTTATGGCCTCCATATGTCACCTTATAGCCACTCCAAACTCCTTGAACATTTTTATATCTAACAGGGAAGCACCGGGAAGCAGAATGATTATGTCCTAATGTAAAGAGAGTACATAGAACAGTAGGACTACCTTAGCGTATGTATAGGACGTATTTCAGGGGCAATATACCATAGAAGAAAAAGAAATATACTGCACATATATAACGAACAAGTAACATGAAATTATACACAACACACATTTCTAAAATTATTTATTAGATGTCCTAATAAAAGTCTCGCTCCAGTATCTTCATAACATTCTTCCTAAAGGCATTAATATTCTGACTGAAACAGCAACGCCTTCGCTGTCACAAACTGCATTCGTCATTCTGATGGACCCGGCCAATGGAGCCAACACACTCTGCCCCAAGTGTCTCAACAAGACATGGGTTCTGTGTCTTACGTAAGGAACTCTGTAACCTATCCTCGAGACATTTATCTCAATAAGACCGTGAATACTCTTTTAAGGGTCACAATACCCCAATGTTCACATTTGGCGTCATACGACGAAAAATTTGACTGATGTCACGATCTTGTAGATATGAAAAACTCGTCTTTGGATTGTCTCAATCTTGTGATCGGTGACGTCCCTTATATATCCACCAATCACTAAACAGTTATTTTAATAATAATAATAATAATAATAATAATAATAATAATAATAATAATAATAATAATAATAAAATAATAAAAGCAATTATTATTATTATTGTAATAACAAGAAGAAGAACCGGAGCAACAACTACTACAACAACAACTGCTGCTGCTGCTACGAAAAGATAAGAATAAAAGACAAATATTTTTTCCAATTCTCACCCTACATTCGTTTTACTGTAGGTTAAACTAGCATATATTGTTGTATATGATATATCCCTATGACGTCATTTTTTCTCAGAAACGTAAATGAAGAGAGTCGACAAATGCTACGTGGGTACCACTAGTTTTGAAACTAGTTTAACATTGCTAAGACTAAAATTAAGTCGTGAGAAAAACTCATGTCTCGTTTAATCAGATAATTTACGCAAGCTAAGTAATACTGACAGAAAACTAAATAGGAATGAGTAAGTCTTTGAATGACCGTGAATACTCTTTTAAGGGTCACAATACCCCAATGTTCACATTTGGCGTCATACGACGAAAAATTTGACTGATGTCACGATCTTGTAGATATGAAAAACTCGTCTTTGGATTGTCTCAATCTTGTGATCGGTGACGTCCCTTATATATTCACCAATCACAAAACAGTTATTTTAATAATAATAATAATGATGATAATAATAATAATAATAAAATAATTACCGTTAGCCTTATTTTAATTTGTAAAATAATTGTTGTGATATAATAATTAATAGATATTATTTATATAAATGAAATAAACAAACACACAACGAAAGGAGAAATTTTACTGACACATAAACGATAAAAAATTATAACAAATAATAGTGATATCAATAAAACTATCAAGTGCTTATGTAAAATTTACTGTAACCAAACACTACTTAATATAACTTAATATGTTTTATAGAATCATATGTCCAATTCCTAATGGGACACCGTATATTGTCTTTAATTTTAATCAGAATAAAACTAATTCTCATTTGTTTATTGAGAAAGTATATTATAAAACTGATTTTTTGTGAATGAGAAATAGAGAGTTGTTGTCACTGGATCCTCATTCGTTGTGTACGTCCCCATTTATTCCGTCCCACAGAATGCAGCCGGAGAATATTAAGAAAGAACGAAGTGGTAGATACCTCTGAGGAATGGTCCCAAGTCTGAACGCTTTCGACACAGTGTCAAGTATGGTTCATTATATTTGTACTACGGTACAGCGCACGTAAATGTAGACTGGTTACCTGAACTCTGATTGAGTGTTGCTCCCTGTCAGTCTGTTGTATGTTAAGTTTAAAGGGGTTGCTGGTGAAGTGAAGACATTGTTTACGAGAATCAGATATTCAGTTATTATTTGTTAGTGACCGATTTTTATTGTTTTTGTGATGATTGTTCATTTATTATTCAGGTATACTAGCTTTCGGTTTAACAAGCAAAAACACTACGAATTAAGTTTAGTAAACAATATCTTATAAAACTAACAAATATTTTGATAACAAATTGATCTAACGAATGAAATAATTTGTATTAACAGTAACCACTCATATTTAAAACGTCACCAAACGTTATTGTAAAATCCAGCCTGCTTTCTTTTCTTAAGCAAGTAAAAGCTATTTTGCGCAAACAAAAAGTACGTGTATTGATCTTTATGGTTTACTACAGTTTAGTGCACCATTTATCCCATGACAATGATTCATTATTGACATATTGAATTAATCAGTAAACAAAATACAAAGGTTGATTATTAGAAAGTATTATTACTAAGGATTTCTTCGTTTCAATGTGAAACCAATAAAGCTCATAATTCACATTATAAATTACTCAAACATTTATATTCTCTTATGCATTTCTCCTTATTCGTGTTAAGAAGACTGTACTGGTGCTATCAAGCTTTGATTCCATGTAACAAACACATATATTTTTCTTTCTCATGGAACTGCAAGAAAGTTAAACATGTTAAACAAGAGTTTGTAAAAGTTTTTTTTATAAAAGTTTATATCTAAGGAATAGCGTAAGACAAGTAGATACTGAGCACAGCAGCAGGGATGTTGAGAATAGCGTACTCGTCATTCTGGGAGAGTTTTGTAGTGAACTTAGAACACAATTTTTATAAGCATCAAACGTTTCCTTTCAAGATAACGAATAATTTGGGTAAAATAGAGAAGGCTATAGCTAAAATAAAACCGTATAAAGTTTTATAATGAATGTGCTTTCACAAAACACCATAAACAACTATGGTGTGAAGAAGGGAGGCCAGAAGACCAAAGCGTGTCTGAGACGCTACAAGAAGGCACCATAGAAAAGAATACGTAGGCCTACAACCAAAAATAAGAAATTTCCAAACCAAACCAAAAATAGGTCTAGATGGGATTAATAGTTAATAAAATGAAGGTGAAGCGCTGCTTCCTTCATCTCATTAACACTGTTTAACAACAGATTAGATTCCAGAGGATTAGAATTTCGCCAAAATTATATCCACATGCAAGAAAGGCGAGAGGAACAGCCTAAGGAGTTATTTGGAAATAATCTTGCTGAACACTGCGTGACAGTGATGATGATCCGAAAAAGGCTTAAGCTTCTGCGCGATGAATGATAGTCAAACGACTGCTGATACACTGTGTACGTAAAGTAAAATAGATCAATTTTTAAATAAATCGATTGTAAACCGAATTCAGCTCTTGGTTTTATTAAAAGCGAGGCAAACTACCTTAGTGAATCGAATATTACATAAGTTCGCTCACGTTTATTAGTACTGTGCGTGTATGACGCATGAAAGGAATACACTCCATATTAACTTGTCGCTTGGGAAATAAAAAGACTATGATAGTTTTAATCAGTAAGCAATTCCAATTACTTCATTCATTATATACGAGGTAATTTTACACAGAGCTGTAGACCAATAAGGTGTCTCGCGTATTGGCATCTTAGTTTCATATGTACCCACTCCCCAACATCATGGATAACACATCACACGTAGTTACAAATCTTTTTATTACCAGTATGCTGCCTGTGCTCCAGAATTCTCTCTCTATTTGGAACGAAGTACATTTATTATTACTTAAATTCTACATTAGATCATTTTTTAAATTATAGTTAAAATGAAAAAACTCGAATACTTTAGTATTTCTTCAGAAACACAGGAGTAGTAGAGCACACAATCGTACAATAAACTCTAAGAATTAGAAACACAGGAGTAGTAGAGCACACAATCACACAATAAACACTAAGAATTAGAAACACAGGAGTAGTAGAGCACACAATCATACAATAAACACTAATAATTAGAAACACAGGAGTAGTAGAGCACACAATCACACAATAAACACTAAGAATTATAAACACAGGAGTAGTAGAGCACACAATCACACAATAAACACTAAGAATTAGAAACACCGCAGTAGTAGAGCACACAAACATACAATAAACACTAATAATTAAAAACACAGGAGTAGTAGAGCACACAAACATACTGTACAATAAACACTAAGAATTATAAACACAGGAGTAGTAGAGCACACAATCATACAATAAACACTAAGAATTAGAAACACAGGAGTAGTAGAGCACACAATCATACAATAAACACTAAGATTTAGAAACACATGAGTAGTAGAGCACACAATCATACAGCAAACACAAAGAATTAGAAACACAGGAGTAGTAGAGCACACAATCTTACAATAAACACTAAGAATTAGAAACACAGGCGTAGTAGAGCACACAATTATACAATAAACACTAAGAATTAGAAACACAGGAGTAGTAGAGCACACAATCACACAATAAACACTAAGAATTAGAAACACAGGAGTAGTAGAGCACACAAACATACTGTACAATAAACACTAAGAATTATAAACACAGGAGTAGTAGAGCACACAATCATACAGCACACACTAAGAATTAAAAACACAGCAGTAGTAGAGCACACAATCACACAATAAACACTAAGAATTATAAACACAGGAGTAGTAGAGCACACATTCATACAATAAACACTAAGAATTAGAAACACAGGAGTAGTAGAGCACACAATCATACAGCACACACTAATAATTATAAACACAGGAGTAGTAGAGCACACAAACATACTGTACAATAAACACTAAGAATTAGAAACACAGCAGTAGTAGAGCACACATTCATACAATAAACACTAAGAATTAGAAACACAGGGGTAGTAGAGCACACAATCATACAGCACACACTAATAATTAAAAACACAGGAGTAGTAGAGCACACAAACATACTGTACAATAAACACTAAGAATTATAAACACAGGAGTAGTAGAGCACACAATCATACAGCACACACTAAGAATTAAAAACACAGGAGTAGTAGAGCACACAATCATACAGCACACACTAAGAATTAAAAACACAGGAGTAGTAGAGCACACAATCACACAATAAACACTAAGAATTAGAAACACAGGAGTAGTAGAGCACACAATCATACAGCACACACTAATAATTAAAAACACAGGAGTAGTAGAGCACACAAACATACTGTACAATAAACACTAAGAATTATAAACACAGGAGTAGTAGAGCACACAATCATACAGCACACACTAAGAATTAAAAACACAGGAGTAGTAGAGCACACAATCATACAGCACAGACTAAGAATTAAAAACACAGGAGTAGTAGAGCACACAATCACACAATAAACACTAAGAATTAGAAACACAGGAGTAGTAGAGCACACAATCATACAGCACACACTAATAATTAAAAACACAGGAGTAGTAGAGCACACAAACATACTGTACAATAAACACTAAGAATTATAAACACAGGAGTAGTAGAGCACACAATCATACAGCACACACTAAGAATTAGAAACACAGCAGTAGTAGAGCACACAATCACACAATAAACACTAAGAATTAGAAACATTCGGATTTCGGTTACAATTCCTTTTAGTCTGACACGCTGCTGGACTTTCACAATTTTTCAAATTTGTTATCTCTTCACTGGATCCTAGAATCCAAAAGTTTTTAAATTTAAAACTTAACACTACAATCCAAACATTAACACATCATTCAGATATTAGTTAAAATTCTTGATAATTTAATTCCTACATGAAGTCTTCCGATTATCAAAATTTTACCCACTTTTTGTGCTGAGACGTCCAAATATTTTGAATATTTCAAAATGAATACTATATTCAGATTGTGGTAAAAATTCCCTTTAATTAGACACCATACATTTGCTTTTGTAACTGTTTCACAATTGTGAACCCCTCACATTTTTGCCTACCACCCCTCCCCATTTGAGAGGAATAAAAATTATAAACAATACGTTTCTGTAGGGTAAAATTATGGACACGTATGCTGAATTTTACGAAAATCGGTTGATGCGTTAAAAACTTATAATGAGACGTACCCCAAGTAGACAGATAGACTACCAATGATAGACAGACAGTAGACAGGCGGACAGACTGATGCCAAACTGTCGAGTAAAAACTGATAAACTTTAGTTTTGTATTTCGACGCACCTTTTTTCTAAAAATACGATCGTCTGGAACTTACCTAATTTAACATCTGTATCATAATTCCTATCATTGCAAACGTCATTTCCCAAATAATTAAAATGGCTCACCTGTTCTAGACCGGCTGTGTTCTTTGAACGTTTTGAGTAAATTAATTAATTTCCCCATTATAAGGTACCAGCATATAGATGGGTAAGTCATGTGGAGGGGCTGCCCCCCTTACGGGGCACGACTCCCAGTAACTTTTATTCGGGATTGTCGTCCCCTAGCCATTGATGCCTCAATACCCAACTGCAAGGCAGCAGTAAAATATAACAATAAGACGCAGTATTATGGCAGACTAAATCCAACTAGATTCTCGAGTGTGATACTCCAAAGATAATGATCGAGATTCCTTACGTCCTAACTTGGTACCGGCGGCCACTGCTTTCCTCCACCAGGAACATTTATCGGCCGGTCTAGATCCGTACTGTTCTGCAGCAACAGGGTCACCTATTGTAGGATGTGGCACTTCACCACCCAATACAATAATTTAATTTTTTACACATTACAAAATAGTTAAATTACTAAATAAAATTTTTAAAAGTAAAAAGACTTCTAGCAAAATATACAATATGAAAACCAGATTCGAAGACACGGATCAATTAAACATCGTGCAAAGTAAACAAAAGTACAAAATTATATTTTTCGAAGTTCAACACATGTACCGAAACATTCACACTGACGATACTATAAATATTGTAATAAATAATAGGTGTCACTGGTTTTAAATTATTTTTAATGAGTAAACAATTTGAAAGGTGTGTAAATGTATTAGGCTAATATAATGAACTAAGTACAAGAAAAGTATTCAAAAGTATTCAGCTCGATCTGTCAGCATGTGAGTACACTTTCTTTTATCATAAATAAAATTATTTTTTATATTTAAGTTCTTCTTGTAATAGTACTTTAACATTTAGAATATGCTCACATTCTTTAAAATATTATGCTTTGCTTAAAGCACATGCGTTTGTGGCAGTGGGGAAATTTAGGTTAGCTATGTGGGGAAAAGAGGTTAGATTGACCTGGCAAGACTGGGTCCCTGGTCATCATATATTACGGTGTCACCGTATAACCAATATAATTAATAAAGCACTAGAACACAAACAGTGTTGCACAGTCGCATTTCTGGACATCCAGGATTTTGACAAATTATGGCATTATGGACTACTACACGAAATCAGAAAATCCTTCTCTCAACTTATTTTAATCTGCTGAAATCTTACCTACACAAACGTGAATATCCGAAACCTAGGTTAACGGAAAAACATCTAGCCGTTACTACATAAAATAGAGTTCGTCAAGGAAGTAATTCTTGACCTTCCGTTGTATGTCCTGTACACTTCCGACTACCAACCACCAGAGAACCAACAACTGCTGACGACACAGCTATCTTTTCAACTAATGAAGATCCTACAGTCTTCACGACCGGCTCAGTCTCATTGGAGAATGGCTACGAATATGGAAAATCAAGGCCAACGAATCCAAGTCGTCACACATTACATTCACCTTACGAAGAGGCAATTGCCCCACAGTTTATCTCAACCACGTCGAAATACCGCAAAAAAAAAGAGTAGCGAAACCCCTAAGGCTTCATTTAGACGCTAAACTTACGTGGAGACACCACATAAAACAGAATAGAAAATAACTAGATTTAAGATTTAAGGAAATCTATTCTCTCCGTAAACAACAAACTTCTCTCTATAAAACTGTCCTTAAACCCATATGGACTTATGGAATCGAACTTTGGAAACTGCGCCACAAAATCTAAGGTAGCAATTATACAGCGATTCCAATCAAGATCCTACGAGCTATCGCAGATACTCCGTGGTATGTGTCCAACCTCATTGTGCACACAAACGTCCATATTCCGTACGTCCGTGAAGTCATCAACCAAAGTGGTACTAGACACCATACAAGACTTTACGACCATCGTAACCTGCTGATCATGCCACTTCTACAGCCTTCAATCGAGGGAAGATTGAAAAGAGTTTGACGAGCCGACCGTGAAGGACCACGAGGTGACATCGCTGGATGGAACACCTCTTCACGCCATCTAGTTGTACATTTCTTATGTGTGTAAACGAATCAGCAGATTACCTTAAAGATTGTATTTTCTGACTGCTAATAAATAAATTTAAAAAACTGACCTGGCAACACTGCTGTTCCATTTCATCTATTTCGTTTCACACTGAACTAGTTTACTTCACTAGGAGCGCGCGAGGTTTACAGGAGTGAGCCGGACACCGTACAGTAGTCTCACTTCAAAAAGACAGCAAATTTAATAAGATTTTCTACACGTTTTACTGCACGTTTGAAACAGCTTCGATTTTTTTTACTGCACGGCCTAATAAACGGAACGTTGCTAAAGAACACTTACCAAAGTTCGCGAAAAGTAACTAGACTAATTTGTACACGTAATTCCTACTTCGTGGCATTCCATTCATGAGCGAATCCTTACGTAATCCCGTTATTTGTAACCTACACGTAACAGTATACTCGTGCCGACAATGGAAACTGAATTACCTAATTACCCAACAGAACAATGGCAGTGTGTAAACTGATGTCAAGAACGCGTTGTTACTGGAATACATACGGCTGCTATTCCTTTTTTATACTTTACAAAACGTATATACACATGTAAATTTGCGTACATGCATGCACGTGCTCAAAATAAACACGGCATTTATACATTTATATAAATGTGATTGGTGTGATTGGAAAGTTTTAAGACAAGTACCGCCACTGCTCTATAGGAGGGGCTAGGTTTGCCCGCGGGTGTGGAAGGGGAAGCTTGTTTTTTCGTTGAAACGTTGTGAAACGATCACCGCGACATCTTTTTTCAGTAGAGAGTGGCATCCTGGTGAGTGAGGAAGTGTGATCGGGTCTTGGCGGATTTTTGATTTTGCAAAATGGATGAAAAACCGGAACAATGTGTTTGTGTCAATTTTGTTTTAAAACCGGGAAATCAGCTTCGGAGACTTATGAACTCTTACAAACAGCTTTCGGGGATAAATGTCTGAGCCGGTCAAATGTTTTTATCTGGTTCAACAGATTCAAAGATGGCCGCGAATTAGTCGAAGACGACCCCCGGTCCGGCCGGCCTTCCACTTCAAAAACCAACAAAAACATTGTGAAAGTTCGCGATTTAGTGCGCTCTGACCGTAGACTTACAATTATGGAGATGGCTAATGAACTGAATTTACGTTTCTACGCGGTTCAGTCAATTTTAAGTGAAGATTTGAACATGCGTCGAGTGTCCGCGAAATTCATTCCAAAATTGTTGTCAGACCAGCAGAAACATTACCGACTTGAAGTGTCCCAAGAATTGTTTAATCGGGCCGAAACTGACCCAGATTTGTTAAATAGGGTAATTACAGGCGACGAAACATGGGTTTATGGGTATGACTCAGAAACAAAGACACAATCATCGTAGTGGAAGGGTCCAAGTTCGCCACGACCGAAAAAAGCGCGACAAAGTCGGTCGCATGTGAAGACAATGTTGGTGGTTTTTTCAATTCTACGGGTATCGTGCATCACGAATTTGCCCCTAGTGGGCAGACAATCAACCAGGAATACTATAAAAGTGTCCTTCAGCGTTTGCGCGAAAATTTGCGGAAGAAAAGACCTGCACTCTGGCGAGACAAGAATTGGGTCCTCCACCACGACAACGCTCATCGTGCGTTCTCAATCACGGAATTTTTGGCCAAATTAAAAATTCCTGTGCTTCCGCAACCCACCTATTCCCCTGATATAGCCCCTGCCGACTTCTACCGCATATAACCTACGGAATCCACAGGAAAACCATATTAGTGGAGCAACCCGGATCGTGGCAGATACCGAAAACGGATAAACCAAGTAGGAACAATATTGTAAAAAGGGACTGATTTTCTGAGTACCGACAAGGCAAACCAGTTAAGAAAGGAAGAAGAAAATAATGATAATTAAAACAAAAATAAAGTAAATAATCACTCTAGACTTAAGAAAATAATGATAATTAAGAAAACATAACCAAAACTAAAGAAAATCTAATAAGGAACAAAAGGGGAATATAAACGGAAAAATAAGAAGGAAAAAGTATTAAACTAACAATGAATTAAGACAAAATATTATTTAGAAAATATAAAAAGGGATTCATTAGAAAGAAAACAGGGTAAAGCGAAAACAAACTGAGACATAGAGTACATCAAAGTAAACACTACAAGGGGTGCTGACAACAGTCTTGATCAAAACATGAGCGAACACTTCAGGAATGAAACGAAACGCAGGAGAATAAAAAGGAGAGAATACGCACGCTGTCCATAAACCAGATACAATTATAGGAGCCACAGGTAAATAATATAAAACCCAAAAGCAGAAAATAAACCTGAATGTTACGGCAAAAGGAATAGGAATTCCTATGGTGTTATTAGTAACCCAAGGGTTACTCTTTAAGGTATAAACAGAGTGTTGTATGCTACGGCGCCACTCTGCGATTATGAATGATCCGCTGAGATAATAGGAAGCACAAGTGCCCCTCAGGACAGGAATTCATACTAAGTTAGGGAAATTGTTAGGGTACCCATAGGAAACAAATATACCGTAACATAACCAGAATTATGGCAGGAAAGACTGCAGGAAATCAGGGCATTCCAAGGAAAAGGATATACAGAGATCATGAGTGTGGCACAAAAGAAGAGGTTTGTGAACAATTACAATAACTACTGCATCGTATTCTCCAACTCACCGAATAAAGCGAAGAATTTAAATAATATCCGGTTAAACAGTTGTTAAAGAAAGCTGTAAGAAAGTAAATCCAGCGCATGATAAAAGAAGATATTATAGGAAAAAGTAGTTTGTCAATTACCAGCCTCATTGTAGCAATACCCCAAGGAATATATAACCAAACCGAGATAAAGAGGTTTTATGAAAAGTGAAGACAGTTTTTGTAGATTTTTCCCATTTATTTCAGTAACTCCTAAAACTACCATTACTGAAATAACTTGTCTTAAACGGGGGGCTTTATGTAACGTGTCGTTTCACCAAACATAAAACATAACATACTAACTAAAAGATAATTTACTGACTGTAATAAACTATGGCTGACAATGACCAAAAACCAAGAAGTTAATGATCCCAGGACAAAAGATGTAAATAAATAAGTAATTAATCACACTGTTCAGTACATTTACATATGTTTTTATTTATGTTAAACTAATTCATTGTAATAAGACAATTTATATTATTATTGAAAACTTCATTACTAGTTAAAATGTAAATAAATCTAATTTAACTATGGGGAGGTCTGCGTACCTCAGACCTTTATTTTATTTATCAAGAAAAAAAAATTACATAAAAGTGAATTATTTAAGTTTTACAAATATAATAAGATGAAACTATAATTATAAAAGTGGTATGGTATATTATTAATTAGAAATGGTACACCAAACCTGTGACCCATAAAAAATATAGCCATGGCCTTTAACTAAAGAAATTAATGTTTTGAGTGGAAGAAGATTGTTAAAAATTGTGAATTGCAAGCCAGAACGTTTAAGATAAATGACTGCTGAGTTGATGGAAATTGAAGATCAATAAAAGCTGAGATGACCAGGAAAACCAACCCAAGACCTAGAGGAATGATGTTTTGGCAGAGAGAGACCAAAATATCCAGGTGTCCAGGAGCAGAATCAACGAATAAATCCATTGGGAAAACTGCAAAGTTGGTGAGATCATACCACAAAAACAATAACTGAAAAAAAAAACAATAAAAAAATATATAAATAATAATAATTGTGAATTACTTTAGTACACTATTATGAAAATAGTCGTTAATCATTAGAGTTTTTTGTTATAGTTTCTAGTTGTTTAAAAGAACCCACAAACATTCAACAGACATTAACAACACTATATTACCAAGTCTCATGGATAAAAATTATATTGTCTGTTCTATGTGTAAATTGTACCAGACTTTAACGATACTTGTATATTAACCCTGAGATTCAGATAAATAATCCTCTATTTAAAAACAAAACACAGATTTTTTTTATTTAGTTACAAATGAACTTCAGAGATACTAATTATTTTAATATTACATATTGGTGATCCCAACACAGGGCTGAACAAAATAAAAGTATCAACGACGAACGAATAGGAAGGTATTAACTGAATATTACATTTTGACGCTCAAAAGTGGGGCCTTCCACATTCACAGAATACATAAGGATGATTATATTTATTGAATATTACATATTGGCGAACCCAACAGTGGGGCTAACGTCAAAAACAGAATATTATATATATATATATATAGATTGATAGATAGATACCGGTATGTAATATCTTCAAATAATAAATAATTCTGCAAGTAAACATTTATTTTATTTCCACATAACGCATGTTTCACAGAAATTATTCTATATCTTCAGAGGGTTTATAACGTATAATTGAATTGTTTCGTCGATTATAATAAGACTAAAGAATAACCGATTTTATTTCGATTTAAATTTTCGATTGTTGTAATGTTTATTTACGTAGTCAGCTGTTTATTAAATATTTAATGTTTTATTTTTATTATTTTAATAAACGTATAATTTTAAATAAATCATCTTGTTTTGTTTTTACTTGCATTTGTTCTTTAATTAGTAGATTATTATTGTTGTATTTGTAAATATTAAAATTTTCCTAGATATTCAGTTTGTTACCTTTTTGTACGTTTTTAATTAATTTGAATGTTTGGAAATTGATGCTTATTATCTAAACAGCGGGTGGCTAAGTATAACAGCGGGTGATTTAATTATAATATAAATTAACGGATAATCGATTTTTATTTGATTATTATAGAGAAAAATGGTTTGAACGCTCAGAATGCCTAAGGACCGATGAAAAGAAGAAGAAGAAGAAGAAGAAGAAGAAGAAGAAGAAGAAGAAGAAGAAGAAGAAGAAGAAGATACCAGGCCCGGTACATGTGGAACAAGGCGTGTTCTGAAAACATGTAAAATGAAAATTTCAAGGAAAGTAACAAATAAAATATTAAGGGACACTGTCAGAAGTAAAAAACTAAGGAAGGAATTATAAATCGAGGAATGCCATTTTTGATTCAGTACAGGAAAAAAAGGAACATGATGATCCTGTAAGCTGTATGAAGGACAATTCTAGGATACTGAAATTAGCAAGTTTCAAGAACGGTGCGTGGACCAAATATGACAGACCAGGGCAGGTGGAAGGAAGGAAATAATTCCGAAGATTTAGAACTGTAAACATACTTTCATTTAAAATTCAATACAGTTCTGTCCTTGTAGAATCGGAAGCCTTGAACTTGGTTAGTTAGAACGAACGCCATATTTTAAACGTAAATGCAAAAGTAAGATTACACAATTCGGTTTAGGCCAATTAACTCATGAACATCAGATAAATAAAACGTAAAAATTCTTTGTTTAAAGTGTGTTCTAGTATAAGAAACAGTGTCGTTTACCTTGGAAAAAAGGAAAAACGACGAGCCAAGGATAAAATAGTTTCAGTAGTCGGCATATAATAAATTTTATTTAAAAATTTGGTGTTCTGTCATTAGTTTGTTATTTTTAAAAATATGGTATATACAGTATTGCTTGTAAATAAACAAAAACGTTTTGACGTTTGTTTCAGTAGAATAAACACTCATAGACCGAGAAATCTTACCCTTCATAAGGAATTACTAAGGCTTGAATTGGTGTACACTGTGCCAATTGCTCGATCGGTTTTTACATTGAAATGGTCTCCGATGGTGTGGCCGAAACGTCAGTGATAGTGATGAATGATAGCAGTAGACCACGGCCTAATAGCCCTGCAGAAAGTAATTTCACTAATCCTATTACCAACGTGCTTATGATTATGCTTAGTGGGTAAGCATACGGGTAAGCATGTTATTAACATGCTTATGCTTAGGTAAAAATAATTCTAAAACTGAGCCAGTCCACTCGAGAGACGAAAGTGAACTTTTTGATACCCGATTCATCAGAATCAGTCCAGCTGTTTCCTCCCTACAAGCACATAAACAAACTTACGGAGTTGGATAAAATCGAATACCTATCAATTAACCCAAAAACATCCTGGTGTGTACTACGTTCCAAACGGAACCCATAGTCTGATGTAATTACATTACTCAAACTGGTTTCATTTTCTACGACGTAAAACGTACTGTTTACGTTCTGTCATTATTTTTATTGTCGTCATTATTCCGACGTAACGCAACAACGTATTTGCATACCTGACAGCGATTTCCATATACATTGCATAAACTACGTAATTTCCTGTAATAAACGAAACTAAATTATATTTGATAAACAACAAAAAGTATTTCAGAGAATTCCCAGATTTTCTGTAAACTTACGAACTCGTCTCACGTTTCGAGTGTTTGTGATTTTTTTTTCTTTTAAGGTTGTCCGTGTATCGGTGAAGGACTTGTAGAGTTATCTCTAGAGACAATCGCGCCGCTCTGTCAACGGCACGAACAAAGACGACAATTTTATACATGACCCGAGAAGCGAATTCCATGAAAGTAAAGAAGGAACGAGCGCAAGAAAGAGTCGCCAATGAATGGACGAATCGCTCAGGACACGACTGCCTTGAATTACGTTTAACCTTCATTGTATGCATTTTGCTCTAAGGAAGGTTATAAATTGTTGTTTATTAAAAATTTTCTGTATGTGTAAAAATAGAAACTAAAACAACTATGGTAATACGCTTTAGGAAAGTTTTAATCGCCCATTGTTATGTCAGCAATTTTTCTTTTCACATAATTATTTTTATGACGGAATTCAGTGGCTGTGATTTCCAAACTTTTTTGCAGTAATCTTTATAGTTATAACACTGCTCGGATAACGCAAATACGAAGTGTGACAGCTGTGAGCTTTGGACAAGAACTCATTGTTTAAGGCACAATTGTTAATCTCCCCGATTACCAGTTTCCTAAAAGTGTTTTGCAGTTACTTAATTCATATCTATGCGATGGAATTATAGACATTCTGCAACCTGAGATCCTTCAAGTACTGTACTGTTAATTGCAAGCAGTTCGGCAATAGTTTCTTGAGACAACAACAGTTTCTTAGGCGAAAAACTGCAAGAGACAAACTCTGATTTTTAGGGAGGAGGGGGTGCATTAAAATCTATCGTGTTCAATGTGATTCCCAACGCTAACTTAGCCTACTTCCGGTCAATTCTCTTTTGGGAAAAATAGGTCTACGTCTTTCTGACCTAAACAGTAGTTGTGAACATTCTCCGGACGAGTTTAATAAGTGGCGTACGATGTGCCCTCGATCATGATGGCAAGATAGGAGTCCGACAAACGTTGAACGAGATGGTCCAGTGATATAAAAAGTATTGTAAAACGATATTGGATTCAGGCATGCGCAAAACGGAAGTAGCAGAACTCAGGGTTACTTGAAATTTAAATTACATGAATTACATTTGTAATGTGCGGCAAATAATGGCCACGACGTGTTCGGTTGAGAAAAGCGACATTTACATGGAAACATAACTCTAGTCTTCGTAAAAAGTTTTTTATTCGGTATGAAAATCAATTACTTAAATTTATTTAACTGACTACCAACTAAATGTTCTCAGAGGGAATGTTAATTTACGTCGTAGTGTAATTATTTATTGAGTATTAGGTCTGTTTTACTTTGTATGTACGTGTGATGGAACTTTGGCAGTAACTTTTTAGCAATTTATTTATTGTAAATTATTTAGGACAACAAAAAATCCAATATAAAACAGCTTTTAGAAAAACTGGACTTCAATTTTGTAAGTTGTATGAATTTATGTACAGGAGTATTTTCATTATGTATGCCCGTTTCCCTAACCTTATAACGCACAAGTAGACTAATTTGATTTGTCAAACCTTTTTGTTTTCCTATCATATTCAGGTACGTATTTAAGATCATTGAGACTCCCGGCAATTTCTTGAAGTAAGGTACCTTCCATCCAGAAATCTTAATCTGTGTTGTAATTTTAATCATTCTTCCTCCACCAAAATAACCATTTTTATTATACCTTTGCTGCATTAATAATTACATGTAACATGTGTACAACTAAAATTTTCGGCCTTAAATCGTTTAAAAATTAAAAATAATTTCGTGGCTACAATATGTTCTTAAAATTTTATACGGGCAGCAATATGTAAAACCTTTATTCTCATTAAAGATACATGCAGTAATTTTACATTACGTTCCTAATACAAAACAACGAAAGCGTCTTCTTCTTCTTCTTCTTCTTCTTCTTCTTCTTCTTCTTCTTCTTCTTCTTCTTCTCCTCCTCCTCCTCCTCCTCCTCCTCCTCCTCCTCCTCCTCCTCCTCCTCCTCCTCCTCCTCCTCCTCCTCCTCCTCCTCCTCCTCCTCCTCCTCCTCCTCCTCCTCCTCCTCCTCCTCCTCCTCCTCCTCCTCCTCCTCCTCCTCCTCCTCCTCCTCCTCCTCCTTTTTCTATATAGTCTTAATTTCCTGTTTTTCTTCACGCATCAAAAGTATTTGGTAGAGGTGAAGTCACCTTTTTATATCTTCTGTGGTCGACCAGTATTCCGTTTTCTCAACGGTTTAGAATCTTGCAATATTGTTATTAATCTATTGGCGATTGCCCTGCGAACATGGTCATTCCATCTTCTGTTTCTCCTTCTGACAAATCTGACTACATCCTCTATTTGACATTGTCGTCTTACTTCACTATTTCGTATTCTATCACGTCTCGTTTTTCTAACAATAGTTCTGAGTATACTCATTTCTATCGTCTTTTAACAGTTTTCTGTTATTGTCAACCCGCGTGTCAGCGTGTCAGCTACGTAAGCAATGGTCATACCACCATCCTGTATATTTTAATTTTCCCTTCAACCCTCAGGTATTTATTTTTTCCAGGTTACATCCCTTAAATAACCAGAAGTACGAACTCCTTTCATTGCTATACGATCTCTGCCCCATCGGTATTTGGTGAATGGATTGAGTAGCTCACTAGATATTGATGGGTGCAGGTTCCAAACCCGGATAAAAGAGAAGGGTTCCAGGCCCGGCTACAACTTACCTGTGTAAAACACTCTACGTACTCATAGGACCACGTAAAGCCGCGAAATCAGGGCAAAAGATCAACCTTTCAAAAATATTTAATGTCTAGTTATTATTGTTTTTATCGAAACATGTAGATACAATACGGTAGTTAATAAACTCTTTTAATGAACTTCTTTTATATATTGTAACGTATATCTTTAAATCTGGATGTGTTGATTTTATTTATTGTGTAATTCTTTCGTTAAAATAAACCACGGGATCCTTTGCCGTTTTTTTATCTCCTTTCAGGTATTACAGTTAAGTTGATAGGGAGAGAGAGAGAGAGAGAGAGGGAGAGAGAGAGAGAGAGAGAGAGAGAGAGAGAGAGAGAGAGAGAGAGAGAGAGAGAGAGAGAGAGAGAGAGAGAGAGAGAGAGAGAGAGAGAGTTCCTCTCTTGGTGTACTGTTTTATCGTTTTATTTAAACGCGCTTTGCATCAGCTGTTTTCAAGGTGATAACCAGTGACAGGTTATGTTGGCCGTTGTACTTCATACGCTATGATGATAACTGCGCTAACTTTCGCACTCTTCTCTGCTATTCACCGGTTTCCTGTAACAAATCTGCTATCTACAAAGAATAATACAAAGTCAATTCCCTAAAACAAAGGTATTTATTGATTGAAATTGGTTTATTTTCTGGAAACTCTTAAATCCAGTTCATCGATTTTCAGATCGACTATTATCGAAATTACAACAGTTTTCGATATAAGTTTTTCTATAACACAACAGTTATATTCAATTATAGTTATTAGTAAAATTAATAGATTATTTATCTCAGGGTTATTTGGGGATTCTTTGAGCTGTAAGAAAGTCAGAAATGCTTAGATAAGGGTATCATACTTTACAATAAATAATATTTTTATTCTTAAAGTCTAGGTCAATAAGTTCGTTTTTTAGACGCCAGAGCGCAGACTACTCGAATTCATACCGCTTGCAAGAAAGAAATATGGCTGCTGTGAAGTTCTAATGAGACCACGTTTTTACTGTTGTGGATTAAATAAATAAAGTTTAAAATGTTCTCACTAGGTTTTCTTATAAATTGAATTATGTTGTACTGGTTTCTAGTGTTCGTTACTTGGTGGTGATGTGAAGTTTTTTAGTTTATGAAGGTAGGCTTTCTCACCAACGTAATGACTGTTTCAAATTTTTCAAGCGATCTTATGGTCAGACAAATTTTTAATGTTCTTGGATATTTCCGCATCAATTAGTATGTTTCAATGGATGTCTCAGACTTAGTTTCTTATGCTGAATCGTTTCGTCAATTTTGAATAGTGAATGGTTCAAACTGTAGTTAATATTTTTGAAAATTGCTGGACATTATTTCTGTCATCTACACTCTTGATATCAAATTTTAACAATTCCCTTCTCATCTTGTTACCTCTGTTACCGTTAGTAACCAAGAAATTGATGAGTTTTTATTGGCTAACCTAGGTACAGTTTTAGTAAATAGGCTAGTATTAAGATATTATTAGTGCTTTCATTTTTTAGGAAAAATACTCCTTTATAAATGTTAACTCTAATTAAATTTAATTTACATAATGTTTTTCTTCATATTATTACATAAAGTTAAATACTTGTATGTTATAATTTAGTGGTTATAATCTATAGTTTTTTTATTAACAAGATTCTTGTTTTTAGGCACTATTTTCCCTTAACATTATTTTCTCATACCAATTACATAAACTTATTTAATGTACCTTTCAGTCATTACCTGAAAGTGTTTTTTATTACATTTAGTTTTCTTTTATATTGTCAGTTTATTATTTGTTTTTAATTAGTTTATTTCTGACTTTTATTTCTGTAAATGTATTACTGCTCTAGGCCCTATTTTATCTTCCACTATCTCTTTATAATTTATTCTAATTAGCAGTGATTAATTTCTTCCCTAACCCTGGATCTTTCAAACAATAAACATAATAACATTTTACTTACATTGATATTGCCTTTGTGGCCTAACAAAATAAAACTATAATAACTTACTACTAAACTTATTGTTTATTACTATAGTTCTGCATCTTTATCACAACTGGTGATTGATGTCTTTTAATATTACATATCATACTATTTTGCACTTTGTGTACACTGCACTTCTATAGCACCACTCATTACACTGTTTTTTCACTACTAAAGTGTTTATTGTTTAGTGTAAAGATTATACAAATGTTTTATAGTATGATACTTAAAGGTCATTCATTTCTGACTTGGGGAATGGGATACCTACTGACTTTTATTATTATTTTAATAAAAAATAATAATAATAGGTATTTCTTTATATTTTTTATTAAAGAATATCGTACCTTTAGTTTACTCGGTATTAGGCACTGATTATGTAATGTTACATAAAGCTCCCCCACTAGAACATGTTTATTTTTTATTTCAGCATTAAAATTTAACTGTTTGATTCATAATCATTCGCCTTCTTTTATTCTTCTTCATAATACAGTTTCATCTCTGTCTGGTTATATACCCCTTTTAGTTTATTGTTTGGAATTGACTTTATTTCATAGGTATTGTTACCATTTTTACCTGGGTTATTAAGTATGGCCCAGTATAAAGTATTAGTAACTTCCTTGCTATACCCTCTATAGAACTAGGTAGTTGTCTATTTTTAATTAATACTTTATCTCCTAATTTATATTGGATAATTCTTTTCTTCTTTCCTGTTTCTCTTTTGTACAGAAGTTCAGCCTTATGAAGCAGCCTATTATGCATTTCAATTTTAGTATACTCAACTCTCTCTCCTGGAGGAAAATTAACTAATGATACTATTTCTCGTGGTGGTGGTTTTTCGAACATCACTTGATGACGACTGGTCCCAATAGTTTCGTGGTATGCCCAGTTAAGGAAAGTTTCAGCTGGTTCAAGATACTGGCTCCATTCACTATGTTCATGGTGGCAATAGGTCCGTAAAATTCTCCCAACTTCTCTCAAGACACGTTCTGCAGGATTACTATTAGGATGATATACCGATGTCTTATATGTTCTTGTATCACATTTCAACAATTCCATCTTCCACTTCTTTCCTCGAAACTGTATCCCATGATAGTAAATGATCGGTTACAATAGTTTCTGGTTTTCCCACTTCTACCATGTACTTATGAATAATAACTTCTAAAATCTTTTTGGTGGTAGCTCTACTGCTGGGGTAGAGTTTTGTGTACTTTGTATAATGATAAAAAATAATTACTATGTATTTAAACCTATGTCTTCCTTCATTTCTGGGAAAGGGGCCACATATGTCGAGCAATGTTTTCTCAAGTCTGCGGTTAGATGTTATAGTAATCATAGCTCCTGTTCTTTTCTCATTATTTACTTTCACTAATTGGCATATTTTGCAATTTTTTATGACTTGTCTCACTCGTTTATTGATTGCTTTTATGTACCAATGTTCTGATAATGCTTTGATTACTTTGAGTGGTCCCATTTGAGTGATAATCCTTTCTCTAATTTTGATTAATTTGGAGTCTGTTCTTTGATCTTCTTTTAATCTGCCGATTACTTCCTGTAACTCTTTCTTGGATTTTAAAATATAATATATTTTACTAATACTCTCCTGCTCTACTTCAAATGTTCCCTTTTCTAGGTTCACTCGTGACAGGCTGTCTGCTATGATATTCTTTTTTCCAGGTACATATTCGCAATCTAAATTGTATTCTTGGAGTATCAACACCCATCTGGTGAGCCTACCGTGGTTCAGCTTACAGTTTCTTAAAAACGATATTGACCTATAGTCGGTCCTAATAGTTACTGGGTAGCCCAATATAAATGTACGTAATTTTAAACAAGAAAAACAACACTCAGTAGTTCCTTTTCGGTCACTGTATAATTTCGTTCACAACTCCTCAGGACCCTGCTTGCAAAGCTAATTACCCAATGATTGCCTTCCTCATCTTCCTGATATAATTCACTTCCAAGACATTGTATGAACACGGCCACAGAATTTACCAAGCCAAAAGGTAATTCTGATAATTAAAAGTTTGAAATGATAATTTCGTCCTTCAAATATAAAAGCGTTATATTGTCTACTGTAAGGGTGCAATTCTATCTGCCAATAGCCGCAGACGGCGTCCCAAGTACTCATGTACTTACATCCATAAAATTTCTTCATTATCTCATCAATCTCATCTGGAGATGTGCGGTCATTAATGAGCATCTTATTTAATTCTCGAGCGTCGAGGCATAATCTAACTTGACCATCTTTCTTTGGTATAGCTACCAGTGGACTAGTGTATGGGGAGTTGCTTCTTTCAATTATGTCTTCCATGACCATTCTTTGAATTTATTTTCGTGCTGCTTCTTTTAAAACTTGAGCGATAGGATAAGACCTTTTATTAAAATTTACATTGTCTTTAAACTTTAACTCACACAAGACGTTTTTAGCTTTTCCTGGTGATTTAGAAAATAACGTACTTTATCTATTATAGATTTCTATGAGTTGATGTTTCTCTTCTACACTTATTGTTTCCTGGGCCTGCCTACCTTGAAACTCCATTATCTCTTCTATCTTCCTCTGCCACATCTCTGAATCCGTTACTTTATTATTCTTACCTATGGTTAACCTATTATTTTCCCTAACATAATATGAGTTCAGACACTGAGGGGCACTTTGGCAACCAATTATCTCAGCCGATAACTCACCTTCTTCTGTACTCAGTGTAACCTTACCACTGGCCAGATCTATAATTGCAGTGTGTCGCCGTAGCATATCACACCCTATTAATATTCTAAAAGGTAACCCTTTGTCTACTAAAAATTCCATAGGTATTCCTATTCCACTGTTGGTAACATTCAGAGATACTTGTTTTCTAATGGTCTTATTTTGTTTCCCGGTGGCGCCAATAATTGTCATGTTGTTAATTGGTAATGTAGGTATTCTTTCGGTGGTTAACTCTGTAATTCTGTCAATCTCTAATTGGTCAATAATTGAAACATTTGCTCCCGTGTCAATCATAGCTTCTGCTAATACTCCACTTAATTTTACTTGTACATATACTATATCATTATTTAATGGTGCCTCTTCAATTGCTCTTTCTTCAAGTAATTCCGCATGTAAATTTTTTAGATAATTGCTTCTGACAATAAGCAGATAATAACCATAGTAATTGGTTCCTTTAATTTGTTTTGAGGACCTTTGTAAATTCTGTGCCCGGTGGTCTCTAGCAGTGACGGGCTGTCACTTCTTCTCACTGCTGGTACCCGTTTCCCCGACTTCCATCATTATTATGGGATTGCTCAACATTCTCCCTGGGTTGATGCTCAGATGAATGTCTTCTCTCTTCCTCACTGTTTCTGGATCTTTGATGTTCTTCGCTTCTACTTCTTTGCGGAACTTCCTCTCTTTGGTATGAATTGCTATTATAGCTTCTATTATTGAAATTTCGCTGTCTTCCTCTGTATCGACTATTATTATAATTATTGTTATAATTATGATCTGCCCTTACATAATTTACTCTTTGTCGAGTGTCTCTTGGTTGTTCATTCCTACGATCATCTGTATTTCCTGATCTCCATCTACTTCTTCTGTAATAAGGTTCTTGCTCATAATTCTCTAATAGAGCTTCCATACCTCCGATAGTTTTAATTTGTCCACTCAATCGAGCACTAATAATCTTCTCATCAAAATGATAAGCTATTTTGGTTACAAGACACTCCTCTGGAATTTTCGGGTCTAAGTATTTCGCCACACATACTTTTCCTAAAAGTATGTGATGTTTGTCTGTGATGTTTTTAAAACACTCATCTAAGATGCCCTTGATCATATTCCACCTGGTTTCTTTCAATCGGTTCAGTGTTTCTTCTATTCTTTCTAAAAATTCTAGAGGGTTTCTTCTATAGTCCCGAAAGTTCACACTTTCTCTACTATCTTGTATGGTATGTTGAGCGTTACATGTTGATCTAACACTCTTTCTATCTATCTCCCCTTGTATGTTTATTTGGAGATGTTGTAAATTTTCTATTTTCTCCTCCTGATTATTTACCTGGTTTTTTACCTGTTCTATCTTCTCAGTAAAATTGGTTATTTTACCAGCTATGTCGCTCTTCATACCGTCCAATTGATCATTAGTTTCCTGTCGTATTGCCATTATTCGGACTTGATTACTATGTTCCCCTCGATCCATTCTGGCATCTATTTCCGTTCTGAATTGTCCGATGGTTCCTTCGGTTTTATCTAATCTTTGCTTGGTCCCTGTTATTTGCTTTTCTGTTTCCTCCTTATATCCATCTACTCTTTGGCTAAGTGTGTTACTGACCTTTTCAATCTTCTCATGAATTTGCTTTAATTTTTCATTATTTTCTTTTAAATTTTTTGTTCATATCTTCCCTTTGTCCGTTAATAGTTTCTCTCAATTCGTGGTTTTGGTCACATTCATGGTTTGTCTTATATCTCCATGAATGGTTTCAATTTTTTCGTTTATTTGTTTACTAAACTTTCTTGAATACTCTTAGTGCGTAGGCTTTCACGGCCGGTGTCATTACAACTATTTTCTAAAACTTCCGGGCTGAAAGGCCGTGGTCGATTGCTTAAAATGCTGCTAAACGTTTCGGCCGCACCACCGGTGGCCATCTTCAGTAGCAAAAGAAAAAAGAAATGTGTTCGATAGATGATACGCCGAACACGTCTCCCAATGGACTGGGAACAAGCAAACAGTTTCTTGAATACTATCTATTTTCTCATTGGTTTGCTTGTTTTGTTCCCTCAAAGTTTCGTTTTGTTTCCTTGAGTTTTCCTCCTGTTTCTTAAACTTTTCATCTATTTTGTCAAATTTTTCGCTCAAGGTTTCATTTTGTTTCATCGACTTTTCCTCTATCTTGTCAAATTTTTCGCTCAAGGTTTCATTTTGTTTCCTTGAGTTTTCCTTATTTTCCTCCTATCAATTTTCTCCATCATTAGCCTCATAATTTCTTGCCAATTTGGTTCTCATCTGGCTTCCGCTTTGTCGCCCGCCTGTTGCTCCTTTTCCGCGTCTATGACTACTTCTGTTTCTTCTTTATCGCCTCTGTTGTTCCATTTCACTGTCCGTGACTACTTCTATTTCTTGTTCCTGTCCACCTTCTTCCTTCTCCGGGTCTTCTGTCCTCTTCTTTGGCCTGCCTCTGGTATGCATTTCTTAGCTTCTTACAGTTGCCGACAAAAATGAGGTTTTTCGTTAAAGTAAATACTTGCGCACGGTATATTTCGAAATTCTTTCCTACTTTAAGCCCTCTAAGTTGAGCGCCATTTGTAACGTATATATTTAAATCTGGACGTGTTGATTTTATTTATTGTGTAATTCTTTCGTTAAAATAAACCACGGGATCCTTTGCCGTTTTTATCTCCTTGCAGTTCAGTTGATGGGGGGGGGGGGAGAGAGATAGAGAGAGAGAGAGAGAGAGTTCCTCTCTTGGTGTACTGTTTTATCGTTTTATTTAAACGCGCTTTGCATCAGCTGTTTTCAAGGTGATAACCAGTGACAGGTTATGTTGGCCGTTGTACTTCATACGCTATTATTGTGACGATTTAAATATAAAAAAAAAATTAATAATAAAAATATAAAAAAAAAACGAAAGTAAGTAAGTACTTTAAATCGCACGATTAAACCAAATACCCCTGAACTAACTCATAATAGTAATGAGAATTAAATTAAGAAAATCTAATTAATAAGTAATTAAAAAATCGTAATGTAAAAGTTAAGAATAATACAGTTAACCCTTTAGTAAATTTATCACGCGTTGACCTGCCTATTCCGGACAGAACGTGCATACCGAACCGGCAGTAAATTAGAAATATCTGTAAATCATAATGTAAATAATTAATAATTTGAAGCCACAAGTAGTAGTTATAATAATCCCTGTAAGTCTAGATAATTTATTTTGTCTTACTATAAGAATATATTTTAAATAAAGAGTTGGAACTATATTATGGCGGAGTACTCACTCTGCGTCGTTGCAATCTACCTGTTGTAAGAGTTACGATGCGGCGTTCAGACTGTAAACACCTCCAAGCGAGGGCTCTTCAGAAAATGTTTGTTTTTTAAATTTTAATTGAGTGTTAGCTTCCACTAAAAGCGTGGAGAGCTAGTTATATATATATATATATATATATACAAGATGTAGTGAGGAATTTGTTAAAGAAATGTGGTAATGTAAAAAAAAAGAACTCGTATATAAGGTGATGTCTCAAGTTAATTAAAAAACGAACTCTCGAATATTGTTCAAGTGATGTAATTCAGATAGTAATGTAAAAGAAGAAGATGCAAACTCCAGTACTACGCTGCCAGTAAATATGTGACGTGCACAACTGTAGATACGGACGACTACCACCTAAACAACACTTACCAGAACTGCCTAGGATTAGCCCGACGTCACGCAGCATAACATCCATCTCCTCGTTAATACACCTAGAGTACTTTCACCGGAAACACGACCCAGATGTCTACCCCGACTACCAGAGTATCGAGGATTCACTCCCCAGGACACGGACAGCAAAAGCGTATTTAAGAGACTCGGTGGATTGTCTACCGAGAATTATGTACATTTAAAATATAAGTTCTTTATACATGCCAGAGACCTTTTAAAAGACAATAATCATCTCTAAGCATTAAGTTTTAAAAGAAATGTAACCAGTAATTTCTAAAATCATACGTTGTAACATTACTCTTGAGATATAAGTTTTAATCGCTTAACTAAATAATACCATTCTTCAAATGGTGTTCATGTAACAATGCAACCTTCTTGATAATTAAAGTAAATTTCAGACGTCTTTACTAGATTTAAAGAGACTCGGATCCGAGGTAAAATACATGATCAGTTTTATCCTTAATTTGACAGAAAACCCTTTTTAACTATTTCAGTATAAAATTTTTATGTAATGGGATCAATATATATATCATTTGTTAATAAAGAGATGTCTCTTATTGCATATTGAAGTGAGTGCATAAATCAGTGAATATACCTTCCCTTGTGTCCTTTAATTATAGTTATTATTATTACTCTAAGTGTTGTGTTGATTTTCAGTTTGTTACGACGTAGGCAGCCTGTATAATTGGCTAGCGTCAATTATCACGGGTTCCCTGAATTTATAACGTAGCCCGGAACGTTATAAAGTTGCGCCACTCTGCTGTTTTTGTGCAAAAGAATTGATCATGTACAGAGTGTCACATATAGAATTGCGGCACTCTGCTTTCGTGTGAAATAATTGTTACGTAGTAAAAGAAAAATAGATAACTCTCTGCTGATCTATGGACTCAGTTAATGTATTTCATGTTACCCCAAAAAGGGTAAGTTGCAAAAAAAATTAGCTATTAATACTGTCGCTACCATTAATAGATTATTACACAGTATAATTTAGAATTGTGAATTTATTTTGTATAAGATTAAGCAAAACTTGTGTATAATTTATTTAACATACGCAAAATAATACAAACTATCATTGTATTACACCAATGCAAGTACCTACGTGAGGTTTAGTGCTTGTCAATCTGTTCAGTCTTTAACAGGTTTATATTACGACAATTCAAGACCTGTAGTTTCCTGAATATGCCTGCATAGAATGTAAGTTGTATGTCTGTCGTCACGGTGAAACATATAAACTCTTGACTAAAGTAGACCAGGTTAATTACGTGTAAATAAATTCGTACGTTTAATTTTGTTACTAGAGAAAGAGAAGTAAAAATCAAAAAAATAAATCGAATGAATTACAGAAATTAAAATTAGAACGTAAGACAATTAATAACTAAACTCAGCTTATTACGGGCTGTAACTTGTAAAGCGTGTATCATTGCATCGGACTCACCCCTTGTTGAATCTGGCTTCCCCAGTTGAAACCGGTCGATAAAGATAGCCGTAGGCTATTGTTATAGAGAACAATACCCAAGTGTATTTCTCACGTTCCCACTCATACAACAAGTATGCCATTGTTTACTAAGTAAACTAGTCTGACCTACATTCCAGCGAACAGCTGATCGTTGACATTACAATGACGTCTGTGTGGAATTTTTGTCTTTCTCTTAGAAGAGAGGTTATTCTCTTATAAACAATGCAAATGTCTTAACCATGAATTAAATTGTCTATGTAATAAGTGTATAGTGTAGTAAAATAAATTTTGAGTAAATTTTAGTGTATTAGAAATAAGGTAAAAATGGCACAATTTAATCCAGATTTACTATTAAAAGACGAGCTGTCTTATGAAGCTCTTTTGCGTGGTCTACCCCATGCGAATGTAACAGTCGCGGAATTGCGCAAGTCTATACGCGAAAGTGGATTTGATACACCCGCGCAGTTAAGCAACCTAAGCGGACTCGATTATGAGAGCGAGAGAGAAACGTGTAATGCCAAGTATAGTGAGTTGACTTTATTGTCCCAAACCCTCCAAGACGAGAAATCTCCTGCGGTAATGTTGCGGACAACTCAAAGAATAGAACATTTAACCCGGCGAATGAAAAATTTATTGACCTAGCCTAACCTTACGGAAATACCTCCTGAAGTCCAAAGTTTTGCAGATGAAGCTTTACGTCAATTACCCACTATTATCAACGAATTACGAAGAAAATCCGACTCGTTCCGAATGGATGAAATTGAGAAGTCCATGAAGAAACTACACATCTCCCCAGTTCAATCCCCTACGGTAGAACTCCCACCACCCAACACGGATCGGGACTCACCCGCCGCATCGCAAATACAACCTACTGGAGAGCAATACCCAAATGAAAATTTAATTACCCCGACTATGTTTGAAGCCCCTCCTCCCAATGGTTTCCAGATTTGCCCCGGAATGCACGAATTGACAACCCCGAACGCATCATCAGGTCCTCCTAAAGCGATGCCACACGTGAATTATAACGCTGACCTCTATGGAAAAATCACTCATCCCGTTGAAAAACTTTTAGCTGAAATCCCATACACTGATGGTTTAAATGTCACTATACTACTGAATTTCATCAAATATCTCCTGCAGGTAAAAGATCTACAGCAGCTAAATGACTGGCAAATTTTACAAGTCCTCCTACCAAAATGTAAACCCCCGTTAAAGAATCGTGTGCTAGAATCATTAAGTTCTACCCTTCCAGTAGAAGAACTGCATACCACAATAATAAAATATTTTATTCCCACCGGCATTTATGAGGAACTTAAGAGAAAACCCGTACTACGAGTACAAGGAAATCACGAGAGATTGGCCCATTACATCTGCGACATCAGGGAGTCCTCTCGACTACTACAAGTAGATTGGAATGAGAGACAGATGGTCGACACCATTTTAGTAGGATTGTCTCCAGAAGAAAGATCTCGTTTAGCGTTGATAAATCGACCCAACATCTTTGCGGATCTAGAACAATGTAGTATCCACTCTTCGAATGTATGGTACTCAGATCAGAACAGACATGCAATGAAATCAACCGAAGCGAATAGAAATGAATTGCAAGCCCTAGTGCCCGATGTGACAACCCAGCGTGAAAGGCGAGTATTCAATAGACCTCACAATTTGCACAGCCCTGGGAAATCAAATGAAACACAACCTAAAACGGAAGCAAGGTACCCTCCTCGTAATAAGAATATGTGTTACAACTGCGGTAAATATGGACACATAAGTAGAAACTGTAACAACAAGCAATACGAACGTAAACACCCTAATCCAAAAAAACATGTAAGGCAGGGAGACCCGAAATCCTGTGTCTTCCGCAGCAACTTGAGATCCGGTAAACCCAAAGAAATGTACAAAAAAAAGAGGGGAAGGAAAAGAAACCCTAGAGAAATAGATCCCTATGTTAGAAAGTTTATCGAAAAATGTAACGCGATAACTAAATGTAATTGGACTAAAAGTCTATTGCCCTTAATTCAAATTGACCTAGGTGTTACCTCCACCATCGCATTAATCGATTCTGGATCTACTAGAGCCTTAATCAGTCAAAAGTTAGCAGATAAATTATTCGAACACAACCTAGTGAAACGCAGTCAAGCTGTGAATATAAAATGTGCTACAGCCAATAAAAAGAATATAGTGATAAAACTTAGCATCACCATTAAAGTCAAAATCAAGAATCTAACATGGTTTTTTACAATGTTAGTATGTAATGATTTAGGACCCGACTTAATATTGGGAGCAGACTTCATAAGTAAAACGGGAATGATTCTTGATATCCATGAGCAGAAATATTACTTTAGATTCGACCGACACGGAAGTATAATTTCGATTGTAAAACTGACGAACAAGAAAGTACTAGATCATCTACTGCACACATAGTACACCAAGATTCTAAATTATCTCATCTAGTAAATAGAGATAGGCTGAGAATGCAGAAATTAATAAAAGAATTTTCCACCGTTCTTACACCTAAGCTAGGACTTACGAAGCTAATAGAATATAAGATCAATCTGAGCGATCACAAAGTAATAAGCCTACCCCCATACAAGTTGTCGCCTCCCAAGATGGAAGAGATGAGGAACCATATCAACAAGTTGTTAGAACAAGGAGTCATTGAACCCTCTACGTCCCCGTATTCATCACCCTCCTTTTTAGTACCAAAAGGTCACGACAAACATAGACTAGTTGTGGACTACCGGCAATTAAACAAACGAATAGAATTTGAATCTATCCCGCTTCCAGACATCCATAGTGCTTTTCATTACTTCACAAAAGCGAAAGTCTTTACGGTAATGGATCTAAATCAAGCATTTCACCAAATACCCCTTTCGGAGGAATCCAAACGTCTAACTGCGTTTGCTGTTATATATATTGCAACAGTACAAATGTATAGGGTACTGTGCATTGCACGAGTAGCCTAATTAAGATAATTAATTAAATTAAATAAATAATTCATATTGTTAGTAATAATAATTCATCTTTCAATCTGAACTGTAAAAGGACCAACCAAATTTCATGCTTGTACAGGTTTATCACGCCACGCAGCTGTGTCTGTGTGTACATATGTATTTTACATGTGTGTGTGAGACCAGTTGGTTCCTGTAAAGCGTCATCCCTAAATGAACGCTATTAATTATATGAATTATTTAAATTGTAAAGAGTGTGTGCATAATATCACAAAACCAAATACGCCACAGTGTGTATAAAATAAAGACGCACATGTGTACAAAAAAATAGTGCAAAACCAATAAAAAGTGAGATTATAGTGAAAATAAATATAAATAAAACTTATATTAATTAAGATAGGAAAAAACGGTTTATACACAGTGAACACATAAAAATTACCGACAATATGAATATCGGGTAATTTGCAAAAGACTTCGCATGTTGCGAAGACAAGCGAAATAATTGTGAACATAATCGTGTTTAGAAAGGACGCCAACGACAGACTGAGACCTGCAAAATATTGACGAAACATGATTTTTGCGCCCTAGGGTATAAATACTCGAGACGCACCAACTTATTTCTCTTTCTCGTACAACTACCGTGGAGCCGGAGGCTCTGCCCAACGACAACAACTGTTTTTCTGTCAACCACAGCAGCAGCCGGAGGTTCTTCACGACTAGTCATCACTTTTGTGAGAGCACCTGCAACCTGAGGCCATGACGGGATATGAGGGAGCAGCCAAGTACATGGAATAGAGTCCAGCGTACGGAAGGAGGCAACGGACTACGGAGAGGATCTGAAGGACGAGGATCAAGGACTCCAGGACTACACGACTACAGAGGATCATCCAGGATCGAGGACCTAGGACCGAAGAGGATACGCTGAGTATTACCACGAAAAATAAGGTGAAAAAACCATGTATTTGTAAAAACAAAAAGACTCACGTAAAGACAATTAACTATGTAAAAAGAAAGACAATATAATTCAAATATGAGTTAATAATTTTTGTAAATGTAAATGTTTATTTGTATAGTAGTTTTAGAGTAATGTTTAACCACATGAAAGTATAATTTGGAGAAATAATTTAATCAATGATATTTAAAGTAATATGAAAGTAAAGAGTAAATTTTATAATCTTGAATAAATAATTTAGTCAATGATATTTAAATTAATATGAAAGTAAGTAGTAAATTTGTATTAGAAAACAAAGCAATGCATATGCAATATAATAAAAATAAATGGGTACAAGATAACATGTAACATGGGTACAAGATAGTACCCGAAACATGTTCCTAATAAGGAAAAAAAGGTATATCTTGAAGTAAATTTATTTATAAATATTAAATGTATTATATACATCAAGAAACGGACTGTAACAGAAAGTGATTGAATTAATATAACCATACAAGGTAAATAAGCCTACAGTGGAAAAAAAACGAAAAGTGAGGTTATAAAACAAATGCAAAAACAAAAGTGTATAGTGAAAACATGGGTACAAGATAGTACCCGAAACATGTTCCTAATAAAGAAAAAAAGGTATATCTTGAAGTAAATTTATTTATAAATATTAAATGTAATAAACATAAAGTAGATTATTAAAAAGAGATTAGATAATCTAACAGTTATCACAGTAATGAGCAAGTCGAGAGCAATATTATATAGTAACAAATGTTTATTGTAGTATAAGAGTGTATATTATGTTCAATGTGTAATATGAGATTATTACTTATATGTTAATAACTAGATGTGTGCTACGGCTACACACATGCGAATAATAATGATATTTTTAAATCACAACAGAATAGAAAATTTTTAATTAATATATTTTTAAATGATTCTAAACCATTTTACGTTGTGTTATTATTATTACGATTACACCTGTCATAATTTTATAGCGTAAGTAACGTTGCAAAATAAATGGCTCACAAGAAGTTGGGGGCTTCGCAAATACTTAACGTTGTAATATATTATTACGTCAGCACAGAACAATCTACGTGTTTATTGAATGTGCCGGAAGGATATTGATGTAACGCGTGTGGCGTACATGCTACTAGACGCATTTTGCGAGAATCTTCTCGACTGTGCCGGGCTTCGCTCGGGAGCTCGGCCTGTGTCAAGGCCGCAGTTAATTACGTAGTTCACACGAGAGATAAGACGCAGTTTGGAAGCTTCTGGTGTGTGAGCGGGACTATAAATACATGGCGGTAGCGGCCTTAGTTTTTCAGTTCAATGCAAGATATTGGATAGTGCGGTTCGAGAGTTTTAGTGCGAGATATTTACAGAGCGTTTCGAGAGTTATAATAGCGATATTACTGTGTACGTTCAAGTGGTTATTAGTAAAGTATTGTGTTTTATAATCGGGCGGTATAATTACAATTTATTGTAATACAATTGTGTTAATATTAGTGACATTTTATTGCGTGTGAACAATTTTGATTTGATTTGTTGTAATAGACTGTGTTGGTAATTACGAACTGTTTTACTGTAAAAATTAAAGGTGCGATTAGTGACTTAATTGGTGTCTTGTACTTATTTTGTTTCCACTGTACCTACGACGATCGAGTAGACCGTCGTAACAGTGGTGTCAGAACTGGGATAGAACGGTTAACAGTGGAAACAGTTGACACTTTCTACAAGACGAGTGTGATTCGTAATTAATCGGTAAACATAGATCCCAGTCAGATGATGGAAGCTTTCCAAATACTGCTGCGGCAGACACAGGAAGAAGCAGAAAAACGACAGGATGATAAACTCAGACAGGAGCAGGAAGAAGCAGAAAAACGACAGGATGAGAAACGCAGGCAGGAGGCGGAAGAAGCAGAAAGACGACAAAAAAAGAAGAACGAAGACAGGAAAGAGAAAAGGCTGAGGAACGTCAGAAAGCATTAATGCTAGAAACAGAAGAAAGACAAAAAGAGGAACGTAAGTAGGAGGCAGAGGAACGTAAGTATGAGGCAGAGAAACGTAAACGTGAAGCAGGTGACATCAAAGCGTTAATTCATGAACAAAAGCAGTTGCAAGAACATACTACCGCAGAATTGGGTCTCCTACGTGGTGACGTAGGTGAATTACGAGGTGAGCTCAATAATCAGATACCAGAATATCTGATGTAGAAGAATCCATGTCAAATAAAATAGCTGAAGTAGAAAAAGCTGTCTTGACTGTGGAAGAAGTTACGTCAACAAAAGTATCTGCAGTAGAAAACTCAATGGCAAACATAATAGAACAAATTAAAATTGAAGTTGAACAGTGCATGAAGATTCAACCAAAACAAATTTCTGAACAGACTGTACCAATGACAAAGACAGAAAAAGACGCAGAAACTAAGTTAATAGAGAAAGTCAATTTGCCTGCAGTAGAGACAGTTCATGTAAAAGCTCCAACCTTTGACGGAAGCAGTCACTGGGCAACGTACCTCCGCCAATTTGAAGCTGCTGCATGTGCAAATAATTGGACAGAGAAAGACAAGGCTGTTTCACTCGTTCTTGCATTAAAAGGACCTGCGGCAGAACTACTACAGAAAGTGCCACCTGACAGCCAGAATATCTATGTCGAGTTGATAAAAGCTCTAGAATTACTCTACGGTGATAAACATTTGCGAGAGGTGTACTCCGCTCAGTTGAGAACAAGACAACAACGTTCCGGGGAGAGTTTTCAAGTGTCTGAAGCAAGTATCGAAAGATTGATTAGACTGGCCTATCCTGAAGCACCAGAAGACTTCCGAATAAGGTTTGCGGTGCAGACATTTATTGATGGCATCGGAGACTGTGAACTTCAGCAAGTGTTACGAATGGCAAGACACCGAAATAGCTCAGAAGCTCTTGTTCACGCCCTAGAGTTTGAAGCTGCCAAGTCAGCGTCCCGCTACATTAATGGGTTTGTGCCATCACATTGCAGTCAGAAGATTCCTGTATCACATTGCCGTTACGATGAGTGGAGAAAAACAATGTTGGCGGACAAACAATTCAAAAGTTCAAGAGAGTCGCAACGATTTGAAAAAGACAGAAGACCGAAATGTTACAACTGTGGAAAACGTGGTCATCTACAGGTAGACTGTTGGGAGAAGAAGATACCGAGAGAAGAAAGTGATCGCACCAATTGGAGAAGTAAAGGCCCAGAACAGCACACAGTTTCCACGCTACATAAGACCAGTGGAAACTTGATCGTTAATGGATTTGCGGAAGGTAAACCAACATCATTTACAGTTGACACAGGCACAACAGTGTCCATTGTGCGCCCTGACTTAGTCAGCAACCGCCAGCCTCTAATTAGCTCTTGTACAATATACAGACTGTGACTGGAAGCCTCGTCAAGGTGCTAGGAAAGGTAGACGTACGTGTACGCCTGGGTCTCCTCGAGTTTAGCCACCAAATGCTCGTTGCAGACATTGTCGATGAAGTGATTCTTGGCACGGATATTATGAATGCCTACGGATTCGTTGTGGACATAAGAGAGAATGTCCTGAAGGTCGGCCAAGAGAAGATAAAGCTTTGCATGGCTAAAATGACAGGATCTACCAACCATTCGATTAAGCGAGTGGCATTCGTTGCAGAAAAAGTCAACAAATCTAGTCAAGAGTAACCCTTCATGTTTCAAGCGGAAATGGAGGAAGAACTATAGTCCGGGCCACCTTTTGAGCAGACTAAAGCGGAAGTGAGGGAGTAGGCCAGGGGAAGGTGCGGGTTAAAGGGGCAGAGCCTACGGTGTTGTCAGATGGTAGGAGAGGGGCAGGGGGGCGCACGCCTGTCAGCACGAGTTATGGCAATGCTGTCGCCAAGGCGGAGCTGCCGCACTTCCTTACGCTGTGAATATCTTGACCACGTGGGTTACAGTGTGCTGTATTGTAGTGCTACAGCACAACTTTGAATCGCGCGCCGGTTCATTTGGCAACCAAGGCGAGTGTGACGAGGCGACGACATCACTTCCGCTTTATTCTGTTCAAAAGGTGGCCTGGAGTATAGCAGAGGAAGTACAAATAAGTATAACGACAAAAGAAGTGATTGGAAAGCCAACTAGGTGTCGAGACAAAACTCTTGCTTGTTCCTGAGCTGATATAAGCGCCCGAGGGCAAAGTGGCTGAAGATGAGGTTACGCAAGAGGTTGTTGACGAGAACCAAACCAACCTGGATCCGCCAATGGTGTTTAGGTCATCAGTACATGACGCAACGGGAGTGATTCCAGCAAAATTAGTGGTTGAGCGGAATACTCGCATTCCTGAGAACATGATGTTCGGATCACACGAGACTGAATTCGAAGAACCGGAGAATTATCTTTCGCAAGGACGTCCACCTAGATCGCCTGGTCAAGTATTACTTCAGAGACGGTTTGCCAGTTCGGGACGAACAGACTTAAGGAGGGGGAAGTGTTACGACAGCACAGAACAATCTACGTGTTTATCGAATGTGCCGGAAGGATCTTGATGTAACGCGTGTGGCGTACGTGCTACTAGACGCATTTTGCGAGAATCTTCTCGACTGTGCCGGGCTTCGCTCGGGAGCTCGGCCTGTGTCAAGGCCGCAGTTAATTACGTAGTTCACACGAGAGATAAGACGCAGTTTGGAAGCTTCTGGTGTGTGAGCGGGACTATAAATACATGGCGGTAGCGGCCTTAGTTTTTCAGTTCAATGCAAGATATTGGATAGTGCGGTTCGAGAGTTTTAGTGCGAGATATTTACAGAGCGTTTCGAGAGTTATAATAGCGATATTACTGTGTACGTTCAAGTGGTTATTAGTGAAGAATTGTGTTTTATAATCGGGCGGTATAATTACAATTTATTGTAATACAATTGTGTTAATATTAGTGACATTTTATTGCGTGTGAACAATTTTGATTTGATTTGTAGTAGTAGACTGTGTTGGTAATTACAAACTGTTTTACTGTAAAAATTAAAGGTGCGATTAGTGACCTTGGTGTCTTGTACTTATTTTGTTTCCACTGTACCTACGACGATCGAGTAGACCGTCGTAACAATATATATATATATATATATATATTGCGACAACACAAATTACTAAACTATTGGCGCATAGGATATGATAGTATGTGTATTTCAAATTACAAGTCTATATTGGAGGGTTTAAGATTATTTATTGTACAAACACAAGTTATAGTTTATATGGTATATTTGAAATGTACAGAATGTAATGTTTGATATAGAGTCTTTCTTTTAAAATGTTAAATAATGTTCATACGCAAGACGTGATACGTTACATAAGAAGACTCCCACGATGATGTTGTTGAAGAGAAGGGCCGGTCTTTGCGGTATAGTTGGTTCGTCAGGTGTGGCTTACAAATGACAGACGTTTCACCAGAAACGTTTACAGCTGGGCTGGCGTCCTGTAACAGCTGGGCTGGTCCTATAACAGCTGGGCTGGTGTCCTATAACAGCTGGGCTGGTGTCCTATAACAGCTGGGCTGATGTCCTATAACAGCTGGGCTGATGTCCTATATCAGCTGGGCTGATGTCCTGTAACAGCTGGGCTGATGTCCTGCAACAGCTGGGCTGATGTCCTATATCAGCTGGGCTGATGTCCTGTAACAGCTGGGCTGATGTCCTGCAACAGCTGGGTTGATGTCCTGCAATACCCACGATGAATCCGACACTTCGCACACACAACGGTACTACGGATTTTATTACTCGCAAAACTTATATAGAGTTTAAGACCAAGTAATATCTCAGGTGACAGTGAGTTTAATCAATAACGGTATATTGAGCTTATACCTCTCCGGCTTCTTCAAGTGTTCTCGCGAATACCAAGGTCTACCGCGATCAGCAGACCACCCTATGAGGAAATCTTGCACTAGCACGGAAACGTCTTGATGGAACTATTGCGTAACAATTAATGATACTGTCACTGCGGAAACTCTCACACAGTGATACAGTTATACTCACTTCTTACACACGTAATACTACAATATTAATATCGTGTGTAAAGATATAAAATCAATTGTTATGCGTCACACGCATTACTATCCCCGAAAAGTCTTAACAGATCCTTGCAAGCGGTAGAGTCTTGTACAAGGATTGTATGTACCGTTCGCGGTAGCAGCAGTGAAGAACTGCTTGTAAATTTTCGCACAATGCGTTAAAACACTGATGTGTGCAAATGTACTACACGCACAGTTCTGAGTCTTCCCGTTTCACTAACGACGAATAGTTTTTACAACACCTTGCAAGCGGTAGAATTCTTGTACAAGGAGTGCACGTTCCGTTCGCGGTAGATGGCGTAGAAGAACTGCTTGTAAATTTTCGCACAATGCGTTAAAACACTGATGTGTGCAAATGTACTACACACACAGTTCTGAGTCTTCCCGTTTCACTAACGACGAATAGTCTTTACAACACCTTGCAAGCGGTAGAATTCTTGTACAAGGAGTGCACGTTCCGTTCGCGGTAGATGGCGTAGAAGAACTGCCTGTGTAACGACAGGCTTAAGAAAATTTCCAACCACCAGTCAGCATTCTATTGGTGGATGGAAGTCACATGGTTAGTATAAAATGACCATGCACTTTTCATGCAGTAGAGTGCATTTACTTTGTAACAGCATGCATAGCGGTAATCAGACTACTCGTATCTCATGCATGACTGCCTACATACTAATAATATACATGAACGTAAACAATAGTCCGACAGGTATAGGGATTGTAGCGATACACATGTCTTAGTTCAGCTAATGTCAAAACAACGATAATACTTCACGCACCGCCCGGGAAACGTTTCCCACTCACGCACGCGCGCACATTTCAACTAACACAGTACATGAATAACCATAAATAATAATGCACAGTTTTTCTAAACTAAACCCTTAACCTTACTAAATACAATTGATAACAACCAAACTTAACCATCTACCAATATAATATGAATGTCCATTGTTTGTGTAATATATGAACTTGCCCCGCCTATCATGATCCTGTGATTCGTTGCAGGATTAACTCCTTCCCGCACAAAAAAAATTTTTTTTTTTTTTTTTAGTTAACTAACAAAAAATAAAAATTTTTTTTTTTTTCAATATAACCAAAACAACCTCCTAATCCTGAAATAATAATAATACCCTCAAACTAAAATCAAATAAACATCCTCAATTAATACTAACATTTCCAACTGTCACTTTGACAGAAGCATCAAATCAAAAGACACGTGGTAACCTTCAAACCAAAACAAACACACATGTTCTTGACACACAGATAACGACATCTAATGCAGGGTCATAGGGTACACAGACAACATTCCTTATCAAAACTAGATTATTGTTCATTCACAGAGCCATCTTACATACAACATTTAAACCTGAATTGACATATTTAAATCACTACACATTCTTACCCCTATATCCTGACATTTATTTCTGAGTTTTTTGTATAAATTTTTCTCAGTTTTGAAACGCACACGTTTACTTGGAAATACAGATTTGAATTTGTTTAATATACGCCGTAATTGCCTTATCTCGCAACTCATTAACTGAACCTTGGGGGTCGGTGAGTTACTCGTTATCTTATCTTTCGAGCGTCCCAGTCTGATAACGTGAGGTCGACAATCAACTTTAGCTGGCAATAATTCTTTCTGAACTTCCAATGCAGCATGCCGTTTATTCAATTTATCAACTTCCCAAATCATATTATGTCCGAGTTTTTTAACTCCAAGGACGGTCGCATCTACTTCCGTATCCTGCTCGTATGTTGCTTTAATTGCCTGTTTTTTAATTACCTGCGACCCACACGCTCCTGATTTTATCCCTGTGTGACATACCGGCAGAATCGGCCTTTGTATAAAGTGGGTTTTACACCTCTTTAGGAACTGCTCGTCCAACAGCGATATTCCTGTGCCGCTGTCAAACAATATCTCGCCAACATAACCCCTAATTTTTGCTTCGACCACAAGATCGGTGCCATTTTCAATATTAATATTACCCTCATATCTACTACTATTATCATTATTATACATTAAATTATCCCTAATTGCTGCAGGATATAGGCCATACATAACAGTTTCATTCTTATAACTAACATTTTTCATACTTGATTGATTGAACTGCTTTTCAACTAAATCATTTCCAGTAACTGTCGCTAATAAGTTGGTATTAATCTGCTGAGTTGTATTTTTATGTTGTTGTGATTGCGGCTGATTTTGTGGTGTTTGAACATGAAACTGATTACGCGGCGGTTCATTATTATTTACCATAATTGTTGTCATCTTATTGTCACCAGTATCATTCACCTCTCCGTTCTCAGTAAACACCTCAGTACCTGATATTGATTCTTCTAGTACCTCATCATCAGGCCATAAGTCATAAATACCTGCACCGTTAGTATCCATACTAGTTCCAGGCTCTACTACTGGTTCGGAAATTTTATGAGTTATGCATACACTGTCCGCATCCATGATAGCTTCAGATCCTATCATATGTTCACGGTTCTCGCATGCTATATCTGTTACACTACAAAATATCACCCCACCACAGCACTTACCTGAAGTATGTTCCAGACTAACAGTGTTGTTACTACTAATTTCATTTCTGTTAGCCTCACTACAATCCGATGCAGATTCTAAACATTCGACTTTACCGAGATACGAACTACTAGGCCCTAATAAGGTGGTTTCTGTATAATCACTTTCAAGTTCACCTGCTACGCTACTGTTCTCCTTTAATCCTTCAGATGTCACATCTTGGTTAACTTCCATATTACTTTCTTTGAGAGTATGTTCCACAAGGACATTAGGTACTTCAAAATTATCACACGGTGCAATATTCTCAACAGATAAATCTGCTTCAATATCAGCTGACATTTCCTGTAGTTTCGCCATCCTCTCCTCTCTGTCGGCGTCCATTTCTTCCCAAAATTCCTGCCTAATGGCTATCATCTCCTCATCCCTGGCTTTACTTTCCTCTGAAACTCCTTGTATATCCGATATCATCTCTTCTTCCACGGCTTTCATCTCCCCGCAGCAATTATCTGAAGTATGTTCTGGACTAATAGTGTTGCTATTACTAATTTCACTTTCGTCATCTTCACTATAATTGCATGCAACATCCATATCTCCGACCATATCGAACAACGAAATACTATGCCCTAAGCGAGTTGCCTCGTTAATATTACTTTAAATTCTATCCCAGAATTTCCGCCTAACGGCTCTACTCCGCTCAGATATGGTTTTATCATCAAGTGCCCTGGCCCTTAAATATTCTATAAGCTCTTTTTTATTCGACATAGTGATCACAAATTAATTTAAAATTTAGTAAATTTAAACTTATTGATTTATACGCAAAGCAAGTTATTATTATCACAACAAGATTAGAACATATGGTAACCAGTTTATATGGACACAGAAAGCAGTTCAAAACATCAACATGTAAATACCTTATCTAACATATAACAACTAATAATCAACCTCCAATATACTGATAAAATCTGTTCATATATGATATACAAGAGAATATGCACACTTGAGAAATTATATCCTCAGCTTTTCACATGAACAATACACATAAAATTATTACGTTAATTATATTTATACGTCGGATTTTTCCAACAAATTTTATATTCATAGACAAATATGTAATAGCGTAAATTTATCGCTATTTAACGGGCCCTACGTTGCTAAGCGCCAGAATATCTCTATGCGACAACACAAATTACTAAACTATTGGCGCATAGGATATGATAGTATGTGTATTTCAAATTACAAGTCTATATTGGAGGGTTTAAGATTATTTATTGTACAAACACAAGTTATAGTTTATATGGTATATTTGAAATGTACAGAATGTAATGTTTGATATAGAGTCTTTCTTTTAAAATGTTAAATAATGTTCATACGCAAGACGTGATACGTTACATAAGAAGACTCCCACGATGATGTTGTTGAAGAGAAGGGCCGGTCTTTGCGGTATAGTTGGTTCGTCAGGTGTGGCTTACAAATGACAGACGTTTCACCAGAAACGTTTACAGCTGGGCTGGCGTCCTGTAACAGCTGGGCTGGTCCTATAACAGCTGGGCTGGTGTCCTATAACAGCTGGGCTGGTGTCCTATAACAGCTGGGCTGATGTCCTATAACAGCTGGGCTGATGTCCTATATCAGCTGGGCTGATGTCCTGTAACAGCTGGGCTGATGTCCTGCAACAGCTGGGTTGATGTCCTGCAATACCCACGATGAATCCGACACTTCGCACACACAACGGTACTACGGATTTTATTACTCGCAAAACTTATATAGAGTTTAAGACCAAGTAATATCTCAGGTGACAGTGAGTTTAATCAATAACGGTATATTGAGCTTATACCTCTCCGGCTTCTTCAAGTGTTCTCGCGAATACCAAGGTCTACCGCGATCAGCAGACCACCCTATGAGGAAATCTTGCACTAGCACGGAAACGTCTTGATGGAACTATTGCGTAACAATTAATGATACTGTCACTGCGGAAACTCTCACACAGTGATACAGTTACACTCACTTCTTACACACGTAATACTACAATATTAATATCGTGTGTAAAGATATAAAATCAATTGTTATGCGTCACACGCATTACTATCCCCGAAAAGTCTTAACAGATCCTTGCAAGCGGTAGAGTCTTGTACAAGGATTGTATGTACCGTTCGCGGTAGCAGCAGTGAAGAACTGCTTGTAAATTTTCGCACAATGCGTTAAAACACTGATGTGTGCAAATGTACTACACACACAGTTCTGAGTCTTCCCGTTTCACTAACGACGAATAGTTTTTACAACACCTTGCAAGCGGTAGAATTCTTGTACAAGGAGTGCACGTTCCGTTCGCGGTAGATGGCGTAGAAGAACTGCTTGTAAATTTTCGCACAATGCGTTAAAACACTGATGTGTGCAAATGTACTACACACACAGTTCTGAGTCTTCCCGTTTCACTAACGACGAATAGTCTTTACAACACCTTGCAAGCGGTAGAATTCTTGTACAAGGAGTGCACGTTCCGTTCGCGGTAGATGGCGTAGAAGAACTGCCTGTGTAACGACAGGCTTAAGAAAATTTCCAACCACCAGTCAGCATTCTATTGGTGGATGGAAGTCACATGGTTAGTATAAAATGACCATGCACTTTTCATGCAGTAGAGTGCATTTACTTTGTAACAGCATGCATAGCGGTAATCAGACTACTCGTATCTCATGCATGACTGCCTACATACTAATAATATACATGAACGTAAACAATAGTCCGACAGGTATAGGGATTGTAGCGATACACATGTCTTAGTTCAGCTAATGTCAAAACAACGATAATACTTCACGCACCGCCCGGGAAACGTTTCCCACTCACGCACGCGCGCACATTTCAACTAACACAGTACATGAATAACCATAAATAATAATGCACAGTTTTTCTAAACTAAACCCTTAACCTTACTAAATACAATTGATAACAACCAAACTTAACCATCTACCAATATAATATGAATGTCCATTGTCTGTGTAATATATGAACTTGCCCCGCCTATCATGATCCTGTGATTCGTTGCATTATATATATATATATATATATATATATATATATATATATATATTGTAATAAAATAAATATTAGTGTAAGTGTGTTGATGATATACTTATTATGGAGTATGAGACTCCAATGCAATCAAGCCGCACTGTTTGGGCTAGCCAATTTGTAATAATATAAATAAGATTGATGTGTGAATCTGTAAGTTGTAAGGTGTTTAATTGGTGTGGCTCTCGACGTCTTACTGGCCTGAAACACTTCCTTAAGTTTCCCAGCTGGTCGAGTCCCAATGGTAGCAAGACCGGTCGAGTAGCGTAAAGTTGATGAAGAAATATATATGCTCAGCTTCACCGAAAGTTTCAAAACAAAAATTATTGTTTTGAAGAAAATTTAAAAAAAAATTATGTTTATAAAAAAAAATAATAAAAAAAAAATTTTAATTTTATTAATTAATTAATTAGGATCAATTAATTAATATAGGGCTGTGAAGTTTTAAACAGTGTAATGCTCTTCTGAAAATTTTTATTAAAGTTTTAGTATAATTTAAATAATCTATCACCACTCATAAGACTGTCTGTAAACCAATCGATATTTGTTTACCTTTCTATTTTTTAGGTTATCTTCACTTACGGGTGGTAAAGTCCTTGTAGATTATCAATTAGAATTATATTATTGGTAATTAGTATTATTGAAGAAATAAAGAACTATTAAGTATTGAAAACTATTAATGTTTTATTAAGTAACAGCAATATTGACTCTTATCGATTAGTATCGATTCTCAGGATATCGAAAAAAGTTACAAGTATATGTTATAAAAATTATATAGGGTTCTTTAAACAGCCAGTTATTACCAAAGTCAGAGAAATCGGGCTAATATTTAAAAAGTATAACGTTACAATCAAATTAATAGTTATTAATAAACACAGACATTGAATAATAATTTGTAAATATAATAATTGCTTTCACCCAAACAGCTGTGCTGAACCAAGAAGAAGGCACTGAAATCGTCAAAGCAAATGGCCGCCGTGAAGTTAGTGAGATGTCATTCGTATATTGGACGTTCCAAATAAAAGATTTTCCTGTAGTATTCCTGTTCTGATGTCTGCGAATCTCTTGTAAAATGTTGTGTAGGGTCTAGTGTACTGTTTCTGAGTTGTATTTAGTGTATCCGTATAATTATTAGTTCAAACACTTTCCCCGGTTCCATCACTAATTTGGGTTAATGTATTACACAGTTTTCTTTTGTTTTGTGGTGTTTTTCAGAGTAAATTTATATTGTTCTGTGTTATGGAGTGTTACTTGATTGTTTCTGTTATAATATGATAGTTTTAGAAGTATTTTACAAGTCACTCGCGATTTCACAATAACGTACTATACACTCGCTTTGTATGTCTATTATAGGTTAGGTTATACACGTTACCGAACGTATGTCATGTAAACCGTTCAAAAACCAATAATTAACTAACTCTTTCCTTCAGTTTCAATTAAACTCTTAGCCCATATAATATTATCCTTAACATTGTTCAAAAATATTTTCACATCCTGTGTACATTTTACTATTTCACTATATGAATGCCTAAACTTTGGTTATTTGTCAATTTTATTCACTAGATTTGATTTAAATTAATCTTTCAGTTCATTCTGGTTATTTTCAGATTAAATAATGTTATTTTATAGTGTTTTCTGTCCAAAAAATAGTAATTTTACTTTCAGTTTGGGTATACTCTGAAGAGTCCAAAACATCAAAATTTACTTCCTGTCATTATATAAATTCAGCCATTTTATCAGTTATATTTAATATTAATAATCCTATATTGTATTAAAAGGTTCCTATTCCCTTATTTTCTGGTAATTAATTGAATTAGTTGTATTCCGAAACATTATTCTGAAATATATGACTCCCATGTCTAAATTTCTGAGTTTAGTCATTTTATTTTTATTTATAATTCTGAATATAATTTATTAAAATCTCTCTAAATGGTATGTGCAATTATATGGCATGATCTCAAGTTTATTTTGTCTAAACCCCTTTTGTTTATTTGCATTTAATTGAGCAATTTCTCTGTTTTGATGAAGTTTGGTTTCCATTCTTTTGGCCTATGATTTTTTAACAATTTTTCTTACAAAATAATTTACAAACAATATATGATGTGTGATACCCTCTCTGACTTTTACAAATAGTATTATAAATTAAACATGCTTTCAAATTACACAAAAACAATTAGTATTGGTTACAATACAAACAATAGTTAAAACAAAATAAAGAATATTTTTTTTACATAAATGGTTGTCTTCAAATCAGACATTTTGCAACAAAATTCCCATTTCCAACATGGAAATATGGTTTACAACAAAGGTTTTGTACTACCTAACATCTTAATTACTCTCTACTATTTACAAGTGGTAATTATTTTTATAGTTCTGATGTTAGTTGTTTCAGACCCAAACAAATGGCCTTATATCTAAAACATTTTTAAACATTCTTGTACTATATACATTAAAACCTTATATTTATATTCTTATTTCTAACTATTATTATAAGTAGGATTCTACAGTTTTTATACAGTCTTTTATACCTTGTCTTTGGGGAATTGTACACTGTCATTAACAAATAAATAGTATGAACCGTTCACAAAGCACTATGAAATCTGTTTTTCTTTTTTCATGTAAAACAAAAATGTTATTTTAAACAGATTCATGTCTTATGAACAACATATTGTCACCGTACATATTTTAAGTCATTGAAAAATGCATATTTCATTGCATCCAATGTTTGTGATTGCCAAGAATGAAACACAAGGTTCATTTTTTATAATACCCACAACTATCACTGGTTCACTTTCACTTATATATTATGTTAATGCTAAATGGTCGTATAGTCTTATTAACATAATAAATTGGTTAGCGTTTTTTCAATGGAGATTTGTTCCATGGGTACTATATTATTGTTTCATCTTAGTTCACAGGAAACTTTTACTTTATACACTCCTCTCTCTTAAATTTGTATACATGTGGTTTTTATTTCGTTATACTTTTATTTTTAGATATTTATTTTGGGGATATAGGGATTTGGGTGTCTTTTATAAGAGCATGACGTCTTCTTCAGGATGCTGCCCTCTTCTTCTTTCTTCAGTCTTCTTTTCTCCTGCCTTCTGGGCCTGGTATCTTCTCCATCTGTTCTTGATGCCATCAGGTTTCTTGGGATCTTCTCCATCTTCTTCTTTAATTCAGAAATACACAACCTGTATTGGTTGATCTTGGCTTATTTTAGGGTTTCTCTTCTATTTATTCTTCCTCGTTGTGGGTTTGGTCATATTCAGTACTGCTTTGTTATTTACTATTTTACCTTCCTGGGTTATACCTTGAAAACCTTTGGTTATGAGACTGGTCTTGGATGACTCATCACTAGTAACTCCTTTTACTTGAACTTGGATTTTCATTATAATAATGATTTCTTTCCACAGTTGCTATGAATTAATCTATTTATATTAAACTTAATGCTTTCTTCCAACTTTAAATATTATAACTTCATTATTCTAATGATCAATTGCCATTCAATATTATGCAAACATCTGTCACGCTACAGATTGCTCCCCTCCAGAAGTAATTATTTCAGACATGTTTATGGATGAAATAATTTCTTATGATAATTTCATCATTTCTTATAATTCATTTTCTTCTCCATTTGTATATCGACATTTTATAATTAGAGTTTAATTAATTTTATATATATAATTATTTGTTTTACTACTGATCCTTTTCGGATAGTTAGTGTCTTCTGAGATATATTATTATTGTAATACATTTTCTTTCTATATCAACTTCGTGTTGTATCCTTGGGATATTTATTCCCTAACATTCCCTATCACGTGGGCTGGGGCAGATCAGAGGGGCACTGTACGCTACTTCTCTGCTGGCCATACACCACTTCTATAAATTGAGTACAGGGGCATATCCATCCCTGCTCAAAAAACATAATGCTGCTGGAATTATCTTCAGTCAGTCATCGAATAAATAAATAAAAAGTAGTCTCATTTTCGACTAATAAAAATATCTTTGGATTCTCCACTTCGTAGTCTCTCAGATTATCTCACATTTTCTATCTTAATAAATCTTCATAATTATTTTTATACTCATTATATATATATTTTTTCAAAACTCTTAACTTGTCTGATATATTTAATTTAATTATGGTTGAAAATCTTTCTTTTAATAATTCTGGTTACTGTTTACAATGTAACTCTCTTTCTTCTCCATCTGAATTCTCTTTATACTTTCTTCTGGTTATTCATAGTATTAGCATGGTCTTTATAAATAGTCTTTCGTATTCATTTTTTGAATGGTCTTAATATATTATATTTAATTTTTTAACATTGTATCTTTACATTAGATATACAGGTTGTTATATTGATCATTTTATTTAAACATTTTGGTTCTTTCCTTTCTCTTAGAAAGTTATTAATCCGTCTTCGCATTCATTAGCATTAATTCATTTATATTATATTTCATGTGGTATTTCTTCTCTTTGCATTTCATATAGGTCTTATTATTATCATTGGTTCAAAATCATCTTCTCCATATGTTTGGTATGAGTTGTTCTTCTTTGCTCTTAATTAACTGTTTTCATTATCGTTTCATAGGTAATTAGTCTCTTTGCTTCCAAATTTTTTCCTTCTCTGGCATATTACACTCTTTTTTGTTAGTCTTCTCTACTCCTTCAAATTCTATTGTGAATGTTAGCATTTATTCTGGATTAACGTTAATTCTCTTTTCTGAATTAACCACTTTATTTTCTTCTCAATTCAATCATAATTGACACATAATTATTTTTTGGAACTTGGTTAGTTTTAATATAAAATTCAAACTATTCTTTTTATTTAATTGAAAAATATTTCTTATAAATCCTTGTAATATGTTGATCTTATCTTGTTTCAAAGTACTGACGTTCTATCAACATACAAATTCTGTTTAATTCATTTATTCCCAGAATTGTTTCATTCAGACTTGTTTATAGTAATGTGATCTTACTATTATTTCTGAATATTTTGGTATTTTTCCAAATTCAAATTCTTCTTAATTATTTACCATAAAGTTTCCTCATAATTCAGTGGTAGTAAGCTGTGCTTGCTTAATTTTAAATTTTTTAAATTAAGTTCAAAATTCTCTCTCTTTCTCTTTCTTCCATAAAGTTTTGTTCTAAATTATCAGGTTGTAGTAAGAAGTATTTACTCAATTTTAAATTTTTATAATTATATTTCAATTCAAAAGTCTTTCTTTTTCTTTCTTCCATAAAGTTTGTTCCAAAATTATTAGGTTGTAGGTTGTTCTTACTTATTTTTGAATTTTTTCAAATTATTAAATTAAAATTTCTTCTTCTTTTAATTCTCCAGAATGTTCATCTCAAAATATTAGGTTGTAAGATGTACTTACATTATTTTAAAATTTTTATAAATTAAAAATTCAAAATTCTATAACTCACAACTCATTCTTCATAATATTTCTTCATAGAAGCTTGATTGTACACTCCTTTGATCTTTCCTGAAACGATTTCCTTCAACTCATATGTATTGTTATGCTTATCATTTACCACAACATATGGTCCGGTGTAAAGTAATAATAATTTTTTGGTTATGCCTTCTAAGGTGCTAGGCAGCTCTCGATTTTTAAGGAGGACTTTTTCACCCTCTTTATATGTTACAATTCGCCCTATTGCCTTCTGGTATTTGGCTTGCCGTTGTTCCTGATCTTCTGCTACCTTATTGTAAAACTTCAACTGGTTGAATTTCCTATTGTTGTTCGTTGGAAATTCAATGATTTGTTCAATGTCTCGGGGAGTCGGCTTCTCATACATGGCTGAGTACGGTGGAATTCCTATAGCTGGATGGTGGGCGTAATTTAGGAATGTTTCTGTCGCTGCTAGGTACTCTTGCCACTTTTTCTGTTGGTTGTGACAGTACGTGCGCAATATCCTACCCACTTCTCTTAGCACTCTCTCAGCCGGATTGCTACTTGGGTGGTAGACTGATGTCTTATACGTTTTGACCCCAAGTGCTAATAAAGTGTCTCGCCATCTCCTCCCCTTAAACTGTGTACCATGGTCGGTAATAATAGAAAATGGTCTACCGATCTCTGGGATATACAAATCAATAATCACCGCCAAAACCTTTGCTGTCGTTGCCCGATTAACCGGATATAGCTTTATATACTTGGTGTAGTGATCCATTATGATTACCAAGTATTTATATCTGTGCCGACCACCGCTACGGGGAAATGGCCCGCATATATCCAAAAACACTTTTTCCAGTTTTGCGTTGGAAGTTATCGGTATCATGATACCCTCTGTCTTTTCATTGTTTACTTTTGCACATTGGCAGACCTTACAGGACTTGATGTATGTTCTCACCTTGCGGTTGATATTCTTGATCTTACAATTTTCCTCTAGAGCTTGTATCACTTTTAACGCTCCCATGTGACCATACCTTACATGGTAATCGATGATGACCTCCTTTTCGATTTGGGGTGGGATTATCACCTTCCATGTCTCATCGTCTAAGGCGGTTTTTATGAATAGAATTCCCTTGTTAAGGTGGTAATATTTAGAAATGGTTTCATCATTGGCTTCTAAACGACTCACAATGTTTTTCAGCTTAGGATCAGACTGCTGATGGATTCGGATATTTATTAACAAAGCTTGTAAATCGGCTCTGGTCGTGAATATGTTATAAATTTTTACTAAGCTCTCCTTCTCTCCCTCGAAAGTCTGATCTTCCAGATTTATACGTGACAACACATCCGCTACCACGTTCTTCTTCCCTGGAATGTATTCCCATTTCAGGTCATATTCTTGTAGGGCGAGTACCCATCTAGCCAATCGGCCGTGACTCAATTTGCACCTACGAAGGAACGAGATGGATTTATGATCAGTTCGTACCGTGACTTGATATCCGAGAATGTACGTCCGGAACTTGCTGCATGCGAACACCACGCTCAACAATTCCTTTTCTGTCACACTGTAGTTCTTTTCGCACTGGTTCAGTGTGCGACTAGCGAAGCTTATTACCAGATGTTGTCCCTCCTCATCTTCCTGGTATAAGGTCGTTCCTAAGCTTAGATCGCTAGCGTCACAGTTTAGAAAGAACGGTTTATTAAAATCTGGGTGACGAAGTATCACACTCTCCAGAAACTTCTCTTTTATCAAGCGGAACGTAATATCTTGATCTTCACCCCAAGTCCATTTGTTTTTGGCAGATAACTGTGGTTGAAACTTGGCGGTCAACTCGGAATATCGGCTCTGAAACTTCCTGTAATAGTTACAGAGTCCGAGGAAAGATTGTAATTGTTTCCTGTTTCTCGGTTGCGGGAACCTCTGAATTGCCTCCACTTTCTCTGCTGATGGGGTAATACCTCTGTCGTCTAGGTTGAAACCTAAGAATTGTACCTCGCGCGCTATGAACTTGGATTTCTCCAACTTCAGTGTTATGTTATTCTGCGCTAGTTTGTTTAGTACAAATTCTACTCTGTAACAGTGCTCCTCCCAGGTTCCGGATGTGATTAGTAAATCGTCAACATAGACGGTGGTAAATTGGAGCGCTTCTGGTCCCAAAATCTGGTCCATGCATGCCACAAATATGGCGACAGAATTGACAAGTCCGAAGGGCAGTCTCTTGAACTGGTAATTGCGCCCTTCGAAAATGAACGCTACATACTGGCGGCTTTGTGGATGCAGCTCTACCTGCCAATAACCACAGACCGTATCCCAGGTGCTAATAAAGTTAGTACCATGAAAACGTTTCAAAATCTCTTCTATTTCACCGGGAGAGGTTCTGTCATTCACAATTGTCTTGTTCAACTCACGCGCATCTAAACAGAGCCGGACTTGTCCGTCTTTCTTCGGAACAGCAATAATTGGACTAGTGTAAGGTGATTGACTAATCTCAATTATGTCATTATCTAACATCTTGTTTATCTCTGTTCTCACGGCTTCTTTGAGCGATTGCGCTATTGGATATGACCTCCGGTTAAACTCTACGTTTTCTTTAAAACGAAGTTGGCACTGGTAGTTTTTTACCTTCCCTGGTTCATCAGAAAACACCGCCTTGTATTTCTCATATATTGCAATTAGACGATCAGCCATGTGCGTTGGTATTTTCTTGTTATCGCTTCCGCACTGGAAATTACGTATTTCTTGGATCTTAACTGACCATAAATCCTCTCCTCCATTATTGTATATTATGGGTTTAGAAAGAGGGCTGTTTCTTATAATATTAATTTTTCGAAGTTGTTGATGTATTGGGCTGGGAAGTATAGTTGTGCTTCCTACCAGATCTGCGATCCATGTTACTCCGTCTGGGAAAAGTGATACTTTATTTAAATTAAGATCGATTACTGCCGAATATCTACGAAGAATATCGCAACCGACTAAGATGTCAAATGGTAGTCCGGTGGCGATTAAAAATTCCATGTCTAAAGCTATATCACGGCTAACGACACTTAAGGAAACTTGCTTCCTGATGGTTTTATTTTGGCGACCAGTTGCACCTACCAATACAATGTTGTTGACTGGTAACATTGGCAAAGTTTTACCACATGTACTCTGTATTCTCTCCAACTCATTGGAGTTTATTATTGAAATATTAGCTCCTGTGTCTATCATTATTCTAGCGGGAACTCCTTCCACCTCTGCTGTTATATAAATTATCTCATTATTACTGTTGCTGAGACTCTTCTCGTTCTCTTCCAAAAGTTCAGTTCGTATGTCTTTCAAATAATGGTTACAGATAATAGTGATGTTTTTATCATTGTTTGCTTGTTGCAAATCATCCTTTTCTAACCCAGGAAGTATAAGCAGTAACGGGTCATCGTTGTTGATTACTGCCTCCTCTCGTTTAAAGCATTTTGGTCATTGTTTAAGTTATTGTTGACCGAGGCATCGTTCGGGAAACTCTGGTTTGTTTCCTGACGTTCTGTACCCTGGTTGATGTTTAACGCCCTGTTCGGTTGTCTGCCAAGATCTTCCAGGCTGGTACTTCGTCTTTCCTGTTCGTATCTTGGGCCGTCTCGTTCCGCACTCCGCCATCTTCGGTCAGCGCCGTGGAAGCTGCTCCTCCTCGGTTGATAATATCTCCTGGGTCCGTGATCTTCTGCTCTTATAAAATTTACCCTAGGGCGCGACACTCGGTTATTACTATTGCTATTATTATTATTATTAATATTATCATTATAGTAATTTCGGTTAGGTGGGTAAGGCCTGTTACCATTATTGTTGGGATATGGATTTCTCTGACTGTATGGAACATTATTATTTTGTTGATAAAAGTGGTTTCGATTATTTGGGTAGGGGTTGTTATTTCTCACGCCGTTAAAATTTCCGTTAAACTGGTTATTACGCGGCTGGTTGTTAGGGCCGTCGTAATTACTGGGCTGGTTCCGGTTATTTGTATGGTTATTGCCGTTATTGGGGTAAGTAGTCGGCCTTGCTTCTGGTCTCTCATTTCTCTTCCTGCTCTGCCGATAATACTCTTCATTCTCGTATCCCTCCAATAACTCAGTCATTCCCTGGATCGTCTTGATCTGACTACCTCTCCGGGCCCTGATAATGTCCTCATCATAGTGATAAGATATCTTATTCACTAAACATTCTTCTGGGATTTCTGGCTCAAGGTGCTTTGCCATACACACCTTCCCCAAGAAATATGCCGTCATACTGCTACCTAATTGTGACCTGTATCTTCCGTTACAAATATTGTCACGTATCAAGTTCTGGGTAGTCTCAGACCAGTATTTTGTTTTAAACATTTTCCGGAACTGTTGGTAGTCGGAAATTTCACTCCGGTTGGCCATCCACCAATTATCTGTTATGTCTCGGAAAGACTCGTCGAATATCTCCCTGCTATGGCTCCATTGGGTAATTTTATGCTTGGTCAAATATTCTTCTACCCTTGCCAGGAACTCCATCGGCTTGCGTTTGTACTGCCGGAAGTTGAGCCACTCTCGGCTTTCGTTGACAGGCAATCCGGTGAAATGAGTCGGTCTGTTTCTAATCGCTTCCATCTCCTCTCGGCTTTGTCGCACCTGACCGGTAATATTGGCCATGGTCTCTTGTATATCATTACATCGTTCTGTGACCTGGTTGCGTACTTTTCCGAATTCTTCTTGATTCTCCTTCCTCTGTTCTTCTACCTTCCTACGACTATGTTCTTCGATATTTGTGAACTTGATGTTCACCACTTCTTTGAACTCATTCACCTCCTTTTCGGTCTGGTTGCACTTTCCATCAATCTCTCGAATCTGTCGATTGACCATTATATTTTCTTCTTCCATCTTCTTATCCATCGCTTTTTTGTTAACCTTGATTTCCTTATTCATTTCTTCTCGTAACAATTCCATTCTTTCGTCCAGTTTGTCCAAATTCTCCTGATTGACCTCCCTTAATTCTTCTCTTAAAATTTGATTGTCCTCTCTTAATTCTTCCAATTTCTCCCCCATCTTCTCCTCCAACTTCTTGTTATCTTCTTTCAACTCTTCCTCCAATTGTCGGTTGTTCTTCTCTATCTTCTTCCTGGTTTCATCTATTTTCTGATTGGTGTTTTCAATTTTATTAATCAATTCTTCTTTAGTCGATTTGAATTCTTCCTTGAACGATTGGTTGTCTTCCTTCAATTCTTCTAACTTCTTCCCCATCTCTTCTTCCATCTTCTTGCTGTTTTCTTCCATCTTCTTGCTATTTTCTTCCATCTTCTCTTCCAGCTTCTTATTTGTTGTTTCGATCTTATTTCCTAAATCTTCTTTCAAGGACTGGTTATCTCCCTTCAAATCTTCCATCTTTTGTAGAAGTCTTTCCATGAATCTGTCCATTTTATCCTCTTCCGTTACTTTGGATTTTTCTACATGTCTTTCCTGGACATTTACTTCCTCTGTCTGTGTAGGCATCTCAGGTTGTTCCCCTGGTTGTTCATGTTGTTTGGACAACACTGGTGGCAACAAACTTTCCGCGTCTATTGGTGTTGCTTCCTTGTTGTCCATGTCAACTTCTATTTCTTTCTCGGCCTCCGCCGGCCGTTTCTTAGATGTTGCACGTCGTTGCATTTTCCCTTGAAATTCTCTGGCTTTGTAGCTGTTGCCTAGCTCCAACTAGTGATTGGGCAGAATGTATTGGCCTTCCAATCGCTAATTAAAGCCCCTAAAGTTGTGCGCCAATTTGTAATAAAATAAATATTAGTGTAAGTGTGTTGATGATATACTTATTATGGAGTATGAGACTCCGATGCAATCAAGCCGCACTGTTTGGGCTAGCCAATTTGTAATAATATAAATAAGATTGATGTGTGAATCTGTAAGTTGTAAGGTGTTTAATTGGTGTGGCTCTCGACGTCTTACTGGCCTGAAACACTTCCTTAAGTTTCCCAGCTGGTCGAGTCCCAATGGTAGCAAGACCGGTCGAGTAGCGTAAAGTTGATGAAGAAATATATATGCTCAGCTTCACCGAAAGTTTCAAAACAAAAATTATTGTTTTGAAGAAAATTTAAAAAAAAATTATGTTTATAAAAAAAAATAATAAAAAAAAAAATTTTAATTTTATTAATTAATTAATTAGGATCAATTAATTAATATAGGGCTGTGAAGTTTTAAACAGTGTAATGCTCTTCTGAAAATTTTTATTAAAGTTTTAGTATAATTTAAATAATCTATCACCACTCATAAGACTGTCTGTAAACCAATCGATATTTGTTTACCTTTCTATTTTTTAGGTTATCTTCACTTACGGGTGGTAAAGTCCTTGTAGATTATCAATTAGAATTATATTATTGGTAATTAGTATTATTGAAGAAATAAAGAACTATTAAGTATTGAAAAGTATTAATGTTTTATTAAGTAACAGCAATATTGACTCTTATCGATTAGTATCGATTCTCAGGATATCGAAAAAAGTTACAAGTATATGTTATAAAAATTATATAGGGTTCTTTAAACAGCCAGTTATTACCAAAGTCAGAGAAATCGGGCTAATATTTAAAAAGTATAACGTTACAATCAAATTAATAGTTATTAATAAACACAGACATTGAATAATAATTTGTAAATATAATAATTGCTTTCACCCAAACAGCTGTGCTGAACCAAGAAGAAGGCACTGAAATCGTCAAAGCAAATGGCCGCCGTGAAGTTAGTGAGATGTCGTTCGTATATTGGACGTTCCAAATAAAAGATTTTCCTGTAGTATTCCTGTTCTGATGTCTGCGAATCTCTTGTAAAATGTTGTGTAGGGTCTAGTGTACTGTTTCTGAGTTGTATTTAGTGTATCCGTATAATTATTAGTTCAAACACTTTCCCCGGTTCCATCACTAATTTGGGTTAATGTATTACACAGTTTTCTTGTGTTTTGTGGTGTTTTTCAGAGTAAATTTATATTGTTCTGTGTTATGGAGTGTTACTTGATTGTTTCTGTTATAATATGATAGTTTTAGAAGTATTTTACAAGTCACTCGCGATTTCACAATAACGTACTATACACTCGCTTTGTATGTCTATTATAGGTTAGGTTATACACGTTACCGAACGTATGTCATGTAAACCGTTCAAAAACCAATAATTAACTAACTCTTTCCTTCAGTTTCAATTAAACTCTTAGCCCATATAATATTATCCTTAACATTGTTCAAAAATATTTTCACATCCTGTGTACATTTTACTATTTCACTATATGAATGCCTAAACTTTGGTTATTTGTCAATTTTATTCACTAGATTTGATTTAAATTAATCTTTCAGTTCATTCTGGTTATTTTCAGATTAAATAATGCCATTTTATAGTGTTTTCTGTCCAAAAAATAGTAATTTTACTTTCAGTTTGGGTATACTCTGAAGAGTCCAAAACATCAAAATTTACTTCCTGTCATTATATAAATTCAGCCATTTTATCAGTTATATTTAATATTAATAATCCTATATTGTATTAAAAGGTTCCTATTCCCTTATTTTCTGGTAATTAATTGAATTAGTTGTATTCCGAAACATTATTCTGAAATATATGACTCCCATGTCTAAATTTCTGAGTTTAGTCATTTTATTTTTATTTATAATTCTGAATATAATTTATTAAAATCTCTCTAAATGGTATGTGCAATTATATGGCATGATCTCAAGTTTATTTTGTCTAAACCCCTTTTGTTTATTTGCATTTAATTGAGCAATTTCTCTGTTTTGATGAAGTTTGGTTTCCATTCTTTTGGCCTATGATTTTTTAACAATTTTTCTTACAAAATAATTTACAAACAATATATGATGTGTGATACCCTCTCTGACTTTTACAAATAGTATTATAAATTAAACATGCTTTCAAATTACACAAAAACGATTAGTATTGGTTACAATACAAACAATAGTTAAAACAAAATAAAGAATATTTTTTTTACATAAATGGTTGTCTTCAAATCAGACATTTTGCAACAAAATTCCCATTTCCAACATGGAAATATGGTTTACAACAAAGGTTTTGTACTACCTAACATCTTAATTACTCTCTACTATTTACAAGTGGTAATTATTTTTATAGTTCTGATGTTAGTTGTTTCAGACCCAAACAAATGGCCTTATATCTAAAACATTTTTAAACATTCTTGTACTATATACATTAAAACCTTATATTTATATTCTTATTTCTAACTATTATTATAAGTAGGATTCTACAGTTTTTATACAGTCTTTTATACCTTGTCTTTGGGGAATTGTACACTGTCATTAACAAATAAATAGTATGAACCGTTCACAAAGCACTATGAAATCTGTTTTTCTTTTTTCATGTAAAACAAAAATGTTATTTTAAACAGATTCATGTCTTATGAACAACATATTGTCACCGTACATATTTTAAGTCATTGAAAAATGCATATTTCATTGCATCCAATGTTTGTGATTGCCAAGAATGAAACACAAGGTTCATTTTTTATAATACCCACAACTATCACTGGTTCACTTTCACTTATATATTATGTTAATGCTAAATGGTCGTATAGTCTTATTAACATAATAAATTGGTTAGCGTTTTTTCAATGGAGATTTGTTCCATGGGTACTATATTATTGTTTCATCTTAGTTCACAGGAAACTTTTACTTTATACACTCCTCTCTCTTAAATTTGTATACATGTGGTTTTTATTTCGTTATACTTTTATTTTTAGATATTTATTTTGGGGATATAGGGATTTGGGTGTCTTTTATAAGAGCATGACGTCTTCTTCAGGATGCTGCCCTCTTCTTCTTTCTTCAGTCTTCTTTTCTCCTGCCTTCTGGGCCTGGTATCTTCTCCATCTGTTCTTGATGCCATCAGGTTTCTTGGGATCTTCTCCATCTTCTTCTTTAATTCAGAAATACACAACCTGTATTGGTTGATCTTGGCTTATTTTAGGGTTTCTCTTCTATTTATTCTTCCTCGTTGTGGGTTTGGTCATATTCAGTACTGCTTTGTTATTTACTATTTTACCTTCCTGGGTTATACCTTGAAAACCTTTGGTTATGAGACTGGTCTTGGATGACTCATCACTAGTAACTCCTTTTACTTGAACTTGGATTTTCATTATAATAATGATTTCTTTCCACAGTTGCTATGAATTAATCTATTTATATTAAACTTAATGCTTTCTTCCAACTTTAAATATTATAACTTCATTATTCTAATGATCAATTGCCATTCAATATTATGCAAACATCTGTCACGCTACAATATATATATATATATATTGCAACGTTTCAAGTATTATAAAATATGACACAAATACATTACCATGTACTCAACGCAACTATGAAGTGTCTTACACCGGCCAGGTCGCAGGATTTTTTTTAATTCTCGTTGCGTCAAGTATATGTAGTTGCACAATATTAAAATAATTTTCAAAGAGGAGTGAGGTGTTGATGACATGAAATAATTAATTAAAACCGTTTCAAAATAATCATTCTATGATTTATTAATATTAATCGAAAATATGCAAATATTACAATTTCGAATTATAAAAATTAAAAAAATATTCTCTTTTATAAGTTTACAAAGAATACAGTATAACCTTCTATGCTGTTCATGACATATAAAAATAAACAACCATATAATCTTACTAGCTAAACAGACATGTTAAACAAATTATCTAATCAGTTTTTATTTCAGTGTGTCTGACTTTGACTCCAATTTTAAATAATAATAGCAACTCATTTACAAACAAAAATAATATTAAATCTCAAGAACAAAACTAATTGTTGCTATAAACAAAATAAAAAATATAACATTTACTTCCAACTTATTATTTATTTCTACTGACACACCCAAATTTTAACATACAACAGAAGAGTAGTATTTTTAAGTTTTCTTGTTAAATTAAATTATTTTCTTTAACTACCATTTAAATTTATGTACAGTGATTATATTTAAAACTTTACGTCTTTACTGTTCATATATAAGTTTCTTTTTAAGAGTTATTTTCACAAACAAAAATATAATTGTTTATTCATCACCTGCGTACTGCCGACGTTACCGTTGTGTGTGTGTGTGTGTGTGTGTGTGTGTGTGTGTCCTGAATCCTGAGAATTTGATGATGATGATTATGCTGATACTGTGTCCTCTGTCTCTACGGTTTGTTGTTTGTAATGGTCCAGAGTTCCTCCATAAGTCTTGGTGTGTGTGGTAAAGATCGGCCAGCAGACCAGCAGCGTGACGTTGTGTGAAGATATCTTGAGTCTCTCTGAGATCGCCCCAAAATTGCCGGTGGTATTTATACTGGACGGCGATCTGACAAGTCCAGGACTGTTTTCGACCTGTTAGATATTGTCACTTCGTGCACGGCGTCCTTTTAATTACAAATCACTTTTTGGTTCATTTTCGCGATTTCGTAAACATACTCGTAGCACGAGCGATATCATCGGTTGCTTAATTTTTTTTCTGGTCACTCACATATAACACACTTATTAATTACTATTTAATTACAGTAGTAATTAACATTAAATTACCTAGCGTCTTTATTATTGCAAATTTCTGCAATACTTTTAAATCACTATATTCGTTAAAAATTCCTTAATGTAATGGTGTTTTATAATTGGGGTTTGTTCACAGGTTAAAATGTATTAATTAGTTTATTTTTATCCAGTTAAAACCTGATTACAGACAAACCAACAATTCGTACGCATCACCCCATCGTAGACTTTGCCTGTCGTAGCTTGCGTTCACACACACAAACACACAAGCGCTGTATTCACTTGCGAGGCAGGTGTACGCTTTCTGACAATTGCTATATTGTCTGCATAATATTGTTAAAAACTGTTCATCATATATTTTCTATGCTAAATATTTACAAACATACCGCCCTGGGCAAATATGCAAATACATGTATTGTTGCAATATATATATAATATTTAAAATTTGTATTTACTTTACCTCAAGATGTTATTTTTTCCTTATTTGGAACATGTTTCGAGAGCTATTGTGCTCTCATCCTCAGCCTTCGCGATTCTGCGTCTAGTGAAGTACCTGTGCGTTGGTCTGTCACCATTGTGGTCTCCTGTTGGTCTCTGGTACCTCAAAGTGGTATTTTTGTGTGTGATTGTGGTGTATGTATTAGTATTTTGTGTATTTTCGATGTTGAGTGCTTTGAAAATTGTGTCGTGTTTTGTATTGATTTGTATTTCTTCAGGTATTAGTTTGTTTTGTGTTTTATTTTTGTATATTCGTAAATTTTCCCAAATGTTCATTATGGTCCCTTTGTGTGGTATGTGTTTTATTAGTGTCACATTGGTTATTCTGGGGTCCCGTGTTTATTGCATGTGTGGCCAAATTGGATTTATATATTTCTGGTTTTTTGTATGCATTTAGATGTTCAAAATAAAGTTTTTTCAGCTGTTTTTTGTTTGTCTTATGTAACATTTATTGCAATCTTGGCATTCAATTTTGTATATATCGTTAGTTGTATTATCTTTGTTGTGTGGGTTATTTAGTTTTTGTAAATTATTTTTATTAGTTTTGTATGCTATTTTGATATCTGTGTTTTTAAATAATTTTGTTAGCTTTGTCATTTTATTATTTATGTATGTGAATGTGGCCCAATTTTTGTTGTTATTATTTATGTGTTGTTCATTTTGATTAATTACATCGAAATACACAAAATACTGTACTAATACATACACCACAATCACACATAAAAATACCACTTTGAGATACCAGAGACCAACAGGAGACCACAATGGCGACAGACCAACACACAGGTACTTCACTAGACGCAGAATCGCGAAGGCTGAGGATGAGAGCACAATAGCTCTCAAAACATGTTCCAAATAAGGGAAAAATAACATCTTGAGGTGAAGTAAATACAAATTTTAAATATTTTATATACATCTGGAAACGAACTGTAGCAGAAAGTGATTGAATATATATATTATAAAAGGACCAAATATCAGTAATTTGGAGTTATATGTTAAGGGTATACTATATTGATGTTTAAATAAATTTTAATAGTCGAAACTACACTCATATGTTATAGCGATCATAATAATCCATTGTACAAGGCGCACACGCGGCTGTTACATAATCAACTCACTGTGTAACGCATACGACCACACCCAAACTTTCAATTATTAATATTTCGGAAACCAGTAAATTCAGGCGAAATCCATTATAGCCAAAATGTTTGCCGAAGTATTAATAATAGGGTGTGCGAATTTTATGCAATATAATTAAATAATAACAGAGTTAATTAATTTGATGTTAATAACTTCCGTAATAATTGAGCTACATAAAAGAGCTTTTTTGTAATGTTATAGCTATAGGAATTTACAACAAATTGTATATTTTAGAATTAGCACAACTTGGTTTGCAGCCAAGATAATTGCAATATAAAATTGCCACAGGAAATCCGGAACGACAATTCAGTTCCGTTGTGTAAAGAATATTAATAATAATATAAATTCTCCGTCTGTGGGAAAGTAATTTCGTTCTCACGGGCTGAGGTGATTCAAATTTTGAGAGTAGGGAGAGTGTGTCAGCCAATCAAATCATTCGAAGAAATCCGAACCAACGCGGAGTTTTGGGGCTGATCAAACACTCTACTGCCAGTATTCAAGAAGAACAGACGTATATCTTCGATCGTCTCAACGACGTATAGTTTTGTGAAGACTCATCTGAAGACTCTACGTGGTCAACACGCCTAATTACGATCATCATAAAACAGATCATCTGTAACGACTCGTAATTACAGCGTCCAGTCAAGATACTCTTCTACATCAACAAACAAGCTTATTGTGCACTACACTAACTGTGGGCATAAGCACGCAAGAGATCTACAAGACTACAAGACATTACTTCAAGAATACGACAGAGAGGCCGTCTAAACCATTTGTGAATCAGCTGACAAGCAGAGCTACAACTCGAAACGACACACACACACGCTGACGTGGAACGTGAATCGACGAGGGACGTGAAGCAGTTCTCGCAAAAAGCTACAGACGTAAAAACTTCAACAAATAGCCGGAGAGCAGAGTGTTGCTGATTTCCGAGCTCACCGCCAAAACCCAGGACGCTCAAGTAGATCACTATCTCTAGCCGATTGGACAAGGACAGCGAGGGACATCCGGAGCATCTCTACAATCCGCTTCAGAATCAGGAAAGTCAAAATCAAGTTATTTATTTTTCAACCGTTAAATTTTTCTTTCTTTTTTTTAATTAAAATCAATGTAATATAAATCATTCAGATGCCAGAAATCAAAGACTCTAGTTAAATAAGAATTATTCATGTGTGATAATCTGTATAGCCAGTATAAGTAATTAATAAGCATTAGTTAAGAATTAATAGTAGATAAAACAAAAAGCGCTATACAAATCTTAACAAAGAATTAAATAATTTGCTCATACTGCAGTATACGTGAGTCAGATCACTAGTAAATAAAGGGACGTGAACTAGATTGTCACGCCTAGTTTATTTTTGGAATATTTCCAAGTAACTTTAGAGTTTTTATTTCATTACAATCAAATCTTAAAGACATTGAAATTAAATTAAAGTAAAGTAATTAATTAAATTCTCAGTTAAAATAAACTTTTTCAAAATAACGAGCTCAACTTCTGAAAATTATCAACCATTTAGAAAACATTATTCAAGATTTATTTATTGTTAGTTTGTAAGAATATTTGATCATATAACCATTTCATTCTTGTGTGTCATTGGAGTAATAAACACCGTTTTATTACCCCATATTGTATTTTTTTATTGCTGTACTACGGAGCCTACCAACCTCTCAAAACTCTTCACTTTTAAAATAACTTACTTAGTGTGCTGCTGTTATACACTTGAGTTTACATACTTGCGAAATCAAATCCAAAATCCACACGCCCTAGTCGGAAGAAAACCGCAAGATCGGACAGCAGGTAGGTGCTCATATATTCACACAACACAACAACACGCAGATAGTAAAGTTATAATATATATATATATATATATTTCAACGTTATTTTGTGACACTTACTTTTACACATACGCTCTTACTCGTATGCGCGCACTTACCCACGTCTCGGAGTTGATACTCTTCTTCAGCAGTATTTACCTTGATGTTCCCCGGCTGGGTCGCAGGCTTTGGTCGTTGGTTGAGTGTGGATAAGCGCGTGAATAACGTTATACGTTTTAATTTACAAGTAAAGAGTACAGAGGATTGAGCAGTGGTTGTGAAATTAGTACGACTGTTTCAAGAAAAGCATATTCATTTGATTTATTCAAAAATAGCAAATTGTCATGTTATTTAAATTGTTCAATGTGGGTTTCTTGTTATATGAACCCTTATAATCAATCCGAATATAATATACTCATAATATGTGTAACTCTGATTTCTTATACTTCTAAGACATAATATATACACACATAAATTATATATGACCTGAAATAGTACACAGACATATACATATAACACATATAAATATAATAGGAAACATAATTCATACGTATAACATTTAAGTATTGATTTAGTCATTACAAGTGTGGGTTCCAATGCATACCACGTAAATGCAACTTTTAATTAATTCAAATATTAATTAAAATATTAATAGAGAATCTTCTTTACGTTAATTGATTCTATTTTTACTGTCTCAATTAATTAACCATTACGTAAATCTCATATTTAAAAAAATTACTCATTTAATTAATTACAACATATAATAAACTATGGTTCTTTCTTGACCAGTCAATTATGAGATTACTATTATGATATTCTCTACTCTCATTTATATATTTAAACAATTATTTATTCATTCTTTAAGTTAAAAAAATATATTAATGTTCTGTAAACTTGGATATAGAAACTAGCTTTTGGTGATAGATTTCAGGGTCATTTATAATGTTAAATAAATGTTCGAGTTCACCTGCATTTTTCCTGCACCCATTTAAATTGTTGTTACCGTCCTCCAGACTCTCGAGTTCGTCGATCCTCTTCGGTATCAGCTCCTCTTGTCTCTACGTCGTTGAATTCCTCGCTCCGTCTCCTGGATGCTGAGTTCTGACGTGGCCCTCTAGTCTTGAGGATAAACGGCTGGATGTAGATGCATAGGCTGTCCCTGCGTCCTCTCGTAGATGTCTAGTTCCTCGTCCTCTTCTTTCTTGTCCCTCGTTGCTGTCTAGAAGTTCTACGTAGTTATGACTCTTGTAGCTTCATTAATATAGTCTTTTATTTAAATCACTCGCTCTTTAATAACTGCACCGACGTAATGCCGGTTCCATCGCACTTCAGTTTATTTAAATACTGTTCAAAACATTACTATACTTTGTAAAGTTTACGTTGTCGAGATGCGTGGATTCCTCTTACTAAATGAATTTGGTCACGCGCTGGGGTTTTATACTGCTGCTCGTTGCAATTCCTGTTGGAAACTGTTTCTGACAACTTTGGACTGGCCGGCGCGTCGGTTTCATCATCACTTTCAACCTATGCGTCTTTTTATGAAGCGTACACTTTTTTATAAATATTATTACACCAATGGTTAGGTATAATATTAAACCTTGTCTCTGCAAATTTTTGTTGTTACCCTGTGCAAATTACTACAGCTATGGCAAAATTTCACACGGTGTCTGAACCGTTCCCACGATTAATGACCACTTAACGCCAAATTGAAGCACCAGGCGTCAGCTATGTATTCACATATGTCGCTGATTCGTGTGACTTTTGGTTCACGTACAATCCTTAAAAAACTGTGTGAAATCATCCACCCTCTTTTGCATAATTGAACCTGTCTGTTATTTACACATGTACACATACACACACACGCAGACTGATACACAAGCAGCGGCAGGCCGCTCTGACGTCACCTCTGCCGGTCTTAGCGTGTTAATAGCTCCCCTTCGTTACGTTTTAAAAACCAACAAAGTCATGCGTTTCCATATGCATGCTTACGTACAATATTTGATTTATTTAAATTTAAATATTGCTTATATTTATTACATTCTTTCTTATATCTAACGTATATTTATTATACTATTATGTACATCTTACATATTTTATACTTATATACGAAAAAACGTTATCATACCTCAGTCAGGGGTTGATACATATACTTATGCTAAACGTATCGTTGCAATATATATATAAATTGCGATGTACAAGGGTCGCATAGAATCTGTAGTTGGTTATATCATATATTGGAATGCTTCAGATTTATTAATAATTTTTTCAAATTGCACTAAAAATTTAATATTGTTTCTGATAACAAAATAAAACTAATTGACTGTTACTGTTGACCTTTTCTTTTAAAATTTAAAAATAAATTTCTCTTATTCTCTAACACATAAATATTTTATTTATATGAGTTCTTTTGTCTTTAAGTTTATGAGTGTTTTTTAATAAAGTTTATAACAAATAATTTCACTTTCCTTTACGATGGATGATATGTCGATGATACAGTCCTTGTAAGCGGCTACAATTGTTCCTTCTGGATACATGGTGATCACCTCCTGTTGTCCGACATTCAGGGTCGTTCTCAGGATGGACACTTCTACAATTAATTTGTAGTGAATTAATTTTAATTGTGACTTATTCTGTGTATTAAAAATATACAATATTCCAGTAAACTTGAAGTGTTCTTTTAAATGGCTATGGGGACCATCTTGTACTATACCGTAGTAGAACTCGATATTTAATCTACTCGCAAACTTTCTGACTTGTGCTCGTGCACTTTTGTAGAGCAATCGTCTAAACAGGCAACTACAACTATATATATAGTTATAGAGTTCAGAGCGAGACTTAATTATACGTTATGAAGAACAAATTCACAATGAGATTTTAGCCAAATCTCGAGAGTTCATTGGCTTAAAAATTCCCTTTCTCTTCTTCTTCAGTAAAGATAACGTTCTTCCTGCAATTCTACGGACAAAGTTAAGCTTGCAAATAAAACCAGTCTAATTTTATTACTTTTCTTTAGGGTCTTAGGGTCATAAAACTTTCTTTATAAAAAAACTTATATATTTAGTTCTTTAATTTATGAACAAATATTACCACTCGCTAGATCTTTTATTTATGCTTATTCTGATGTAAGTCCCATGTCAGAATTTTTTATTTTCACAAAAGTTATTCACTTTAATATGTTTATTTATTATTATTCCGTAACATAGTTGTACATACCCGCAACGCGCACTCGCCATATGCCTACGCATATTTTCGCACTACTTCACAACACTAATTTTTTTTTTACTGTCAAAAATTAACTTAAACTAAAAACATTTAACATGTATCGTGTTGTCTATTATACAATGTCTGAACATGCAGTCTTTACATAGACAAATTTTCATTGCAACAAGCTACTTTACAGTTTCATTTGCAAATTCTACCTATTGCAATAAATATATATATATATATATATATATATATTATAACGATTCATAAAGCCGACCCATCAGATCGTTATATGAAAGTGTCATACTGTGCGAGTAGAGCGACGTAAGCAAGAGAGAGAGAGGGTATAATCACAGCTATCTCTGTCTAACATCGCCACTACTACGAATGTTGCCGGCACAGACATGAATTTTTATTCAATTATTTTTATTAGTTAAAACTGCAATATCTTCAAAACTAATAAATATACAGCAATTCTGAAACCTGCATAGTGTTCAGCAATTAAAGCTCTATAAGTAGCCAAAATAGCAACCAATATAATTAACATTTACAGAAGTTATACAGAAGAAGAACGCCAAGAGAAATAACTAGAGAATTAGGCTAGGTACGAATTAGATGTTTTCACACACTTACAGAGAAAGACCTAAGCAATAATATTCTGTGGTCAGATCTGTGAAATCACGTTTGCAAATACCCATAATCAAACGATTTGCAAACAGAGGAAGTATGAAATTAGCCAGTAATTCTCTACCATCTCAAACCTGTTAAGGGGCGTTTAGTCGACTTGTGCGATATTGTTTCAAATGGAAAACGCATGATTTATTTGGAACAACCAATCACAAAGCTGTATTCAGAAGAGACGCCAACTCAGACTTGGGGAAGCGAGCACTCTTCGTTCGAATCTTAAATGAGCAAGACGTGTGTTAAATACGTGCTAAGTTTCACAAACCACGCAAAGTCATATTTAAATAAACCGTTCGGGAAGTAGTCCGCAGTTGCAGAGGAACTAGTAAAGTTCGATAACAACTCTCGCTGTGTAACAACGCATTAATTAAATAAAAAAATTAATTTATTTATTTGTGAAGTGACCTGTGCAACAGAGAGCTACAGCATCTGTAATTGCCCAGTATCATCGGTCAATGTTTTGGTCAACATCATTTCTTCTGTGCCGAACCATCAAAAGGAGGATCACTACGGATTTCTATCTACGGTCGACGCATCAATCAGTAAGAAATAGATTCATTGATCAATGAAATTAAGAAACAAAATAAATAATAAAAAGCAATAAACAATTTTTTAAAAGACACTAAGTAAAATCATAATTTGTATTTAATTAGTAAGATTAGCTATAAATTAATATAGGAGTGTAGAATGGAAGGAGAGATGTAGTATTGAACGTGCAAATTATTGCAGACCTGTTCCTTAGCACTGGTTTGGGAGATATAAATTTTCTTAATTAAACCAGATAAGAACAATTGGTCGTTTGGACGTTTTAATCTTCACTTTTCACGCACACTCATTAATAATAAGAGTTAGGTTAGCAATAAGTCCTTAACTTAGCTTTGAAAGAACATTAATAAAATAACATTTAATCGTTAATTAAACAAACGCAAGCAAATTTTAAAGTGTTATTTGTAACGATTCCCCTTGAATTCCACATTCACTGAACGAATCCTGAGATAGTGTGTCTCTATGCTCTGAGCTAAGCTGAATCCGTGTCATTTGTATCTGGGATTTGTTCTGGCGCCCAGGTAAAGTAAAAGTCACGGGTAAGTAACATTTTATCTATCATTAAAATTATAATATATGTGTGTTAGATAAAAAGGCCGTTAGAGTATATATATATATATTTTTTTTCAATCACTTTCTGCTACAGTTCGTTTCTTGATATATATAAAATATTTAAAATTTATATTTATTTTACCTCAAGATGTTATTTTTCCCTTATTTGGAACATGTTTCGAGAACTCCTGTGTTCTCATTGTCAGCCTTCGTGACCTTGCTTATGTGATCTTGGCAAGATCACTTAGGCTGAGGATGAGGACACAGGAGTTCTCGAAACATGTTCCAAATAAGGAAAAGATAACATCTTGGGGTAAAATAAATATAAATTTTAAATATTATATATATATATACATACACGTGCGTGCGCGTGCGCGTGTGTGTAAACTCTCATCAACTACCGTATTAAAGTCTGGTTCTCTTATTAAATACTTGACTTCATTGTCTGACTATATAATATTAGACGGTTTTGTTTAATAAAATTCCTCGATATACTTTTTAAATTTTTTTGAAAAATGCCTTCAGCCTTCAAGTGGATGCACTTAACTCCGCGATTAATAAAACAAGCTCTCAGATTTCTTTGTTCGGGAATGTTGTGATCAGTAGTAGGCTGTTTCCCTTAAACTGTTGTCAGGCAGATGACAATACATGTTACAAAAAAATTTCCAAAATGTGTATAAATGAAACACGTATTCGTGTTCATATCTTTCTAAGATTACAGATTTTTTCAACCCGAATGTCAGGTCCGGCGGCCGCCTATACGCCTGCAGGTAAATACGGCACTCTCTTCTTTACAAGATTTCCTTTTACCGAACTTTACAGGTGTTAGAAGGATCACAGAAACCATGATGGAAGGGAAGTACACAATACCTCCACCATTACAGAACCGGAATCACCTTCCACTACGGGCAATCACCTTGAGCGCCTTCCAGCGTGATTTTAAACACTTTATTTTCAAGAAAACACATTAATTTCTATGGAAAAACGAATAGACCTATTTAATTCAGTCTACTGCAAGTAATTAGTCACGTAGTCATTAAGGCAAAGTTTTAAAAATTTCGTACAAAGCATACAACACTATCAGCGTCTGCAGAAGACGGAGAAAACGTTTGCAATTTTTCTGGTATAGTTTATTTTATTTATATTGCAACGCAAGACGTTACCTTTATTGTTTCATGACTTTTTAAAAATTTTAAATACCTATGTTTTAGATATCTAAGTACTGTATTCCTTATTTTTTCACAATTACCTTCTTCATTATAATTAAATAAAAATAACGAGTTTTTCCTTTTATTTATTTTTTTAGTTTTTTTACAAATATGTACAATTACAGCCCACCAGAACCCCTCTCGAGAAGGACATGTTTAAAGGATACAGTAGAGCAATTAAACATATACACGGTACTACGATACAAACAGGTCACACGATGTTTACGATTGTAGATTACGTACAATGATATACCGCCAGTATTATTTGGAACCCTGTAGTTCGTCAGCTAGGTCGCTGAGCTTAGTAGAAACCTTACTAATTTCTAAATTCCGAGAATCAATTTTCTTGTTCCTCTTAAAACATCGCTGTTTAAAACACTAAACAATGGTGATTGCTGAAACGCGAAGTTTTAAAACTTGTTTCACATTTCAAATTTAAAAAATGGTTCATAGTCAAATACGTAGGCCTAAGTGTATAAGATAATTTACAGGGTTATAAAAATTGTAAGCTGAACGACCTCATGAATTTTGGACATTGGCTTCATCATAACGGATATGTTTCTTAACAGATGTTCAAGAAATTTCCATTTTTATTTCTGCAATAACCCTGCACTATACTTTTCATATACTTTTAAAGAATGAAGCTCATAATTTTTTCCTGTTTCGTGAATAGGCGTCCCTCTAGGACGAGAATAAATTCCTGTGACGTGTATTTTTTAAACGATGCAGTAGACCCGTCCTATTCTGTAATAACTTGAGGTAATTAACATGTTTTAAATAAGTTTTTCACAAATTATAATTATTAACCTGAATAATATATTATTAACGCAACAATAATGCCAGGGGCTGTGGACACGCATTAAATGATGAAGAGTAGTTCCCACAACTATACTTCTGTCGTGTAGCTAACGATTCAATATAATACCCATCCATCACCAAAGTTAACATTCCCATAAAATTTGTCAAATGGTTCGCGCAGCGGCAAATGTGGTAATGCCGTTTTATTGCCAAACATTTCGGCCACTATAAACTTAGGTTCCCTACTTTATCGCAGTTATCAACAGTTGTTCCATTTCAGTCAATTTAGCCTGAACAAAGTGTTTTTACTGCCGTAATTAACCGATTATAAACTGCTCCGATGACGGAAAATGTTATACCGATCAAAATTCATGGCCACACGATGTTCTACACTAAACCAGTAATCGAATTAATAAAACGTAGACTGACGTCAATTAGAAAAAAACAGTAATTAAAAATTTTTTGTTAACTTTTATGCGTAATTTAAAATGTTTAATGTTTGCAGATTTTATCATAGAAAACCATAAAATTTGCTTTGTTGCTCTTTTAGTTGCTGTTTTATTATTGACATTTGATGTCAGTTTGATACTTTTTATGTCTTACTCTTACTTCCAACCAGCCGGAGGTAATTTTCCACAAGGAAAATTAAACATCGTTAACTGTATTCAAAATTGTACCTTTCGCGGTTCGAAGTGGCAGCAGGCGAGGATTGATAGAGGTCAACTAAAATCTGTCGTAGTTTTTCACAGGTCACGGAGATATTTATGGCAACGTCAAAAACTGGGCAAGTGGGACGGCACGACGGGAACGCCTCAGATAACGCTCAATCGCGAGGAACGATTGGACAAGGTGGCTGTCTATATAGAAGGTGTTTTACGCCTCAAGAAGGAAAAGGAACACAAAATAAATGTTGGCCAAACTAGAAGAGTAACCGTTGAGAGAGTTGTACAAGCCCAATTGTACTTTTCTTTTACAAAGAAGAAAATTACGGTGCCTCATATGTAAAGTAGGATTGACACCACTCTGAAATGCGTTAACGATTCTAGGATGGACTATTAACATGTTGATAAGGTTTGTATTTTTTTTTTATTCACTATGTTAAGTTGTCTATTATTTTAGTCGCTAACGTTACTTTACTGTTACAGACGTTATAAGAGTAAAGACGGATACTGATTTGTGCGATACTTTTATTTTAGACCTGTTCAGTGGTGGTTGAAGTCCTTTGAAATTTTAATCATGAACATTGTCATACTTTCAGTTAATGAGTTTCCAAACATCGAACATCAGTTTCCAAAATTCCCCTTGTTTTTTTTTTTTTTTTTTTTTTTTTTTTTTTGCGTATGAGCCAGTGGAGACTACGTTTGGTTCAACTGGTTCCTCCCTTCTTCTCCACGCTCTTCTTCCTCTCCCACATCTCCTTCATTCTTGATCGATGTCTCTCCCTCCTTTCGTCCAGATGGCACCTGTCCTCTTCTTGGGAGTTTCCTGAAAACCTTGGTCATTTTTTAATTTCGTTTTGAGTGACAAGTATTCTTCAATGTCTTCTTGAGTAATCTGGAGTTCTCCTATGTTGTTGTCTGTTTCTTTGAACCACATATTGGGCATTTTGAGCTTTCTGAAATAGTTAAAACGCTTCCCTGTTAGCCTGTCAGTTGTTACTACTACTACTACTACTACTACTACTACTACTACTACTACTACTACTACTACTACTACTGTTATTATTATTATTATACTTCTCCTTAGCGTTTTCCCGTTGGAACGGAGTCCGCTTTAGGACCAATGAATGCCAGTTAGTGAGATCTGTACTTCGAAGATAGGATATCTTATAGTGAGATCTGTACTTATAGTGTATCTCCAACGCAGCTTGGGTCGTCCGCGTGTCTTGTTACCGTCAACTTTCAGTCAGGTGGTAGGCTATGCTTATGACGATGTCAGGTGCTGCTGTCAGAACAAGTTCGTACCAACGAAATCGCCATTCCTCCATGTTCTCATTTATTGGAGCCACGCCATCCAGGCGGCGCCTGACACTGATGTTGTTGACATGATCGACCAGTGAAATTCCCATTGTCCTCCGCAACATCAGCATTCCCATGTGTTGTGCAAAGAGCGCTTTGTGCTTCTGGAGACAGCCGAACACTCAGTGCCGTACAGGGCAACTGTTCTCACCACTGTGCAGTAAGCCTAAATGCTATATCTCGGAGGACTGGCATTTTGTTGTCACAAAGGACTCCTGTAACGTCCCTCCATCGCGTCCAGGCGGCATTAATCCTTGCTCGCACGTCTTTATTTGAGCAGCCGTCACTCTCCAAACGGCATCCCAGGTAACGGAAGGTAGGCCTATTTACCTTGTCAAGGTTCTCTTCTTCATCAGATGACATCCTAAGCACAACTGCGTTCCCCACCATGCCTGAGTGCTACTCTGGTGTGATAGTGCACGCAATCAAATAGCAGTCGCTCTTGCAGCGTGCTTCCACGTGATACCTCAGTGTTAAAGGGAATTTCAAATAAAATATCGGGGCAGTCATATTCCACAGAGCAATAATTACAATGAAAGTTTAATTCATACACAAAAATACATTAACTTTCAATAAATATTAACGTTATTAAAGACACGTTTCAAAACACGCATAATTAACTAATACAATATAACAATTAAATTGGTTTACTCAGTTCTCAAATACTGATTGTTTCGTGAATAGCTAAAAGAATATGTTCGGTGAAACTTAAGAATAGATTGTTTAGAAGAATTTGTAGCAAAGCACGTGGAACGAGGACAGATATTTAGAATCAACTCACGAAACTTAGTATAAGCCTATTTGTGTTTGTGAACGATACAAAACGTGGATAGGAAACTTGATCAGAAAATCGTTGCAATTCCTGTAAACTCTAGAAATAGACTCTCCGCAGAAGCGAGACATGGGGTGATAGACGATTCATAAATAAGATGGTAAACTCCACAACAGACTTTTGGAGGCGTCCAACAGGTTTATCACGAATCGACATATTACTAAATTTATGAACTGATAAATAAATGTAGGCAATACAATCACAGTGGGTATTAAATTTAGCTAGGAATGGATATGCTTGTTAGCTATCAACCGTGAAGAACACCCATAAACATTGATGAGAAATTATCATTGGTAACATCAAAATCGAAACGAGTCTATCAACACAGAGGCATCAACGACGAAGATGATTGTTAACATACAAAGAGTAATCAAAATTTGGAAGACGAGGTGCAACAACATTTAATTATACGACACATTGTCGCGAAGAAAACAATAATTGATAACGATAATGTCTTGTTCATTTACTTTCAGAGTAGTCTATATCATTATTGATAAGACTGCACTATCACTTTAAATATATGTTAATAAATGTATCGATTCTTTCTCAGTCCCTATCTGTGACCGTTATTTTCTATTGGCTTCATTAGTCACTTTTTTAAGTGATAAAAAGCAATATACGGTAGTTTCGAAACATCCTATATTATCAACCGAACTCTAAAATGCTGTCGTTCAAAGACTAAATTTGTTTATATTGTCGTCAGCTGCAAAGCGCTAGCATTGAAACATATAAAAACATTCCTACAATATATTTTAATTCAGCAAAAATTAGAAATTCCGCTCAGTAAGCAGAACATTTAGTGGCAACCCTGAACCGCGAGTCGAGTACGTGAGTTTGATTACAGTAATATGATAAAGTGTCCTATGCAAAAAAAACATCAAGAATTATGAATTTGAATAATCGGATTAAATATTACAGAATTCTTCTTAGTTGCTTGAGCAGTTTGTCTATTTACTTGTAATGACTATGTACTCATAAGGGTAATTTGTCTGTCGAAACTTACATTGTTAATATTTACAATAATACTGAATATGCATGATACTTACGATCTTTGCTAATGTTGTTAGAACATACAATTGAATATTATCTATGTATTATTAATTATTACATTCATATTTGCTCAACTATTCTTGTATATATTTTTATATTATTATTAATAACAATAAAACTATTCCTACAAGAATATATTTTTCTTATTTTTTTAATGTAACACTTTTTAATAGTACTAACTATCATCATCAGATATACAAATTAATCATTATATTATCTCTACTAGTAATTTTGTACAAACCACTATGTTGTCTGTGGTATTGACGAGCGCTTTCGGCAGTCAAGTGGTTTATACAAAGACAACATAGTGGTTTGTACAAAATTACTAGTAGAAATATTTGAGACCACTAACACTCCAATACAACAAAAAATACATTATATTATCATATCATAAACAATTATATCATCATAAGATAATCATCATCATCATACAGTAATTTGTGTATCTGATGATGATAGTTTACACTATTGAAACAGTGGTATATTCAGAAAATAATAAAAATATATTCTTGTAGGAAAAGTTTTATTATTAATAATAATAATATTAATTATTAATATGATTTATGGCACACTCATAGATAATAACTACGCTGAATCCACGTAATACGTAAATTAGTATGCAAGAAAAATGCTAAAAAATGGACTAAGCATAAAAGGTGGTCATCACATAAAATGAATTATTTCTACAGGGTTTTATTGGGAAATAAATGTAACTGACAGAATGGGCTAGTGGGCTGGAGCCTGTAGCTACGCACGAAGCCCGGCAACGAATACTGGGCTCGAGCTCGTGCGTCATTCACCCGGTGACAGCTCGTTGAAGCATTCGTGTACTTCTTCCCAAAATGACGGGTGGGCTAGAGCACGTAAATAAATTTGTATTACTCATTAAAAGGCGTGTATAAAACATAAAGCTACCACTTATCAGGTAATCTCGCATAAATTATTCCTCCGACATTAAAAATTATTGTATAGTTTTAATCGCCTAGTTCTAAACTACTTCAATAGTCGAATCCGAAACTACGTCTTGAAACATAAGTGTCAATGACCTCGTCTGGTCATCTGAGCGCAAAACATCTGGTCAGGTCTGCTGAATTCCTTTTATTTCGTTATTGAATACCATAGTGGAAAAGATCAAATAAGAAATGGGTGTACAAAAGACAATCATCGACTGCTCTGAAGAAAAACAACTAATCTGGTACGGACACGTACAAAGAATGGGACAAGAGTGACTACCAAAGAAAACAATGAGATGGATTCCTAGAGAGCACAGAAAGAAAGGAAGACCCAAGAAAACATGGACAGAGCGCATAAGAAGGTCAATGAGCGATAGAGAACTAACCGATGGAAACTACAACGACAGAAAACAATGGAGGTTGGGCATCGGACAACGTCGTAAAACGTTTTAACCTCGAATTAAAAAAAAATACCATAGTGGATTTCTTCACGATTACTTTGTAGAACTGTATTCATTTTGATCAGCCTACCTCTCTAAAGAAATACATTGAGGTATTCTGGATGAATGTCTCATGTCTCCAGCACAGATGGTAAGTTCATTGACACAAACGAGTACTCACGTAGTTAACAAGGAATATTTACATATTCCGATACAAAGTGTGAGTCTAACTTCCTTCTTGTTGAAAGTAAACTTTTGTAGAAAGTAAATTATCTTGCATTCCACGATAGTTTTATATTTTGAGGATAGGGTATACTGTATTTCGTGAAGATCCGTTTTTAAAATAATTAAAATACACTCGAAACTTCAATATATGACACGTTTTGACTCACGGTAATGTTCAACAACAATAAATGTTGACTCTTAAAATCTGTACGTTGTATCTATCAAACAAATTCAGAATTATTGAATGGCTGGAAGTCCTAAGATATGCTGGAGACCGTTTCTTACAGTTGCTGAATCAAACAAAAAACTATCATAACATATTATAAATTATGATTTATAATATAAATCATATAACGCTTTCGTAACAGTTCTATTGGTAAGAGAGACGTTAGATCCTATATCGATATCCTATCAAAATTGTAGTGGATAATACGGTAGGCTTCAAATCATAACAATGAGAACACCTTTTCCATTACATCTGCCATAATTTTATCGAACTCTGTCTCAATATCACCGTCAGTTACAGTATAAATTTTGAAAATCGTCTGCCGTGTTATGCGCCAATATTATAACGTAACTTGTAAATCCCTTCGATAATAATTAGCCACACGTTTGTGCGTCAATTTCATAACGTAACCTTTTATCGCCCGTGTTATTTAGCCACACGTTGGTTGCGTCAATTTTATAACGTTACCCGTTCTCGTTCTTATCACTCGTCTCTTTTTGCATTAACCGATGTCGTACTCTCAACGTCTTACCAAGTCGTCGTCAATTTTTAACGTATCTCACGCAGACTACGTCCGTCGCGAACGCACGAATAACCAGTACCGATATCCTTACCTGTCTTTATTTGATGTATTTAATTCCCGATCGGCGCTAAATTGTTTTTGAGAAAACAATTAAAAGATTCAAATAGTTTGTCTCCTGTGCGGCGATGATGAATTCGAATTACCCTCTTTGACTGGCGGGAACTCGAATTTCGCTTGTCGTTCGACGTGTTGCCAACCTAAATTTTTGGCAAAGAATTCTATTCTCCGCTAAAGAACACAAAATATATAATAAAATTCCAATAAAAACAAAGGACATTTCGTAATGATTCGTACTTGTTTATTTGTGTCTAAATTCGCTAATTTTTGATAACTCCAGTACAATAAAAAGTATTATAATAAAGTTTCGCCTCGGCAACAAATTAATTTTCACTGAGCGGAAAGCAACGGTGGCAGCAGTCGCGTGAATCCCCAATGGTTCTTATTTACACAATTTATTCTGCCAATGAGTTATTTGGGTTACGAAAAGATTTAAAACAAGATGTTTAAATAAAGTACACCACCTTACATTTTTGGTACTTAAATACTAAAAAGGTTTACATGAAATTCAACTCTTGGTGTTTAAAAGTGTGTGTCAATTTTATAGGCTTCGGACATAGGTTATCTTACAGTTACATACAGTGTGAATAAATATGATCTATTAATCCTTGAAATAATTTGGTGTTCACAGTTCAGAGTGAGAGTTATATATGGTGAAAAAAGTTAATCAGTTTTAGTTCGTAATTATTGATAATTTAATTTATACTTAACAAAACCATGTAGTTTTTGTTATGGGTCATCAGGATTTCTTCAAGGTTGTGATAGTACTTTCGTTAATTTTCAATGGTATCGTTTCCCTTCTCCTTCTGGCGTCTGTTTTTTTAATTCAATTTTCTTTTTTTTAATTTTAAAATTTTGTTTATTGTTCTTCCTTGAGTTGTTGGAACTATGATTGACTTCTTGTGTTCATTTTACTTTCATTTGGATCTTATTTTTTCCTTTATTAGCCTTTAATAGAGCCGAAGTCAATATAGCGTCTGTACCTCTGGATAGTTAATAATGGAACTCTCGTTTTATAACGGCCAAAAATATAATAAGGTTTTGTTGTTATGGCAACCGCTTTCACTCTTATTGGTTAAGCACATTTGAACCTATTGTTATAAATCCTGGGTTTCTGTTCAAAATGAATAAATATTTTATAATGGTTATTGTTCCTTGGTGATATTACCAATGTCTGAAATATTAACATAGATGTCCCTATTTTCTTTCAAAGATCAATTTGACATCTCACAAGGCTGGTCTAGGTTATGTACTAATGTTTTTAGACAAAATTGCTACTGTTTTGTAATTACATATTTCACTTATTTGTACTGTTTATTACATTTATGACATATTATTATTGTTAGTTAATGGTAATCAAATACTTTACTTTGTCTTACTATTCAATTATAATAGTTAATTGTTTACAATTGGTTTTCTGAAGTTAGACAGTTAGGTATTTTATAGGCCTAAGCTGTTACAGTCTAGAATTTCTTGTTTTGCTCTATTTAAACATTATTTATTAAATACATACGTTCTGCTTATTGTCATTTGGTACTTATTGGCTTTTGAATTACTTTTGAAGCTGTTTTACACTCTATTAGTGTTATTATACCTTTTCAAAATTATTTCTTATCTGATATTTTTTCTTTTCTATTTATATAATAATGACTACTCTGTAGCTTGTTAAGTTTATATAATTGCTAGCTTATTCCTACTCCCATTTTTCACACCTTTTTAACACTTAAATCTACTAACAAAACATAATATAGAAATAATTTTATGGTCTGGCTATTGTTCAGCCATATTCCTTCTTATTAATTACAATTGTTCTATTGTATGTTATTACTTGAAATTAACATACTCCTCGTCACTTCATAATATCATTACATACATAAAAAATACAAACATATTAACTTAATGTCATGTCTTCTTGGTTGATACTCCAATGAACACTAAACAAATAAACTAATTTTCTTTAAACTACCAAAACTGTTTTACATACATTAATCTCATTTCGTCAGTTCAGTTTCTTCAACACAATTTAACTTTATTCTTCCTGACTGAATAAGTAATGTATCTTATTGTTATTGATGTCTCTTTGCATCAACCTTAACTGTTACAAGGATATAGGGATCTTTTGTAATTAATACCAAAATTGGTAATCCCCCTACTCATTAAAAATCATAATTGGGAATTATTATTATTGTTATCCCAACATTGTTTTTTAATCTTTTTGGTTGTGTACACTTATATTTGCACTGACTGAACTCCTTAATCTACACATTCCTGCCTGTTTGATTAGTTATTATTATTCCTCACATATCAAATCACTTTTAGTATTTATGGTTATCACTCCCTACCTATCTCTGACTCTTAGTTTCTATGATATTTTAAACACACATTTATAATTATTCTTTCAACATTTTATGTCTTACTTTCTTATCATGATAAGGTTCCTAACAACATACCTTATCTACTAATAATTGTCTTACTTATTTCTTATGGTTAGTGTACTTTCTTTAGTATTGTTTTATTTATTGTTAGTTATTAGATTTGCTTTACTCATTTGTGCCTTTTACCATTAATTTGTCTTTTCTCATTTTATTGTCTTTATCTGGCCAATCTCTGGGGTTGGGTCATAGTCATTTGTTTGTCAGTCTAGTCTATTCACTTATTTATTGTTCTTGTTTACAAGTCTCCTTTTTTCTTTCTTAATTCCATTTTATATATTTTTTTTCATTATTATTCATTAAATTATATTACCTTTTATCATTTATCTAATATTTGTGGATACCCTATAGGGTCTGATTTCTGCAACGTTATAATATTCTATAGAAATTCCGTTTTTCTAAAACCTATTATAATATCACAGCCTCCGTATTTCAGAATCCTAAGATTCAGAAGATATCCCCATAGGTTGAGCATAGTCAATATGCATTATTGTCTCAGTCAGTGATTCATATTTTTAAGATCTTATACGACCTGTAAGCCTATTATAGATATTTCCGACCTAGTTCACTCCCCCTAAACAAATTTGATCTTCACGTGAATACCTTGATTACATATGGTGATGTTCTACATTCAAAGGGCAAAAAGATCGAAGGTCAGTTGGCTTATAAAATATACATTTTGCACTTCATTTATTAGGCTTGGAGTCGATTACGGTACCCACGGTTTATATTTCAGAGGCAGTATTCTAAGTTCGATCTTCTTCGTTGTTACCAACACTTTCGTACACAAATGAAGTCACTTCCATTATTTTATAGATCTTAATCACAGTTTCTATTTATATTTTGATCTTCAGTATTTTACTTACAGATCAGCTTATGTAAGTGAATTTATTTAGCTTTCTTTCTCTATTATTACTGCAGTCACAGGTTACATCTCGACCTAGGCTATTAAAATGGTAGAGGTATAACGAAAAGTGAATCGGCCGGAAGGTCAGTTATCCAGCATATTGACCTCAATGTGCTGGATAGGTAAAATCAGTGTTATAATTCTAAAAATTACATCGATGATTCTATGAAAGGTGGTCTGCGATCTAGTGTTGAATTAAGTTGATTACGATTAAGTAGAGCACGACTGACCTGAATAATTATTTACTTATAAACGACATAGTGTTAATCGGATTAAATATTTCCTGAAATTTATAAGTGCGTTCGCTAATATTTGAAAAACATTCTCAAGAGAATGGTCACATAAAATGCTTAAATAAATAATTACCTTATTTTATCCACTAAGTGATCTTCTTTTTCTTTTTTAATTACTACATGTTTCAGGGCTTATATCCCCATCTTCAGGTTAAAAACAAAATCTACCCTATTGTTAGGGTTTCGTTAAAAATTCACAAAGACAAAAACTCATAACACACTTAAATAAATTAACATAGAACATTGAATTTGTATCGGAACGCGCTACAAACGAACCAGTGCACTGGCCGAAGTCCGACTTTCAACTGATCCGTACACGCTATTCACGGTTTGTTTTCATAGCTGTGTCATATAGTTTATTTGACTTGAATGACAACTGTTCATTAAGTACCTGATTTTTATTTCTTCTTAAGGCCTTGTATATTTCAAATTCCTCTAGGGCATCCAGTAGTTGACCCTTTTTACCTATATGTAAAGGTTCCAAATTCTCTTTAAATCCAGTGTATGTATGATTTTCGTTTATTAGGTGTTGTGCGTAATGCGATACATTAGTATTGGGGAACTTCTTAGGTAAATGTTCTTTAAATCTCTCGGAAAATTTTCTCCCCGTCTGGCCTATATAGATTTTAACGCATTCATTACACCGGATCCTATAAACGCCGGAACAATCCTCTAGTAATGCTGTGGTATTAGGCTTAAGTATATTTGTTAATTTTTTCGTGGTCCTGAATGAGACAATAATCCCTAGCTTTTTTAATTCATTATGTAGTATATTAGGTAGTATGTTCGTATATCTAGCAGAAACATATTGGGTTTTATCTTTAACTTTGTCCGAACGTTTTAATTTATTAGCGTGTTTATATATTATTTTATCAATGATTTTACTATTGTAACCATTCACTATTGCTATATGTTTTATTATATTAATTTCATCTTTATAGTCTTCTATGTCCATCGGTATATTTGTCAATCTATGTGCCAGTGCGTTAAAAGTTGCCATTTTATGTGTATAAGGATGATTGGAACTAGGATGTATGGCTATATCAGTTGTCGTTGGCTTTCTATATATTTTAAAGCTAAGGAGGTTATTACGTTTATATGTGGTTACGTCCAGGAAATTCAACATATTGTTATGCTCTACTTCCACAGTGAATTTAATATTACTGTTTATGCCGTTCAAAAAAGTAAGCAATCCGTCTATCTGTCTAAGAGTACCACCAAAAATTAAAAATGTGTCGTCTACGTACCGTGTGTACGAGATGATTTTATTGTATAACTTGTTTTTGTCAGAAAGTATGTACTTGTTCTCATAATTATTCATGTAAATTTCCGCTAAAATTCCACTCACCGGTGAACCCATGGCCAGTCCATTTTCTTGGATAAAAAACTTGTTGTCGTGTGTAAAGTAATTCTGTTGTTAAACAATTTTCAATAAAAATATAAGTTCATCAAATTGTATCTGTTTTAAGGGGAAACAGGTAATCTGTTTTAATTAAAAAAGCTAGGGATTATTGTCTCATTCAGGACCACGAAAAAATTAACAAATATACTTAAGCCTAATACCACAGCATTACTAGAGGATTGTTCCGGCGTTTATAGGATCCGGTGTAATGAATGCGATAAAATCTATATAGGCCAGACGGGGAGAAAATTTTCCGAGAGATTTAAAGAACATTTACCTAAGAAGTTCCCCAATACTAATGTATCGCATTACGCACAACACCTAATAAACGAAAATCATACATACACTGGATTTAAAGAGAATTTGGAACCTTTACATATAGGTAAAAAGGGTCAACTACTGGATGCCGTAGAGGAATTTGAAATATACAAGGCCTTAAGAAGAAACAAAAATCAGGTACTTAATGAACAGTTGTCATTCAAGTCAAATAAACTATATGACACAGCTATGAAAACAAACCGTGAATAGCGTGTACGGATCAGTTGAAAGTCGGACTTCGGCCAGTGCACTGGTTCGTTTGTAGCCCGTTCCGATACAAATTCAATGTTCTATGTTAATTTATTTAAGTGTGTTATGTGTTTTTGTCTTTGTGAATTTTTAACGAAACCCTAACAATAGGGTAGATTTTGTTTTTAACCTGAAGATGGGGATATAAGACCTGAAACATGTAGTAATTAAAAAAGAAAAAGAAGATCACTTAGTGGATAAAATAAGGTAATTATTTATTTAATCATATACAGTGATCTGGAGACCATACAGTAACTATGTACATAAAATGCAATAGAACAGGAATAAGGAATACAGTTTGAGAACGAAACAATTTATACAGTTTTATTGCCGACGATCAAGGTGTTCTTGATGACAATATGAATAACATATCCTGTATAGTAAAAAGCTAACGGAGGACTTTGATGATTAATATTTGGAAATAGAAAGCTCAATGATTGATGACGGTGGACAAGATCTGGTTGCTAACAAAGTTACCCTAAGGATATTTGATTATAACTATTTGAGAGAACTGTTGAGTAATGATGGAATAGATTAGAAACACATGTTGTGGAACACAGCTAAATGAATTACGTTAAAGAATATACTAAATTCGGAGTTATGAAATAAAACCATAAGGAAAAACATGAAAGCTGCAAATGTTTAAGTCTTTAACGTGAAGAACAGTTTATGTTTCCGAAGATTGGGCGTTGGATACAAATCTTAAAAGAAAAATAAATACTAAGGAAAACAACTATTCAAGAAGATATGGCATTACTCTTCTAGATTGTGTTAGAATAGACGTTATTTGAATTTGTGAAAGGTAATAAACTCACCTCTCTTTCTTCTCTGTGTCCGGTCTAATAGTGAGTTAAGTCTAAAATAAATTTATAATCCGCTCGACCGCCGATTCCTTTCGTTAAACGCGGAAGAACCACTACCGTTTGTTATTGTGCTTTCGATTTGCCAGCTGTCGTGTACTGGAGGCCTCCTCCTATGAAACTTATTCATTTTAAGGTAGGAAGGAACATGCTTACCATCTCTGATAGTTTAAGTGACAATTTGTTTACCTACGCTAGGAGCATAGGGAAAACACTATTGGACAGAACGGAGAAGAAACGACTGTCATAGTATAGACATATGAGAAAGATAGGGAGGAAAGGTTGCTTTAAAATGTGTTCAATTAATACCAAATAAAAGGAGTTGAAAGAATCTCAAATTAAACAATGGAAAGAGAGAGTTAAAATGCCAATGACGTAAGTAAATTAGGCAAAAAAGCTTAGAAAAATAAAAAAGGGTTTCGATACACGGTTAACGTGCGGTGGAAATACCGTTATACAGGCCTACAGTTTTCCCTGAAAATACGCGGATTGTTTTCACTATGTTGCTTTGTCTTCTACGGTCCTATTCCCGAGTTTCCCTTCATGATTAGTTCAAAAGGAAACAATGCACCTCACTGCTGTTTCTTTAATGTGTACCATGTAACTGGTAAACGTCGCAAAGGCACTGAGATCAATGTAGTGCTTTCACTGGATCAAAAATGTACTATCCTTGACGAAATAAAAAAAGGAAGAATTTGCCTTATCGTGCCAGAAGACAAAGCTGGTATGTCAAACTTTTTATGATTTTTGTTTCGTAATGTACGCCTACTACACGTCAACGTGAAGCGCATTTTTTTACTTTTTGTATTATATGTAATTATTTCTTAAAATTTCCCAGATACAATTATTTGTTTAATATTCAAATATTCAAATGGGAGGTTCAGTTACCCAGAAAATCTGCTTACCGTAAAAGTACTAACACTGGTAAACTAAGACCTGCTATAATTATTATGTCTGTGCCTTCTACTCGCTTATGTCTAGCACAGAGTAATTGCAAATTATTATTAGTACCCCAGGGAGAAATACTGTAATGAAAATTACTTTCACCGCTATTAATAAAGCCTCAATACAAAAAACAAACAAACTGTACATTATGAAGATAATAAATCTTTACCACCAGTGACGAAACCTGCATGCCTGCAGGCCCCGCAATAGGACAAGGGCCCCCCGGTTTTATAAGGCCCAACTACAGTGTTAAGTATTAAAATTTTAAACTTATTTTTCAGTTTTGATATTATTTCAAAATTGTACCTACGTCTACTCCTATATTAGAGCACTTCGTCCGATCAAAAAATGTTTTAAATATAGGTAGCCATTTTTTTTATTTTTCCATAAATTTCCGTACCTTCAGGGTTGTTCGGTCCTAAAAGAGAAAGAGTTACACACTGCAACTGTCCAAAGCCTAATTCTCAGAATTTGACAGAACTAACCTCACGTTAAATAGAATTAAAGGTCAGCAGTAATCATTGCAGTCTCCCTGCCTAATAATAATCTTGAAACTGCATTGATTCAAAGGACAAACTGGTAGAGGCATAGTTGCACAGACCACTCTTCGGTTGTCGAGGAGCACTTTGACAGAGACGTCGCACTTCACTTTGGAATGTTTGCATTCTCTTTCCGCCGCTGCAGTGACCTTCACAGCATATTGTTAGTAAACAGGCTACCACGTGCATCAATGAACTGACATCAGTGTCACGTGTTTGACGGTTCCTGATGCTTACGCCAGACACTTGAATTGACCGAGTGCTTTAATTGGTTCGTGAAGTGGAACGTTTGTTCTTTTCGTTTTCGGACGGAGTTACGCGTACTCGAAACCAACCTTGACAACGATGTCTAAAATAATCGTTATTATTTCGACGCACGTTCTTCAAATAAAAATACAAAATGCACACGCAACAGATGATTAGAACACGACACGTTTTAACCTATTGAACCCATAATTTGTTTGTGCAATCTCATTTTATTATATTTTATGTACAGACTTTTATTTTTGATATTTCCAGTTGACCATTGGTTGTAAATTGTAACTAGTGATACACAGAATGTAAAGGATCAGCACCTCTTTTGTTACGTTTCAGTTTCAACTGTACTTGATAAGTTTTTGATAACGTTTCTTGCGTACGCTTTTCTTTGCCTTCTTAGCTTATTAAATTTTTTTTTTTTAACTTCCATGTTCCATAAGAAAATGGAAAAATGGTGATCGCGAAAAAAATCGTGTTCGAGAATCGTGACTCTGATTGTACTACTCTAAAACATGAAGAAAGTCATTTTCCGAGGAGTGTCTGTGTGTCTATGTGCCTATGTGTAGAATGTTTTTGGCAAACGATAACTGCCGCAAATTCAAACAGAATCAAATAACGTTTTCCATATGTGCCCGATTTGTAGAGAACTCAAGGTCTATTGATTTTGGTCAAGTTCGATGAAGGGGAAGGGGTAGCTTACCTGCAATGTTTTACGTTTTAACAAGAGTAAAGTACATAATTTTGATAAGTAAAGTATCCTGAAAAGAAGGTCATAATATTCCACTGTAGAAAGGTAGATGGCATATCTAAAAATGAAAAGGGTAGTTGAACACACCTAACTTGCTAGAAATTATCGAACCGAATTCAAATAAATGATTTTAAATATAAATCTTAGAACATAGAAGTCATGTACGATTCTTCATACCGATATTTCTTTACATAATCTACTCCGGCTCGCAAGTAACTACCGCCAACTGTTTAGTTAGTGAAGCTTCTACCCCTTCTTCTTCTTTTCCTGTTGACAACCAATTTTTGCCTGTGAAAATCCTATATCTAATTCTTCATCATCCAGTTTTCTTTTCCCATTTGCACTGTTATCTCGAGCCTTTCCAACTAGTTTATCGTAATGAATCTTTCCGACCTAGTCGTTTCACATTTATCACCATTCATTTATCCAATCCGCTGTGTCTGTAATTTTGCACATGTCTCAGATGACCTGGCTTCCTTATTGTCAATCCGCGTGAACTAGAAAAAAAAAACATTAAAAACTAAATTGTGTTTCAAACCTATTGCTGTAATAATTCTGTAACGTTGCTCAGGCAGTAAACAAACATTCATTTTATTAATTTTCTTTAAAGCAGAAACAACACAACAACAACAATAATAACAATAATAATCACCATCATTATCATCTTCTCTTTCTTTACCATTACTAGTCTACTATTCTTGTTATTGCAATTATTATTATTATTATTATTATTGTTATTTTTATTGTTTCTGCTGGTGGTGGTGAGTTGTTGTTGTTGTCGTCGTCGTCGTCGTCGTCGTCGTCGTCGTTGTTGTTGTTGATGTTGTTGTTGTTGCTGTTGCTGTTGCTGTTGTTTTTGTTTTTGTTGTTTTTGTTTTTGTTGTTGTTGTTGTTTTTGTTTTTGTTGTCGTTGTTGTTGTTCAACAAAAATAATACGAGGGCTATTTTTTTTCAACCTCCGTTAAAGTAGGAATAACAAACGAGAACAATTACAAAAAATGTAGTATATACAAAATATTTGTACAATTCTCAGCTACTTTTCTACATAACCGCCATTTCGATTTAGGCACTTATCATAACTTGGCACGAGTTTTCCTATGCCCTCATCAAAGAAAGCTGCCGCTTGGTCACTTAGCCAACCGTTCACATTGGCCTTCAGCTCATCGTCACTCATAAACCTCCGCCCTGCTAACCATAGCTTCATTTGGGTGAAAAGATGAAAGTCGCTCGGCGCTAAATCCGGGCTATACGGCGGATGTTTAAACACCTCCCACTTGAACTTCCGGAGGAGATCCTGTGTCTGTGCTGCAGTGTGAGGGCGAGCGTTGTCGTGAAGAAAGACAATACCCGATGACAACATTCCCCTTCTCTTGTTCTGTATTGCTCTTCGTAGTCGCTGAAGAGTGTCACAGTACGAGGCTGAAGTGACGGTTGTCCCCCGTTCATTAAATTCAGTTTATAATACGCCTGTTCGGTCCCAAAACACAGTAGCCATAAGTTTTTTGTTGCAAAACGTTTGCTTGACCTTTACCGGTCTGGCTGGGGACTCACTATGCTTCCACTGTTTGGACTGCTCTTTCGTCTCGACATTTTCATATTGCACCCATATCTCATCTCCCGTCACAATCTCGTCCAGAAAACCCTGCCCTTTCTCGTGATAGCGTTGCAAAAATTCTAAGGCTGCGCCCATTCGCTGAGTCTTATGTTTGTCAGTGAGCATTTTCGGCACCCACCCAGGGTGACCAGACGTCCGGCTTTTGGAGGACATGTCCTCCTTTTTAAGGTTTGTCCTCCTGTCCTCCCGGTATTTGGGAAATATGAAAAATGTCCGGAATTTACCACAATATGAATTTGAAAAATAAAATTTTAATAGTCGTCTCTTTGATAAGTGTCTGGAGAGTGGAGATCGACCTGGCTGTCGCCTCACTAACGATCTCTAGTGCCATTCATGCTAACTACGAGTCTAACCTAACAGACCGCGTCTTTCTCCCCTCCAGCCTCCAGTCCAGTCTTTGTTTTCTTATCGTAACCTGCGTTTCATAACCTGCAATTTGTTGTTTGTTATTCCATAAATCTCAATTTTCCCTAAACGGAGATCATCCGATTTTGAGTTTGTGGTTATCAGTAAAGTGTATATTAATTCTAATATTTTAATGAAATGTCGGAGACACGGAAGTGTAAATTCAGTGACATGTTGAAGGCGAAATATCCTAATTTTTCCGCTGGAAGGAATGAACATGAAGCCAAATGCCAGGTTTGTGACAATTACATTTCAGTTTCAAATAAAGGCAGTGGTGATTTAGATCGTCACATTAACAGTGATAAACATAAGAAAAACATTCAACATTCTGCAGGAAGCTCTAAAGTTAGCTCTTTTATTCTTCCTAAGTTTTCCAAACTTGACGATCAAGTAAGTGCAGCTGAGGGTACTGTAGCGTTTCATACAGTTAACCACCACCTATCTTACAGATCAAATGACTGTACATCTGTATTATTCAAAACATTATTCACTGATTCTGAGACTGCTAAAAAGTACAAAAACGCACAAAAACAGAAGCAATAATAAATAATATTCTCTCCCCGCATGCTGTAGAAGTTGTGATCGAGGTTATGCATCGAATATCTTGCTTCGGTGTGTCCGTTGATGGTAGTAACCATGGAAATCAAAAGCTATTTACAATTTTAATCCAATATTTTGATTGGAAAACGGGAATAAAAACTAAAGTACTTCAGCTTAAGACTACTCCAAATGAAACTGCTAAAACAATAAGCAGCTATATACTGGATACGTTAAAAAAGTACAATTTACAGTCTAAATGTGTTGCATTTAGTGGAGACAACACCAATGCTAATTTTGGAGGAATTAGCCGGAAATCAGGTGAAAATGTGTTCACCTATTTAAAATCAGGATTGTAAAATGATCTTCTTGTTGGAGTCGGTTGCCCAGCTCATATCTTACACAACACCATACATCATGGATGTGACTTACACAGCTATGACATCGATTCCATTGTTATGAAAATATATAACTACTTTTCAATATACACTGTTCGTACTGAGGAATTAAAAGAGTTTTGTGATTCCGTAGAGATTCATCAACAGCTGATAAAACACTGTAAGGCAAGGTGGCTTAGCCTATTCCCTTCAATTGAGAGAATATTAGAACTATACCCTGCATTGAAGGCTTATTTCTTATCACAAGAAAAAGCTCCTAAAATATTGACAAACTTTTTTCAAGACGACTTATCTGAGGCATATTTCTGGTTCTTGCATTCTCTGATGTCCGTCTTTCATCTCAAAATTGAGGGCGCTCAAAAAGAGATGGCGTCTGTTATAGAGGTTAGATCTTACATTAAATCTATTGAAAAATCGTTGCAAGACAGGCAGAGTGAAAAGTTCATTCCTTTGAAAGTAAGAAACATCCTAAAGAATATCAGAGATAACGAGATGCATGAAAAGTGTGATGATTTTCAAAACGAGGTATTGATGCTTTATTCTTCCTGCCTTGATTATGTAAGAAAGTGGACCACTCAGTTGGATGAGTTTGAATGTTTTGAGTGGATGAATCTAAAAAAAGAATCGGCCAGCCTCCCATTCGAAAACTTAGTTCCAAGTCTAACTTACCTTCAAGAAAGGGGAATTCATATAGCAGACGACAAGTTATTTGACCAATTTCAATGCTTGAAACAGTTTATAGATGCTCAAAGTGGGGATGATTTTTTTGACCAGCTGCTACACATGAAATGGGTGGAATTCTTCACGAAATGCATGGGATGCTTTTCAGAACTATTAAAAATTTGTGAATTTTACTTTGCTTTGCCCAGCTCTAACTCTAGTGTGGAAAGAGTGTTTTCCCACATAAACGTACAGTGGAGCGATGAACGGAATCAACTGAACATTGAAGCTGTAAAGGGGATATTAATAGTGAAATATAATTTCAAACAAATGACTTGCTCAGAGTTTCACAAATATTTAATATCAAAACCAGATTTGCTGAGAAAAATATCTTCAAGTCAGAAGTATTCTGAGTATTCATAAGAAGATTTACCTCTTATTTATTTATAATATGACTAAAGAGAACAGCAAATTAACCTGATTATTATTATTATTATTATTATTATTTTAATATATTTGTTTCTGATTAATACTTTTAGCAATTTTGTAAATTACTTGTTTGCAACAGTGCATAATATATATTTATTAATAAAAGTCTGCATTTACTATTTACATTGAGTTTTGTATTTGTCCTCCTTCTTTTACAAATGTCCTCCTTTTTCGAAAAAAATGTCCTCCATTTCATAAATTATATCTGGTCACCCTGCACCCACCGTGCACAAATGTTTCTGTAGCCAAGCTTCACGCTTACAATGTCATACAGAACTGACCTTGAGATTTCAGGAAATTCGACAGACAGCTCAGAAATTGTGAATCTGCGCCTTTCGCGAACCACTTGATTCACTTTTTCAACAATTTCTTCCGTCGCTACCGATTTCCTCCCTTGAACTCCCTCATCATAGTCAGTTCGTCCTCCTTTAAACTTTCTGCACCATTCTCGTACACAACCATCACTCATAAAATTGTCGCCATAAACGTTACTCATTCGACGATGAATTTCAGCTGCATTACGCCCTTCGGCGAGAAGAAAGCGAATTACGGCGCGCAGTTCATACTTGGCGGGCGATTCGATTACATTAGACATGTTATCACGCTTGTTACTCAACAATGACTGAAGGGAGGGAGTGAACCTATTGGTGTGTGGTAGCGAATAGTCCAATGCAGGGGCGGCCCTACCATACGTGGAAGTGGTGCACGGCACCAGGGCGCCGGGCCCAGGGGGAAACCGAAGCCTTAAGTAGGAAATATGCTCTAATTAATTTAGGTTAATTTTTGTTCAGTACGACTTAGATACGTATAACACATCAGGCATTATAATTATTCAGATTTCAACTTAAATTCAATTTTTATTCAATTAAATTTTGATAAGTGAAAATCGGTGCATATTTGCTAAAATTATTTATCGAAGAGTTTCCCGACACCCACTGTTACGGGTGTAAAATCATAAAATTTATTGTGGGAAACTACACGGAATGCGATTTGTTCACTCAGAGCGACCACTGTGGAGATCTAGTACCAACTATGCAAAGTCGTTCAAAACACCAGAGCTGTTATTTTCGTAGCGCCAAAACGGTGTTGTTTACATTCCACACTCAAAGCACTACGAATGAACTACCGTGGGCGAAATTCGTTCCTAGCGCTTCGAGTGTGGAATGTAAACAACATATACTTTCTTCTAGATCTCCACAGACGTCGCTCTGAGCTCTGAGCGAAGAAGTCGGTTATCGCCATTATTCAACCGGATCGATTATTATTTATTTGAAACCTGCTGAAAAGTAAGTAAATTTTATCGATTCTACTTATTTTATCAAACTTATTTATATAGTTGAAGTTAACCTGAACTAAAAATATATGGCAGTGGAAACACGGGCTAGCGGCGAGAAATACAGATTATTTGTATTAACTTTAATGTTTGCAGATGGCTGATGTGGATGTGAAAAAAAAAACTTTCCGGTGCACAGAATCGAAAAAGAAAAGTTGAAAAAGAAGTAAATGCGAAGAAATTTACAGGTTCCATCAAAAAATTTCTTCAGTCCAGTAAGTTGCGGTAATTGTTCTAATTTATTAACCCTATAAGGAGCGGTGGGAGGTAAACGTTCCACCTTTATGTTTTTAGTTTTTAAAGAATTATTTAACTATTTCACTAATAAATTAACGCTTTTTTGAGAAAATGCACTTTGCCCCATCTTGCCCCATATGAAGGGCAAGACGGGACAACCTATTCGTAATATCAGTTTTAAGGGATATTATTAATTGTTTGTTACATTCTTTCCCAAAATATATACACGTGATGACGTGAACTGAACGTCTACCTCATCACTATCACACAGATTTTTCTTTATTGTTGACTAGCAAAGAAAAAAGATTAATCGAAATATTTTGATACCCTGATCTGGCTCATTGGAATAAAATTCTTTTAAAATAATTTTCTTCTTTTTTTCAAATTAAAGAGTCTAATGTATAATTTATTTTTAATAATATTTAGAACTGTATTCATTATAATATATAGAATAAATGTAGTAATAACAATAATTTTTTTGTTAACAAACAATATAATCTACAAAAAATCATATTTTTGAAATAAAATGTAGGCCTACACTTCTTAGGGTTAATTTACCTACTTTTTGTTACCTTTTCTTTAACGTTCCTTACCTTGTGTTTAACGGCTGAAGGCCCATCTTCAGCTTTCGAAAATCTAGTTACAGAAGAAAATCAAGAAGATATCGAAGATTCTAGTCCTATTTTTGCAGTTCCGTCTGCAGAGTCTTCCCCTCTACCAGTTATTGAATGTAACCCAGTAGAATGCGCCAATTCCTCTTCAGAAATGGAAATAGGATTAATTCCTAAAGATGCAATGAATGATCTTGCCTTATGGCCTGAAGTATTATCAGATAACCTAAGGATATGTTTAGTAAATCACGGACCAGTACAGTTAAACAATTTTATTTTTCCGAAGGATAATAAAAACAGGTCATTTTCAAATGTATATTTTATAAAGAAGTTAGGAAATAATGAAACTGTTGAAAGAGACTGGCTCATCTACTCAAAATCAAATGATTCTGTTTATTGTTTTTACTGTAAACTTTTTAATGTTAATGCCACTACTTTTAATGATAAAATGGGATATAAAGATTGCCAACATTTGTCTAGAAGTATAGAACTACATGAAAAAAGTTATAACCATTTAACGAGTGTTAAAAAGTGTCTTGATTTAAAAAGTTGTATTTTAAAAGGAAACACTGTAGACTCCATAAACCTAGCTGAGATTGAGCGCGAAAAAAAAGGTGGATAGCTGTAATAGAAAGAATAATTTATCTCATCCAATTTTTAGCGAAGCAATGTTTAGCATTAAGAGGAAAGACTGAAACTATATTTAAATCCGATAATGGAAATTTGTTGAAATTGGTTGAATGCATTTCTAATTTTGATAATGTATTAGAGGAACACATTGCTGGCATCCAAAAAACTCAACATCGTATGCCTCATTATCTTGGTCATAAAATTCAGAATGAAATAATCTATATAATGGGCGAAAAAATTAAAACAACTATTGTTAATGACCTAAAACTTTCAAAATACTATTCAGTTATTTTAGATTGCACTCCTGATATCTCACATGAGGAGTAAATTTCAGTCGTTGTTAGATTTGTATTTTTAAACCAATCTATAAAATATGCTGCAGTGAAGGAACATTTTTTGGGTTTCTTCCCTATCACTGATACTACTGGCCAAGGGCTGTCGACATTTCTTTTAGAATTTTTGACATCCTTGAATATTGACTTAAAGGATATGCGCTGTCAAGGGTATGATAATGGCGCAATTATAAAAGGCAAAAATATCGGCCTTCAGAAAAAAATTCTAGAATTAAACCCACGAGCTTTTTATGTTCCTTGTGCGGGACACAGTCTTAATTTAGTCGTTAATGATGCAGCTAAGTGTTCACTAGAAATAACAAATTTCTTTTCTATTGTTCAAGAAATTTATATATTTTTTTCAGCATCAACTTCGCGTTGGCAGACATTTATGAGCATGGTTCCTACTTTAACTTTAAAACCATTATCTATTACTAGATGGGAGAGCAGAGTCGAAGCATTAAAGACACTTCGTTTTAACCTAGGAAAAATTTATGATGCTTTATATTCAATTTATTCTGCAGACAAAAGAGATACTGACTCAAAAAACGTAGCTAGTTCGTTAATATCAAAACTAAAGTCGTTTAAATTAATTTGCTCTCTTGTTATTTGGTACGATATATTGTCAAAAATTAATATTATTAGTAAAGCTTTGCAAAAATCTGACGTTGCTCTATCAGAGGCAGTCAAAATGATATCTCAAATAAAAGATGATTTAGTCAAAACTCGTACCGAGTCTGCATTCAAGGAAATGATAAGTAACGCAAAAACTGTTGCCGAAGAAGTTGATGCAGAAATTGAATTTACCTTAGCTACCCGTCCCCGTCCCAGAAAAAGATTTTTTAATTACGAGGTTGTGGATGAACCCATCTCTGATCCAGAAAGCAATTTCAAAATAAATTTCTACTATTATTTGCTGGATACCGCGATATCAAAATTAGATGAACGATTCGAACTTTTAAATGAAAACAACATGTCTTTTTCCTTTTTACAGAATATTAACAATTGGAAAAATTTAAATTCTGAGAAAAAAAGAATGCTGCGTTTAAATTTACAGCAGAAATTGAGCAATGGTTTTCAGAATCGGACATTGATGGAGAGGGCTTATTCAATGAACTCGAAATTTTACTAACGTTCGTTGACGATTACACAACCCCATTAAATATTTTGAATTACTGTACTTGCTTTCAAACAGTTTAGTTTTAGCATTTCCGAATTTGTCAACCGCACTACGAATTTATTTGACATTACCAGTCACAGTGGGCCACAGTGAAAGATCTTTTTCAAAATTAAAATTAGTTAAAAATTATCTTAGGTCAGCAATATCTTAAACTAGATTAACTAATTTATCAATAATTAGTATCGAACATGAAACTCGTATAGAAGTAAGTGACATTGTTAGGGATTTTGCTAATGCAAAGGCTCGAAAAGTAAATTTTTTGTAACTTTGTAAGTTATATTAGTTCTTTATAATAAATAAACATTACTTACTAATTCAATTTTTAATTTTGTTTCATTATACTTTGTATAAATGGTGCAATAAACTATTTAACATAAATAAAACAAAAGTTGGTTTCTATAAGACCCCAGATATCCTCAATAACGGCTTACTCCTATTTTCCCATCCAATTTTGTAAGTAATTTGTGTGATGTTGGATGGTGTTTGTAGTAACCTGATAGGTTTCAAATGTAACGACTGGATAATGGTTGGGGGGGGGGCGCCACGTAAGTTCTGGCACCAGGGCGCCGGATAGGCTAGGGCCGCCACTGGTCCAATGCGCATGCACTGCATATCTCCATTCCAATATCGCATGTGGGTCTCATCGGGTGGCATCTCGGAGGTTAAAAAAAAAAATAACCCTCGTAATAATATTTTTGAGGAGGGGAGGAAATGCATTTGTGCAAAGAGAGTGGGAGTACCATTTGAGGTAGGACTCTACTTCGGTTGGACTGCTCTCTCCTATATCAATCGGTCCCTGGCCTGGGACTGTTTATCTTACTACTTCAGGCTAGGCCGTTTCCCTGCGTCCAACAGCCTTACATCCAGTCTTCTACTCTACAGGCAGTCGAAGTCTTCCTCTGCGTCCGAAGGATGTTCTCTATGTAATATGCTACACTGTCCCAGTTGTCTTCCTGTAGGAGCATAGCTGCGACGACATTATCAGAAGATATCGTGCCAATCTCAGTTCCCAGGGATGCTCTTCCCGGCGTCCGCTTGTCGAATGTGAAGAAAGTGTGCTACTTGGCATCCACGCATACGGCAGTATAGACAATCTGGAGATAAGTATACGATCAACAGAAGTATGCATTTCGAGGAGGTACGATCGGAACTATACGCGACCGCTCAGGAACTGCTCCGACCTTCCGTGCTTTCTCTCGTCCACGTGCTTGATGAGCACCGCAGTCCGGGCTCCTTTCGTCCCCTTGTCGCAAACTCTTGTCACCTCTCAAGAGCACGGAATCTCCTTTACGAATTCGGCTTTCCCCGGGTAGACAACTGTTCGATCTTTGGGTACAAGAAATGTGGGGGTGACCCCCTGTGATTACAAAGACAGCTGATTCGGAGAGAATGTGGTAAAGATATTAATAATAATAATAATAACAATTATTATATTTTTTCTTTATTAACTCTCCTGTTATTAAAGATATTATTAAAGAGATCACCAGATTATTTCCTTTTGCCATAATGCTTATGCAAAATTTTTGTGGAGGCCTGTCTTGATCATGATTTTGAAAATGTGTACTACATAATATTCTCTCCCGGTTTAAGTTTACCAAACAAATTTGGGTATAATCACATCTCTGATAGCAGCATTCATTTTTCGGGTATGCATAGCGTAGTTTTCTGCTCCATATAAAATTAAACTCTGTAAATTTTAGGCATACGCAATACATATTACGTGATCATATTATGGTGTGGTAGTCTATGGCATGGTGTATTTGTGTTGCGCTTGTATGGCTATATTTCTCTACTCGGTGCACCGTCGCCGTTACGATTAGTCGTTGGCTGTTTATTTGATTTTCTTATAGACAATATAAAAGGCTTGAATTTTATGTAAAATCTCGGTGCTTTAAATAAATTATACTTCTTTCTAAACTCTTTATCTTCAGCACAAGGTAATACACACCGACCGGTTTCACTTATCGTCGACGGGTGACGGTGGTTACCAATTTAATTACGAAGTAATTGGTTCGCCAAAAACGGATTCAAGGCGGGGGTAACGCCCTCCACACTTCTTCTTTAATAATTGATGCCAAACGGTCGTTTTGATTGGAACACCTGATAAAAGTATAGTGCACAAAGCAACATTTTTTTATGAAGTCTTTTGTATATTTCTGTCTTTCACTTAATAAGTCTATTGGTCAATAGTAATCAGTGAATAGAAGATTATATTTATTAAAGTGAATTGGAGGAAATGAATAAAATGAAATAAAAGTTTTTACCCTATGGTGTTAAATACTATTACATAATCACACCTAATAATAGTACACGTCATAGAGGACAATTGGAACAGGACTTGGTGTCCTCTGACGCACTAGTTCTTGGTCTATTCAAAAGCCTCAAGGCCAATCTGATTAACGTGCACATTACTGTTCCGAGATATAACGAACAAGGTCTCATAATTTAAAAAAGAAAGACAGGCAGGAAGATAGAAAATAGAGGGGAGAGGTAGGTAGACAGGGACAAGCGAAGGGACACAAATAGATACAAGAACAGAAAAAGACTTACAAAGGGTGAATGAAAGAGCGAGTAAAGGAAACAAAAATTTCATAACTTTATAATCCCGAATATGCTGCTTTTGCCTCTAGTTAATTTCAATTTTCAGGCAAAAGAAGGAACAGATCTACATTAATCTGTTCATGTCAATTCTCGACACCAAACTTAAAGCCTCAGAAGAGTGCTCAATATATATATTTGTTTTTATACTTTGATTTATAATCTCGTCTCATACCGTTTACGTATATCTCTTGATTACAATATCTCTTTTATGGACAAGGAACGCTGGTTGTTTTCGCTGAGCAAAAATAATGAAAAACATTAAACGTATTTGGAAAGAAAGATCTGTGAAGCTTATGCTGGCCGATAATCAAGGTAGGCGTTAAATGATGAAAAACATTAAACGTATTTGGAAAGAAAGATCTGTGAAGCTTATGCAGGCCGATAATCAAGGTAGGCGTTAAATGATGAAAAACATTAAACGTATTTGGAAAGAAAGATCTGTGAAGCTTATGCAGGCCGATAATCAAGGTAGGCGTTAAATGATGAAAATATAATGAACTTTTAATTAAACAGTTTAACACAAGGTATGATGGTTGTTAAGAATTAAAAATTGTAAAGCTAAATTGGAGTGGGTTGTGTTGTTAGGTTGGATTCACCTAATTATGAAAAAAGCTTCCCTTCCGGCAGAATTCATTGCAGGTGACAACACAGAAGCAGAAAGATCCAACACGAGTAGGATTGTTATGTGAATTGTGTTTTTAAAGTAACTCGACACCACAAATAGAAAATAAATTTTATTAAGCGTTATGAACTCAACTTACACTTAATTCAAAAATTCGTCTATGCGAGTACAGTTAACAGTTTCGAGTTAATGATAAAAAATATAAAAGTCATCGAAACCAATAAAAACTTAATATCATTTAAACTCATACGAATTTCAGTGTACGAAACTAACAGCCCAGAATAAAAACTGGTACACAAAGGAAAAATAATTCTCTAGTCGCTTGTCGCTACCTTTATATGTGCGTATAATGTTTGAATATACAGAATTCTTGGATTTTGTTGTCCATGACGTGTCCGAGTGTTATCAAAACCAAAATATACTATTACGATGCAGAACACAAGAATTTTAGATAAAAATCTTTCTGTTTCGCCTTGTAACAATATATTTTAGTTCTTTACATAGGCTACAGAATTTTCCAAAAGATGATGCCAAACTTCGAGAAAGGAACCAAACAACATATGCCGAAAAATGGTTCTTTTCCGTCTATATGTGCCTTTATGTGTAAAAAACAAAAACTACTGCAGAACGAGATGAGATATGCAATTGAAATTTTTTATACAAAGTACGTTTACCATTTTCACCAAGTTTAAAACAAACAAAAGTATTACTTTAAATTTTTTTTAAATGGAGAGTAATTGAACTTTTCAATTTTAATTTTAGCAAAATCAGTACTTATAAGAAAACATTCTTCATTACATAAAATAATTGGCCCTTTTATTCTTAATCTAATGGTACTTTGTTTGTGGAATTTGGGTACAAAATAATGGAGATATTACATTTGGCCTACTTTCCTCATAAGAACCGCTTGCTTAGCACATATATTAAATTCACCATGATTAGTTGCATGAGTAATTGTTTGAAGTTACTTTAGGTTGTTTGCCATGTCTTAACAATTTATAATTCTACTGAATAATACTGTATTTAGCCCACATGGCAACTCGTGTCTGAAATGGTTGCCCAAGCATGTTTAGTAATAAAACATAAATATATGTATATACCATAGTCGATATTTCAAAAAAGAGAAGTAAATAAATAATTAAATACCAGTTTCTTTCAATTTTTTACATCACAGAAAAATACATAGTTCTTATAAGGAATAAGGGGAATTAATCCACATTACCGACGTCTTTGCGGACAGTCTTATCAATAACAACGCTGACTCAAATGATGATATAAGTTCCAACACAGATATGAAAGTAATTGAATTACAATCTGCTCTGACAGCAACTGATAACATACAGTACACTGGTAATTATCACAACTTCTATTTGCGTTTTAAATAAACTTTACTTTTTACTTCCATGTTCCTTAAGGAAATGGAAGTATGGTGATGGCAAAAAATTGGTATGGAGAACCATACATGACTTCCATGTTCTAAGATTTATATTTAAAATCATATTCGAAATGAAATATTTCCATAGAAACTACGTCTTTCTACTTATTGCTTCAGCATTAACCACAGTACTGTGGTCACTAACGTATACCACCTCACGTTTTCGCACTCGATTTTCACTGATGATGGCAGTCGATGGCACTGCCGAAAAGTCTGGTTTTACAGAAAACATTGGACTACGGCTAAACAGCCCGGGAAGAAATTTTAACAAAAAACTACTTCTTTGTAGCCGATAACGTAGTACACGTATAAAAAATTCTCCCCTCCTCGTTCAACTATAATTTTTAGTAATAGAAAATTACCCCCACCCCGTTCACCTAATCTCTTCATTTATAGATATTTCATCTACGTTTCTACAGTGGATTATTATGAGCTTCTTATCAGAATACTTTATTTATAAAAATTAAGTACTTTACTCTTGTTAAAACATAAAATGTTTCTGGTAAACTACCCCTTTCTCTTAACCGATCTTCTCCAATATCAATAGACCTTCAGTCCTCTACAATTCAGGGATGCATGCAAAAAAATATTTGATTCTGTTTGAATGTGCGGCAGTTATCGTTCGTCATGGAAACATTTCTCTTGTTACAACTTAAAATGTTGCCGGTAAACTACCCCTTCCCCTTAACCGATCTTCACCAAAATCAACAAACATTGAGTTCTCTAGAAATCAGGCAAGTGTGCAAAAACTTATTTGATTCTCTTTGAATTTTCGGCAGTTATCGTTCGTCATAAAAAAATTACCCTTTTTAAAACAAAACTTAGGTGATAAACTACCCCTTTCCCTTAACCGATCTTCACCAAAAACAATAGGTCGTGAGTACTCTACAAATCAGGGCAGTATGCAAAACATCATTTGATTCTGTTTGAATTTGCGGCTGTTATCGTTTACTATAGAAAACAATTACCCTTGATAAAAAGCCGTTGCAGGTAAACTACCCTATTCCATTAACCGATCTTCACCAAAAACAATAGGTCTTGAGAACACTACAATTTAGGGCTGTATGCAAAACATTAGTTGATTCTCTTTGAATTTACGGCAGTTATCGTTCGTCATAGAAAAAATACCCTTGTTAAAACATAAAACGTTGCAGGTAAACTACCCCTTTCCCTTAACCGATCTTCAACAAAATCAACAGACCTTGAGTTCTGCATAATTCAAAAAGGTATGCAGAAGAGTAGTTGATTCTGTTTTAATGTACGGCAGTTATCCTTCGTCATAAAAAAAATTACCCTTGATAAAACATAAAATGTTGTTGGTAAACAACCCTATTCCCTTAACCGATCTTCACCAAAACCAACAAGTCTTGAGAACTCTACATTTCAGGGCTGTATGCAAAATATTATATGATTCTGTTTGACTTTGCGGCTGTTATCGTGTGCCATAGAAAATACCCTTGATAAAACAATAAACGTGTCTGGTAACCTACTCCTTTCCCTTAACCGATCTTCACCAAAAACAACAGGTTTTTAGTACTCAACAAAACAGGGCGGTATGCAAAAACGTAGTTTATTCTGTTTGAATTTGCGGCTCTTATCGTTTGCCATAGAAAATACCCTTTTAAAACATAAAACGTTACTGGTAAAATACCCCTTTCCCTTAACCGATCTTCACCAAAAACAAAAGGTCTTGAGAACTCTACAATTCAGGGCATCATGCAAAACAGTATTTGATTATGTTTGAATTTGCGGCTGTTATCGTTTGCCATAGAAAATACCCTTGTTAAAACATAAAACGTTGCAGGTAAACTACCCCTTTCCCTTAACCGATCTTTACCAAAATCAACAGATCTTGAGAACTCTACAATTCAGGGCTGTATGCGAAACATTATTTGATTCTGCTTGCATTTGCGGCTGTTATCGTTTGCCAAACAAACAAAATTACCCTTGTTAAAACATAAAACGTTACAGGTAAACTACCCCTTTCCCTTAACCGATCTTCACCAAAATCAACAGATCTTGAGACTCTACAATTCAGGGCTGTATGCGAAACATTATTTGATTCTGATTGAATTTGCGGCTGTTATCGTTTGCCATAGAAAAAAATCTACACACACACACACACACACACTTTTCGAAAAATGACTTTTTTTCATGTTTTTAGTTTAGTACAATCAGAATCTGCAATAAGAGCCGCAAATTCAAACAGAATCAAATAAGTTTTTGCATACAGCCCTGATTTATTGAGTACTAAAGACCTATTGTTTTTGGTGAAGATCGTTTTGCGGGAAAGGGGTAGTTTACCGGCCACGTTTTTTGTTTTATCAAGGGTATTTTGTATGGAAAACGATAACAGCCGCAAATTCAAACAAAATCACTTAATATTTTACATACAACCCTGAATTGTAGAGTTCTCAAGACCTATCGTTTTTGGTGAAGATCGGTTAAGGGAAAGGGGTAGTTTACCTGCAACGGTTTTTTATCAAGGGTAATTTTTACTTCCATATTCCTTAAGGAATGGAAGTATGGTGATAGCAAAAAAAATCGTGTTCGAGATTATTGCAGATTCTGATTCTACTACACTCAAAACATGAAAAAAAGTCGTTTTCCGAAAAGTGTCTGTGTGTGTGTCTGTCTGTGTGTCTATCTGTCTGTCTGTCTGTCTGTAGATTTTTTTTTTGGCAAACGATAACTGCCGCAAATTCAAACAGAATCAAATAATTTTTTGCATACAGCTCTGATTTATAGAGTACTCGCGACCTATTGTTTTTGGTGAAGATCGGTTGAGGGAAAGGGGTAGTTTACCTGCAACGGGTTTTTTTTAGCAAGGGTAATTTTGTTTGTTTGGCAAACGATAACAGCCGCAAATTCAAACAGAATCAAATAATGTTTCGCATACAGCCCTGAATTGTAGAGTCTCAAGAACTGTTGATTTTGGTGAAAATCGGTTAAGGGAAAGGGGTAGTTTACCTGTAACGTTTTATGTTTTAACAAGGGTATTTCCTATGGCAAACGATAACAGCCGCAAATTCGAACAGAATCAAAAGATTATTTGCATACAGCCCTAAATTGTAGAGTTCTCAAGACCTATTGTTTTTGGTGAAGATCGGTTGAGGGAAAGGGGTAGTTTACCAGCAACGTTTTTTTAACAAGGGTATTTTCTATGGCAAACGATAACAGCCGCAAATTCAAACAGAATCAAATAATGTTTTGCATACAGCCTTGATTTGTAGAGTACTCAAGACCTATGGTTTTTGGTGAAGATCGGTTAAGGGGAAGGGGTAGTTTACCTGCAACGTTTTTTTATCAAGCGTATTTTCTATGGCAAACGATAACAGCCGCAAATTCAAACAGAATCAAATAATTTTTTGCATACGTCCCTGAATTGTACAGGTCTCAATGACTTTCGATTTTGGTGAAGATCGGTTAAGGGGAAGGGGTAGTTTACCGGCAACCTTTTACGTTTTAACAAGAGTAAAGTAAAGAGCCGCAAATTCAAACAGAATCAAATAATTTTTTGCATACAGCCCTGATTTGTTGAGTACTCGCGACCTATTGTTTTTGGTGAAGATCGGTTGAGGGGAAGGGGTAGTTTACCGGCAACGGTTTTTTTATCAAGAGAAATTTTTCTTTGTCAAACGATAACAGCCGCAAATTCAAACAGAATCAAATAATGTTTCGCATACAGCTCTGAGTTGTAGAGTTCTCAAGACCTGTTGTTTTTGGTGAAGATCGGTTAAGGGAAAGGGGTAGTTTACCAACAACGTTTTTTTAACAAGGGTATTTTCTATGGCAAACGATAACAGCCGCAAATTCAAACAGATTCAAATAATGTTTTGCATACAGCCATGATTTGTAGAGTACTCAAGACCTATTGTTTTTGGTGAAGATCGGTTAAGGGGAAGGGGTAGTTTACCTGCAACGTTTTTTTATCAAGCGTATTTTCTATGGCAAACGATAACAGCCGCAAATTCAAACAGAATCAAATAATGTTTTGCATACGTCCCTGAATTGTAGAGGTCTCAATGACTTTCGATTTTGGTGAAGATCGGTTAAGGGGAAGGGGTAGTTTACCTGCAACCTTGTACGTTTTAACAAGAGTAAAGTACTTGAAAATATATTTAAACTTCTTGAAACAATGGTAATTGTTAAAAATAAAATAATTTTGTTGCCAGGCAATAAAATTATAATTTTTTCATTTTAATGTAATATAATATTTTTCATTTAATACAGCAATAAAAAGGCAGGTAAGACACAGCCTGGCTGTTTGGCTGAAAATGATTTTAAATATAAATCTTAGAATATGGAAGTCATGTATGGTTCTCCATACCGATATTTTACTTCCATATTCCTTAAGGAATGGAAGTATGGTGATGGCAAAAAAATCGTGTTCGAGATTATTGCAGATTCTGATTCTACTACACTCAAAACATGAAAAAAAGTCGTTTTCCGAAAAGTGTCTGTGTGTCTATCTGTCTGTCTATCTGTAGTTTTTTTCTATGGCAAACGATAACAGCCGCAAATTCAAACAGAATCAAATAATTTTTAGCATACAGCCCTGATTTATAGAGTACTCGCGACCTATTGTTTTTGGTGAAGATCCGTTGAGGGAAAGGGGTAGTTTACCTGCAACGGTTTTTTTTTATCAAGGGTAATTTTGTTTGTTTGGCAAACGATAACAGCCGCAAATTCAAACAGAATCAAATAATGTTTCGTATACAGTCCTGAATTGTAGAGTTCTCACGATCTGTTGATTTTGGTAAAGATCGGTTAAGGGAAAGGGGTAGTTTACCGGTACCATTTTATGTTTTAACAATGGTATTTAATATGGCAAACGATAACAGCCGCAAATTCAAACATAATCAAATAATGTTTTGCATACTGCCCTAAATTGTAGAGTTCTCAAGACCTATTGTTTTTGGTGAAGATCGATTGAGGGGAAGGGGTAGTTTACCGGCAACGTTTTTTATCAAGCGTATTTTCTATGGCAAACGATAACAGCCGCAAATTCAAACAGAATCAAATAATTTTTTGCATACAGCCCTGCTTTGTTGAGTACTCGCGACCTATTGTTTTTGGTGAAGATCGGTTGAGGGGAAGGGGTAGTTTACCGGCAACGGTTTTTTTATCAAGGGAAATTTATTTTTTGGCAAACGATAACAGCCGCAAATTCAAACAGAATCAAATAATGTTTCGCATACAGCTCTGAGTTTTAGAGTTCTCAAGATCTGTTGTTTTTGGTGAAGATCGGTTAAGGGAAAGGGGTAGTTTACCTACAACGTTTTTTTAACAAGGGTATTTTTTATGGCAAACGATAACAGCCGCAAATTCAAACAGAATCAAATAAATTTCTGCATACAGCCCTGATTTGTAGAGTACTCAAGATCTATTGTTTTTGGTAAAGATCGGTTGAGGGGAAGGGGTAGTTTACCTGCAACATTTTTTTAACAAGGGTATTTTCTATGGCAAACGATAACAGCCGCAAATTCAAACAGAATCAAATAATGTTTTGCATACGTCCCTGAATTGTAGAGGTCTCAAGGACTTTCGATTTTGGTGAAGATCGGTTAAGGGGAAGGGGTAGTTTACCTGAAACCTTTTACGTTTTAACAAGAGTAAAGTACTTGAAAATTTATTTAAACTTTTTCAAACAATGGTAATTGTTAAAAATAAAATAATTTTGTTGCCAAGCAATAAAATTAAAATTTTTTCATTTTAATGTACATCATGTATAAGAGAAAATATATCGCGCTTGGCAGGCGATATTAAGATTTAAATATAAATCTTAGAATATGGAAGTCATGTATGGTTCTCCATACCGATATTTACTTCCATGTTCCTTAAGGAAATGGAAGTATGGTGATGGAAAAAAAAATCGTGTTCGAGATTATTGCAGATTCTGATTGTACTACTCTCAAAACATGAAAAAAAGTAATTTTCCGAAAAGTGTAAGTGCGCGCGCGCGCGTGTGTGTGTGTGTGTGTGTGTGTGTGTGTGTGTGTGTGTGTGTGTGTGTGTGTGTGTGTGTGTGTGTGTGTGTGTGTGTGTGTGTGTGTGTGTGTGTGTGTGTGTGTGTGTGTGTGGAGATTTTTTTCTATGGCAAACGATAACAGCCGCAAATTCAAACAGAATCAAATAAAGTTTTGCATACAGCCCTGATTTGTAGAGTACTCGCGACCTATTGCTTTTGGTGAAGATCAGTTGAGGGAAAGGGGTAGTTTACCTGCAACGGGTTTTTTTTAGCAAGGGTAATTTTGTTTGTTTGGCAAACGATAACAGCCGCAAATTCAAGCAGAATCAAATAATGTTTCGCATACAGCCCTGAAGTGTAGAGTTCTCAAGATCTGTTGATTTTGGTAAAGATCGGTTAAGGGAAAGGGGTAGTTTACCAGCAACGTTTTATGTTTTAACAAGGGTATTTTCTATGGCAAACGATAACAGCCGCAAATTCAAACATATCAAATACTGTTTTGCATGCTGCCCTGAATTGTAGAGTTCTCAAGACCTTTTGTTTTGGTGAAGATCGGTTAAGGGAAAGGGGTAGTTTACCGTCAACGTTTTTTGTTTTATCAAGGGTATTTTGTATGGCAAACGATAACAGCCGCAAATTCAAACAAAATCATATATTTTGCATACAGGCCTGAATTGTAGGGTTCTCAAGACCTGTCGTTTTTGGTGAAGGTCGATTAAGGGGAAGGGGTAGTTTACCTGCAACGGTTTTTTATCAATGGTAATTTTTTTGTATGGTAAACGATAACAGCCGCAAATTCAAACAGAATCAAATGATGTTTTGCATTCAGCCCTGTATTGTAGAGTTCTCAATACCTGTTGGTGTTGGTGAAGATCGGTTAAGGGGAAGGGGTAGTTTACCTGCAACGTTTTATGTTTTAAAAGGGTATTTTCTATGGCAAACGATAACAGCCGCAAAGTCAAACAGAATCATATAATATTTTGCATACAGCCCGGAAATGTAGAGTTCTCAAGACTTGTTGGTTTTGGTGAAGATCGGTTAAGGGAATAGGGTTGTTTACCAACAACATTTTATGTTTTATCAAGGGTAATTTTTTTTATGACGAACGATAACTGCCGTACATTAAAACAGAATCAACTACTCTTCTGCATACCTTTTTGAATTATATAGAACTCAAGGTCTGTTGATTTTGTTGAAGATCGGTTAAGGGAAAGTGGTAGTTTACCTGCAACGTTTTATGTTTTAACAAGGGTATTTTTTCTATGACGAACGATAACTGCCGTAAATTCAAAGAGAATCAACTAATGTTTTGCATACAGCCCTAAATTATAGTGTTCTCAAGACCTATTGTTTTTGGTGAAGATCGGTTAATGGAATAGGGTAGTTTACCAGCAACGTTTTATGTTTTATCAAGGGTGTTTTCTATGGCAAACGATAACTGCCGCAAATTCAAACAGAATCAAATAATTGTATGTATACAGACCTTAATTGTAGAGTACCCAAGACCTGTCGTTTTTGGTGAAGATCGGTTAAGGGAAAGGGGTAGTTTACCTGCAACGGCTTTTTATCAAGGGTAATTTTTTTCTATAGTAAACGATAACAGCCGCAAATTCAAACAGAATCAAATGATGTTTCGCATACAGCCCTGATTTGTAGAGTACTCACGACCTATTGTTTTTGGTGAAGATCGGTTAAGGGAAAGGGGTAGTTTATCACCTAAGTTTTGTTTTAAAAAGGGTAATTTTTTTATGACGAACGATAACTGCCGAAAATTCAAAGAGAATCAAATAAGTTTTTGCACACTTGCTTGATTTTTAGAGAACTCAAGGTTTGTTGATTTTGGTGAAGATCGGTTAAGGGGAAGGGGTAGTTTACCGGCAACATTTTAAGTTGTAACAAGAGAAATGTTTCCATGACGAACGATAACTGCCGCACATTCAAACAGAATCAAATATTTTTTTGCATGCATCCCTGAATTGTAGAGGACTGAAGGTCTATTGATTTTGGAGAAGATCGGTTAAGAGAAAGGGGTAGTTTACCAGAAACATTTTATGATTTAACAAGAGTAAAGTACTTAATTTTTATAAATAAAGTATCCTGATAAGAAGCTCATAATAATCCACTGTAGAAACGTAGATGAAATATCTATAAATGAAGAGATTAGGTGAACGGGGTGGGGGTAATTTTCTATTACTAAAAATTATAGTTGAACGGGGAGGGGAGAATTTTTTATACGTGTACTACGTTATCGGTTACAAAGAAGTAGTTTTTTGTTAAAATTGCTTCCCGGGCTGTTTAGCCGTAGTCCAATGTTTTTTGTAAAACCAGACTTTTCGGCAGTGCCATCGACTGCCATCATCAGTGAAAATCGAGTGCGAAAACGTGAGGTGGTATACGTTAGTGACCACAGTACTGTGGTTAATGCTGAAGCAATAAGTAGAAAGACGTAGTTTCTATGGAAATATTTCATTTCGAATATGATTTTAAATATAAATCTTAGAACATGGAAGTCATGTATGGTTCTCCATACCGATTTTTTGTTTTGTTGCGATTTTTAAACAGTGAATAAATACGCCATTAACTGGTGTTGTAAAATATTTGACTGTTGGTCTGACACAGGCACACAAATTTTACTTTGGTCAAGACAAATTATTAAAATTTACATGTGTTTTTACAGTATAAGTATTATATGAACCCTGTCTGTACTGCTTCTGTCGATGTGGCACGCCTCTAATTCAAGTAGCAAATGGCGTTTCAGATGTGTCACACCTGTTTGTTTACATCGGGATTGAACTAAGAACGTAAACAATATACGTACATCCAAGTTTCCGTAGCGACAGTCCAATAATACGTTTGCAGCAATAAACAACCAGAAAGGATCTTATGTAACTGCGAAGCGTAAACTGAAACGTATTAAAGACGAGACGTATTTGGGAAATCGAAACACGTCGTCAACACTTTTTTATTAATCGCAACCTTGACTGTGCCCTGTCCTTAAGTATTTAATCAGTTCCCTAAGTATTCCGGATTCCGAGTATGCTGTTAACTATAACGATCGGACGTATCAAAACTTTCCCTAACGTGTATTGTGTGTGTGTGTGTGTGTGTGTGTGTGTGTGTGTGTGTGTGTGTGTGTGTGTGTGTGTGTGTGTGAGAGAGAGAGAGAGAGAGAGAGAGAGTGAGTGAGAGGCAAGAGGACGATACCTTAAGAACAAAACAGAAACAAAGAACAGGGATAATCATTTTGCAAGTCACAATAATTACGTCATGCAATACAACTGTATACATTCCAACTTGACATTGTTCGTGTTTTTATTGTTGTGTTTTGTTGTTGTTTTTCTTTTCCTCCGCTAACTCCTCCTACTCTTCTGATCTTCCTTATTCTCCTCCTATTCCTCAACTTTTTTAATTTTACTACCACTATTTTCATTATTATTATTAATAATTATTATCATTATTATGATTGTTATTAATCATGATTATTATTATTAATAATCAGAGTGGCTCAGTAGGCCAGTGGGTATGGCACCTGGCTACTAATCTAGAGGTCCCGGGTTCGATTCCGGAGCCCGCACCATAAAATCAAGGTTCGTTTTTCAGCCCTCAGGTCGACTCAGCCTGTTGAAAATGAGTACCTGGGATAACATCCTGGGGATAATAATGGGCGGCTGAAGCGTAGTGCTGGCCACACTGCCTTCCTTGTATGCCGTACGGTTCACATAAGGCAGCCTTATCCTACTCCCTGCCTACTCCTAAGCTACTTCGGTGGTATAAATGGAAGCCATTATTATATTATTATTAATCAGCTTGTTTACAAACGATATTCAACCGTATCTTTTACAAAATTGTGTAATAAGTAAAACTGGATATTTAGCTGGGGCGATTCAGAAACTCTACCGGCGATTCAGACATTACTGTTTGACCATGGTTTTCACTCTAATTATTTATTACACATTTAAACTCCTTTTCAAAATCACTTTTTGAGAATTTAAAGGCTGATAAATCACCGTCAAGCATTGAACGGAAAATAACAAATTGTTTTACAATGCTTCAACAGTATTTTTGGTCGCCATCGTCATATAAATATATATTTTTGAAGATGACAGTTAAAAATAACGTTGCAACATAACACTGTAAAACAAATTATATATACAAAACATATTCTCCTGTAAAATAACAAATAGTATTTATTATTAATAATTCTATATATATATATATTACGACGATATATCTTGACACTTACTTTTGCACATATGCTCTTACTCATTTGTGCGCACTTACCCACGTCTCGAAGGTATACTCTTCTTCTGCAGTATTTACCTTGATGTTCCCCGGCTGGGTCGCAGGCTTTGGTCGTTGATTGAGTGTGGATAAGCACGTGAATATCGTTATACAATTTTAATACAAGTAAAGAGTACAGAGGATTTAGTACTGGTTGTGAAATTAGTACGACTGTGTTAATAAAATCATATTCATTTTGTTTATTATTTAAGAAATTCAAATTATCATATTATTTATTATTCTGTGTGGGTTAATTACTGTTTGAACCCTTATATTCGATACGAATATAATGTAATTATAACGTGTTTAAAATCTTATCTCTTATATTCTAAGACATATTATACACAAACATAAGACATATATGACCTGAAATATTTACACATATATTATTATAATACGTGATTAACACGTATGAATTGCATATTCATCTTGTCTTTGCAAATGTGGTTTTTATTATATACCACTTAATTAAAAAATTAATTAATTAAACATTTATTAAAAAATACTAATAGAGAACATGTTATTACTTTAAATAATTATATTATTAATGTCTCAATTAATTAACAATCTTCAATTTAAGTAACTCTCATACATGAATTTAATTATCTAATACAAATATAAAAATATAATAAATTATGGTTTCTATACTAACCATTTGTTTATGAGATTACTAAATTTATATTCTCTGTTATCAATTGTTCTTCTTTGAACATTTATAGATTATTCATTATGAAAATTAAAAATACAATAATGTTTTTGTAAACTTGTATATGGAATCTAGAGCTTCTTTCGATAGACCTCAGGGTCATTTATAATGTTAAATAAATGTCTGACTTCACCTGCATAATTCTGCAACCATTAAACTGTGTCGTTACCGTCATCCGGACTCTCGAGTTTGTTGATCCTCTTCGGTATCACCTTCTCTGTCTCTGCGTCGTTGAAATTACTCTCACCGTCTACTGGATGCTGATTTCTGACGTGGACCTCTCGTCGTGATGATGTACGGCTGGATGTAGCTGTATGTGGCTGTCCCTGCGTTCTCTCGTATTTTGCTCTGTTTCCTCTCCTCTTCTTATCTTGTCCCTCGTGGATGTCTCGAAGTTCTATGTGTACTTCTTGAAGTTCATCGACGTTACAACTTCTCGTAGATTACGATATTATAGTCTTTTAAAATAAATCGTGTTTCACTAATACTCTCACCGACGTAATACCGGTTCCATCGCACTTCAAGTTATGTAATACAGTTTAAAAACATTACTTGACTTTGTAAAATTCGCGGTTGCGAGATGCGTGGATTTTACGTAATGTCTGTCACTGATCTGAGTTTATCTGAGAAAGCGTGTGTCGCTCGCTGGGGTTTTATACTGCTGCCGTCGTTCCATTCCTGTTGGAAACTGTTTTGACAAAGTTGAACACGTCCGCGCGCCGATTTAATTGCTAATTACAACCTACGCGTCTTTCTATGAAGCGCACACTTTTTTATAAATATTATTTCACACATCGTTAGGTATATTATTAAACTTTGTTTATGCAAATTATGAATGTTAAGGTGTGTAAATTATGGCAGTTATGGCAAAATTTCTCACGGTGGCTGAACGGTTCCCACGATCATTGGCCACTTAATCTTCAATTGTAGCGCAAGGCGTCAGCTATGTTTTTACATATGTCGCTGTTTCGTGTGACTTCTGGTTTTCGTTCAGTACTTAAAAAACTGTGTAAAATTTTCCACAATCGTACGCATAATTCAACCTGTCTTTCATTTACACACGTACACTACCACACACACGCAGACTGATACACACGCGGCAGCCTGTCGTTATGACGTCACCCTTGCCAGTCGGCGCGTGTTGGTTTCTCCCCTTCGCTGCGTTTAAAAACCAACTAAGCTTTTAATTCCATATGCAGGCTCACTTACAAATATTTATTTCTTTAAAATTAAATCCTACGTTTATTTCTTTTATTATCTCTTATACCTAACGCTTAATTATTACATTATTTTTATTATTTACATCTTATATATCTCATACGTGCGTTAGTATGTTATCATACCTCAGTCAGGGGTTGATACATATACTTATGCTAAACGTATCGTTGCAATTATAGTATACGGTTTCTATATTCAGAAACTTTCAATTCAGTATGTTCAGTATTATGCCTATTGTTTGAAAAAAATGTGAACATGAAACCTAATATATAAAAATATGTAAAAACATTTTCATATTTTATGAAACATATTTTAGTACAAACAAACTGATTACATAAGTAACAGAAACTACAATGGGAAATAAAATTACAAAGTACAAGTAGTAAATAATATCAGAAAACCACTCTACAAGCTTATACACCATTTTTGAGTTATTGTGTACGTTACAATATACCAAAAAGAATTAAAAAATATGATATCTTATATTCTTACACCATTAGGAAGCAGCGTCGACAATGATCACGGTAGTCCACCCGTGTTTAACACGCGTTACTGACGCAACAAGGAGGACGTTGGAAAACGACCGTTTAATAATTTAACGCTAGTTAACAAATTTGCAAAACGTCCGTAAGAAAGTCAATGTACAGACGCTCGTGAAACGTGGCATTATTAAGACTAGCTAGCTCACTGAAATGTAGAACTAACTCGCTATTTTGAACAAACTACGTTTGTTATTAGAAAAATTAAAATTATTAATTTTAATTTTTTAAAGGTATGAGTGAAGTTCTTCATATGAGCGATTCTTAGCATTAGAAGTTCTTTCTCACGTTTTATTTTTTTTGTTTTTTCAATTTTTGTATCTTTCTTCTTGTATGCATATACAAATGAAGAGGTTTCAAATAATATGGTAACTATTTAAGTTAATTATTCTATATACAAAACAAAAATCTTAAGGTGCTGTCAGGGACTAAAATCGTCTTTTACTCACAAAGTTTTATTATTTTTCAAAATGTCGAATTCCAGTTTTAGCGCGTGTAGTCCCTAAACATTCTGATTTGGGTTAAAATTTCCTTTAGTCTTATATTCGGCATATATTTGTACAATTTTACAAACTTTTTATCCACCTTTAAGGCCTTGATGTCCCAAATTTTGAAATTTTCAAAACTGAACACTATTTTCATATTTCGTTAAAAATTCTCTTTAATTTGTTATTCCACATTGTTTTTTGCGATTTTTTAAAAATATTTTTGACTTCTTACAATTTTTGCCTCATATATTTGGAAGAATCAGTCTGAAAACAGTGGGCATCTGTGAGATACAACTACGAACACTTGTCCCAAGTATTACGAAAACCGGTTGATGCCTTCAAAAGTTATAGTGAGTGACATCTCATGAACAGACGGTCGAGTTAAAACAGAACTCGCTTCACTGGTTCAATAAAAGGCACTCAATCCCTGAAATTTTATTTACAAAACAGCTATATAAATGCGGCCAAGGAATTTGAGATACTTTTCCGTCAAACTGTTTGCAAAAACGATGCATGTAAATCGATGTATGTATAAATGTAAAACGAATAACACGCGAGGTAGAGGTCAAGGTAAATATATCTGTAATAATCAATAAGCGCTTATCGTTGCTGTAGTGTGAACCAAGATCAAGTGCAAGTTTCGGAAAAATTGTGTATTGTGTTAGCGCATTTTTTATTAATGGAACACTTATTTCAAACGCGTAAATAAAACAAGTAAGAAACGAAATCGCGTAGTGGAAAATCCGGAAAATTTAGTTATCCAATACATATATTCGAAGTGGTCTGGTTATTTGCAGTAAATAAATAAAAAAAAAACATTCAGTTCGCAATGAAAATGCAGCGAGAGTGAAAGAACAGATCTTGCTTCGCACAATCAGGCTTATCTTAAATGTTTATAATTATGTAAAACTAAAACAACGAAATTATAACAATCAGTTAGTGACCATTAGTTTCAAGCGATTTCTGTCAGAATCGGGTTATGATACCGTAACCTTCCTTAATAATCTCCGTGTTAACCCCAACCACCTGCCACAAACGCCTTCAAGGTTAACTGGCTCCGCAGGAAGATTAACGAATACCGGGCCCCAAACTTGGGGCTTTCACCTTTCTGAAACACATCAAATTCGGTCCTTGCGTCAGTAACTCTCGGATCAGCGTCCTCTTCGAGTCTAATAAAACAGACGACAACGATAGGTATTGTAAAATAACTCCACCCACATTATATTTTCACGGGCACTGCTTCTTTCTAAATTTATTGCCGGAGCCACATTAGAGGTTCATTTCCAGGGATGGATTTGCGACTGTGGCACTCCCTACCCAACATTTTATCTTAAATTTTCAGTAGGCCTGTACAAATTACTAACATACTTTCTTATAAACTAACATTATTTAAGACTCACGGTGATAAAATGTAATATTAATTTTATTAATGTAATTAATATTACTGGAATATTGTCTGTTAATAATGGGTAATAATAAAAAAGTTATATTACATATTTAACAAGCAATATTTACTTAAAGGGTTTTATTTAAGTGCAGCTGAACTAAAATATTATGTTAAGAGAAATTTGTGTTAGTACAAAATTTTATCATAAGTAATGAAGTCGCAATATTTAAGTTAAGAAACTCTTACGCTGAAAATATTTTTCTGAAGGCCTTTAAATTTGTATACTGAAGAATAATGTTCTAATGATTAACAGTGGAAACTTAATACTTCTATACTGAAACACAATGTTAAAAATTACAATCGTTATGCTGAAACTCTTGTATTAATTATACTGATAGTACTAGATACTCTTGTCCTAGATTATTGTACTCTATATTACACTGGATATAATTATATAAGTTATTCACCTCATTCATTCTATTCATTACAGTTGGATGAGAAAGAGGAAAATTCATATACACAATTCCAAATTTTTGTGTAACGTTTAACGCAGATAATTGACTTAAAATGAATTTTTCTTTATAACATTGTTTAAAACGTTTTAGATACGTATCCTTAATCTTTCCAATGTTTACATAAATGATCACCTAATGTGGTTCACAATTTTCTGTTCTCCAGTTGTTTTTGTTAACTTTTTTATCGGTTGTACACTATTACGGAATTCATATATTCCAGCTCTAAATGCTTCTATCAAATTACTTAGCCCCATAAAAAATATATAATCTACATGACACGAGGAAAGTTGTTTAACTTACGCGAACGGTTGTCAAACTTTTAATGACAGGGAACAATTGTCTTAACATTGAAAATGTTCATAAGGACGTGTCGCACATTTGAAAACGACCGCTGGTGCGTGATCGAAGATGGGAACCGGTGAGTTTCCATAGAAACTACTTCTTTGTTGTCAATAACGTAGTACACATATAAAACTTCGCTTATGAATGCGACTACATTTAACTTATAATCTGTACATTGGTAAATGAAGAATGAATTCATTGATTGGTGAATGATGAATGAATTCATTCATTGATTGGTGAATGAACATAAATATATATATTTTTTAGATTTATTGAAGCATTTTCAAATGCCCTTCTCTGTGCACTGCATTTGTGCAATGCGTGTAAATTTTTTTGTTACCAACAATTGACATTTTTATTTATGTTACAATAACTATTTGCATGTTAAGTGATTGTTTTACAATATAGCCAACAGCAAAGATATTACGTTTTTGAATTGCAAGTAAAGCCTTTTTTTAATAGAGGAATAATATAATAACGGAGTAATATTGATACGTAATAATAATAACTTTTTTGAGAAGGTGAAAATTCTATTTACGCACATGGGCCAATCAGCCCATAGTGACGGACTCTATTCCTAGACTACCAACTAAAAACACACCCTCATACACCTTCAGCACTAGCCCGTGACCGTTAGCCCTTACGTTTCGCACCTGCAGCTTCCTTCTGATGTATTTTTATTTTATGTGCCTAGGTCGCGATGCGATCTAAATCGCCATTTTTCCACTCGTAGTGACACCCGGTTCCAGGAGTTTTCTCGCCTCAGCGTGACGTCAACAATGGCCTCCGGTGTTACACGACCCAACTCTGCCTCCAATTCTATCCGCCTTTGATCCCATCTACCATAGACGAAAAAACTGTGGTCCGCATCGTCATTTACACCAGGGCAGTACAAACAATGGGTCGTAGGCGCCTTACCCATTTTATGGAAATAGGCGCGGAACTATCGAAAGGCACGCCAGAGTTCTATCAGCAAAACGTCTGGATTGACGAAGCATTCAGTTTTAAAATTCTCTTCTACAAATAGATTTTAAATCTACTGTTTCAAACAATTTTACCGTTGCGTTCTGATGGGTAAATATTTAGTGACGGTCCTTTCGATCAATTACCATTGTAGCGTGACAGATATAAGCATAATATTGAATGGCAATTGATCATTAGAATAATAAAGTTATACTGTTTAAATTTGGAAGAAAGCATTAAATTTAATATAAATAGATTAATTCATAGCAACTGTGGAAAGAAATCATTATTATAAAGAAAATACAAGTTAAAATAAAAAGAGTTACTAGTGATGAGTCATCCAAAACCAGTCTCATAACCAAAGGTTTTCAAGGTATAACCCAGGAAGGTAAAATAGTAAATAACAAAGCAGTACACAATATGACCAAACCCACAACGAGGGAGAATAAATAAAAGAGAAACCCTAAAATAAGCCAAGATCAACCAATACAGGTTGTGTATTTCTGAATTAAAGAAGAAGATGGAGAAGATCCCAAGAAACCTGATGGCATCAAGAACAGATGGAGAAGATACCAGTCCCAGAAGGCAGGAGAAAAGAAGACTGAAGAAAGAAGAAGAGGGCAGCATCCTGAAGAAGACGTCATGCTCTTATAAAAGACACCCAAATCCCTATATCCCCAAAATAAATATCTAAAAATAAAAGTATAACGAAATAAAAACCACATGTATACAAATTTAAGAGAGAGGAGTGTATAAAGTAAAAGTTTCCTGTGAACTAAGATGAAACAATAATATAGTACCCATGGAACAAATCTCCATTGAAAAAACGCTAACCAATTTATTATGTTAATAAGACTATACGACCATTTAGCATTAACATAATATATAAGTGAAAGTGAACCAGTGATAGTTTTGGGTATTATAAAAAATGAACCTTGTGTTTCATTCTTGGCAATCACAAACATTGGATGCAATGAAATATGCATTTTTCAATTACTTAAAATGTGTACGGTGACAATATGTTGTTCATAAGACATGAATCTGTTTAAAATAACATTTTGTTTTACATGAAAAAAGAAAAACAGAGTTCATAATACCTTTTGAACAATTAATACTATTTATTTGTTAATGACAGGGTACAATTCCCCAAAGACAATGTAAAAGACGGTATAAAAACTGTAGAATCCTACTTATAATAATAGTTAGAAATAAGAATATAAATATAAGGTTTTTTAATGTATATAGTACAAGAATGTTTAAAAATGTTTTACATATAAGGCCATTTGTTTGGGTCTGAAACAACTAACATCAGAACTATAAAAATAGTTACCACTTGTAAATAGTAGAGAGTAATTAAGATGTTAGTTAGTAAAAAACCTTTGTTGTAAACCATATTTACATGTTGGAAATGGGAATTTTGTTGCAAAATGTCTGATTTGAAGACAACCATTTATGTAAAAAAAATATTCTTTATTTTGTTTTAACTATTGTTTGTATTGTAACCAATACTAATTGTTTTTGTGTAATTTGAAAGCATGTTTAATTTATAATACTATTTGTAAAAGTCAGAGAGGGTATCACACATCATATATTGTTTGTAAATTATTTTGTAAGAAAAATTGTTAAAAAATCATAGGCCAAAAGAATGGAAACCAAACTTCATCAAAACAGAGAAATTGCTCAATTAAATGCAAATAAACAAAAGGGGTTTAGACAAAATAAACTTGAGATCATGCCATATAATTGCACATACCATTTAGAGAGATTTTAATAAATTATATTCAGAATTATAAATAAAAATAAAATGACTAAACTCAGAAATTTAGACATGGGAGTCATATATTTCAGAATAATGTTTCAGAATACAACTAATTCAATTAATTACCAGAAAATAAGGGAATAGGAACCTTTTAATACAATATAGGATTATTAATATTAAATATAACTGATAAAATGGCTGAATTTATATAATGACAGGAAGTAAATTTTGATGTTTTGGACTCTTCAGAGTATACCCAAACTGAAAGTAAAATTACTATTTTTTGGACAGAAAACACTATAAAATGGCATTATTTAATCTGAAAATAACCAGAATGAACTGAAAGATTAATTTAAATCAAATCTAGTGAATAAAATTGACAAATAACCAAAGTTTAGGCATTCATATAGTGAAATAGTAAAATGTACACAGGATGTGAAAATATTTTTTGAACAATGTTAAGGATAATATTATATGGGCTAAGAGTTTAATTGAAACTGAAGGAAACAGTTAATTAATTATTGGTAGTTGAACGGTTAACATGACATACCTTTGAAAACGTGAATAATCTAACCTATAATCGTCATACAAAGCGAGTGTATAGTGAGTTATTGTGAAATCGCGAGTGACTTGTAAAATACTTCTGAAACTATCATATTATAACAGAAACGATCAAGTAACACTCCATAACACAGAACAATATAAATCTACTCCGAAAAACACCATAAAACACTAGAAAACTGTATAATACATTAAACCAAATTAGTGATGGAATCGGAGAAAGTGTTTGAACTAATAATTATACAGATACACTAAATACAACCCAGAATCACTACACCAGTCACTACACAACATATAACAAGAGATTTGCGGACACGAGAACAGAAATATTGCGTCAAAATACATTATTTGGAATGCAGCAGCAACGAGCAACATTTTCATCGACTTGACGGCAGCCATCTTTCTTTGACAATTCCAGTGCCTCTTCGTGGTTCATCACAGCTGTTTGGTGAAAACAATTATTATATTTACAAATTATTATTCAATGTCTGTGTTTATTAATAACTATTAATTTGATTGTAACGTTATACTTTTTAAATATAAGCCCGATTTCTCTGACTTTGGTAATAACTGGCTGTTTAAAGAACCCTATATAATTTTTATATCATATACTTGTAATTTTTTTCGATATCCTGAGAATCGATACTAATCGATAAGAGTCAATATTGCTATTACTTAATAAAATATTAATACTTTTCAATACTTAATAGTTCTTTATTTCTTCAATAATACTAATTACCAATAATATAATTCTAATTGATAATCTACAAGGACTTTACCACCCGTAAGTGAAGATAACCTAAAAAATAGAAAGGTAAACAAATATCGATTGGTTTACAGACAGTCTTATGAGTGGTGATAGATTATTTAAATTATACTAAAACTTTAATAAAAATTTTCAGAAGAGCATTACACTGTTTAAAACTTCACAGCCCTATATTAATTAATTGATCCTAATTAATTAATTAATAAAATTAAAATAATTTTTTTTTTATAAACATAATTTTTTTTTAAATTTCCTTCAAAACAATAAATTTTGTTTTGAAACGTTCGGCGAAGCCAAGCATATATATTTCTTCATCAACTTTACGCTACTCGACCGGTCTTGCTACCATTGGGACTCGACCAGCTGGGAAACTTAAGGAAGTGTTTCAGGCCAGTAAGACGTCGAGAGCCACACCAATTAAACACCTTACAACTTACAGATTCACACATCAATCTTATTTATTTTATTACAAATTGGCTAGTTTAAACGAGAGGGGCTTGATTACATCGGAGTCACATATTCCATAATAAGTATATTATCAACACACACTCATTTTAATTAATTTATTACAAATTGGCGCACAACTTTAGGGGCTTTAATTAGCGATTGGAAGGCCAATACATTCTGCCCAATCACTAGTTGGAGCTAGGCAACAGCTACAAAGCCAGAGAATTTCAAGGGAAAATGCAACGACGTGCAACATCTAAGAAACGGGCGGCGGAGGCCGAGAAAGAAATAGAAGTTGACATGGACAACAAGGAGGCGACGCCAGTAGAGGCGGAAGAGGTATTACCACCGGTGTTGTCCAAACAAACGGAACAACCGGAGATATCCTCACAGACAAGGGAGGTTAATCTCCAGGAGAAGCAGGTGGAGAAATCCAAGACAACGGAGGATAATCAAATGGACAGATACATGGAAGTGTTCTTGCAAAGGATGGAAGAGAAAATAAACAAAAATAGTAAGGAATTAAAGGAAAACTTGAGTAAGAAAATGGGGAGAGACAACCAGTCCTTGAAAGAAGATATCAAATCCAGCAAGGAAGAAACAAATAAGAAGATAGAAGAGAACAGCAAGAAGATGGAAGAGAAGATGGAAGAAAACAGCAAGAAGATGGAAGAGAAGATGGAAGATTTGAAGAAGGATAATCAATCCACAAAAGAAGAGTTGACGGGGATGAACCAGAACATAGAAGATTTGAAGGAAGATAACAAGAAGATGGAAGAAGAGATGGGGAAGAAGTTAGAAGAATTGAAGGGAGACAACCAGTCGTTCAAAGAAGAATTCAAAGCGACTAAAGAAGAATTGATTAATAAAATTGAGAATACTAATCAGAAAATAGATGAAACCAGGAAGAAGATAGAGAAGAACAACCGACAATTGAAGGAAGAGTTGAAGGAAGACAACAGGAAGTTGGAAGAGAAGATGGGGGAGAAGCTGGAAGAATTGAGAGAGGACAATCAAATTTTGAGAGAAGAATTAAGAGAAGTCAATCAGGAGAATTTGGACAAACTGGACGAAAGAATGGAATTGTTACGAGAAGAAATGAATAAGGAAATCAAGGTTAACAAAAAAGCGATGGATAAGAAGATGGAAGAAGAAAATATAATGGTCAATCGACAGATTCGAGAGATTGATGGAAAGTGCAACCAGACCGAAAAGGAGGTGAATGAGTTCAAAGAAGTGGTGAACATCAAGTTCACAAATATTGAAGAACATAGTCGTAGGAAGGTAGAAGAACAGAGGAAGGAGAATCAAGAAGAATTCGGAAAAGTACGCAACCAGGTCACAGAACGATGTAATGATATACAAGAGACCATGGCCAATATTACCGGTCAGGTGCGACAAAGCCGAGAGGAGATGGAAGCGATTAGAAACAGACCGACTCATTTCACCGGATTGCCTGTCAACGAAAGCCGAGAGTGGCTCAACTTCCGGCAGTACAAACGCAAGCCGATGGAGTTCCTGGCAAGGGTAGAAGAATATTTGACCAAGCATAAAATTACCCAATGGAGCCATAGCAGGGAGATATTCGACGAGTCTTTCCGAGACATAACAGATAATTGGTGGATGGCCAACCGGAGTGAAATTTCCGACTACCAACAGTTCCGGAAAATGTTTAAAACAAAATACTGGTCTGAGACTACCCAGAACTTGATACGTGACAATATTTGTAACGGAAGATACAGGTCACAATTAGGTAGCAGTATGACGGCATATTTCTTGGGGAAGGTGTGTATGGCAAAGCACCTTGAGCCAGCAATCCCAGAAGAATGTTTAGTGAATAAGATATCTTATCACTATGATGAGGACATTATCAGGGCCCGGAGAGGTAGTCAGATCAAGACGATCCAGGGAATGACTGAGTTATTGGAGGGATACGAGAATGAAGAGTATTATCGGCAGAGCAGGAAGAGAAATGAGAGACCAGAAGCAAGGCCGACTACTTACCCCAATAACGGCAATAACCATACAAATAACCGGAACCAGCCCAGTAATTACGACGGCCCTAACAACCAGCCGCGTAATAACCAGTTTAACGAAAATTTTAACGGCGTGAGAAATAACAACCCCTACCCAAATAATCGAAACCACTTTTATCAACAAAATAATAATGTTCCATACAGTCAGAGAAATCCATATCCCAACAATAATGGTAACAGGCCTTACCCACCTAACCGAAATTACTATAATGATAATATTAATAATAATAATAATAGCAATAGTAATAACCGAGTGTCGCGCCCTAGGGTAAATTTTATAAGAGCAGAAGATCGCGGACCCAGGAGATATTATCAACCGAGGAGGAGCAGCTTCCACGGCGCTGACCGAAGATGGCGGAGTGCGGAACGAGACGGCCCAAGATACGAACAGGAAAGACGAAGTACCAGCCTGGAAGATCTTGGCAGACAACCGAACAGGGCGTTAAACATCAACCAGGGTACAGAACGTCAGGAAACAAACCAGAGTTTCCCGAACGATGCCTCGGTCAACAATAACTTAAACAATGACCAAAATGCTTTAAACGAGAGGAGGCAGTAATCAACAACGATGACCCGTTACTGCTTATACTTCCTGGGTTAGAAAAGGATGATTTGCAACAAGCAAACAATGATAAAAACATCACTATTATCAGTAACCATTATTTGAAAGACATACGAACTGAACTTTTGGAAGAGAACGAGAAGAGTCTCAGCAACAGTAATAATGAGATAATTTATATAACAGCGGAGGTGGAAGGAGTTCCCGCTAGAATAATGATAGACACAGGAGCTAATATTTCAATAATAAACTCCAATGAGTTGGAGAGAATACAGAGTACATGTGGTAAAACTTTGCCAATGTTACCAGTCAACAACATTGTATTGGTAGGTGCAACTGGTCGCCAAAATAAAACCATCAGGAAGCAAGTTTCCTTAAGTGTCGTTAGCCGTGATATAGCTTTAGACATGGAATTTTTAATCGCCACCGGACTACCATTTGACATCTTAGTCGGTTGCGATATTCTTCGTAGATATTCGGCAGTAATCGATTTTAATTTAAATAAAGTATCACTTTTCCCAGACGGAGTAACATGGACCGCAGACCTGGTAGGAGGCACAACAATACTTCCCAGCCCTATACATCAACAACTTCGAAAAATTAATATTATAAGAAACAGCCCTCTTTCTAAACCCATAATATACAATAATGGAGGAGAGGATTTATGGTCAGTTAAGATCCAAGAAATACGGAATTTCCAGTGCGGAAGCGATAACAAGAAAATACCAACGCACCTGGCTGATCGTCTAATTGCAATATATGAGAGATACAAGGCGGTGTTTTCTGATGAACCAGGGAAGGTAAAAAACTACCAGTGCCAACTTCGTTTTAAAGAAAACGTAGAGTTTAACCGGAGGTCATATCCAATAGCGCAGTCGCTCAAAGAAGCCGTGAGAACAGAGATAAACAAGATGATTGAAAACGACATAATTGAGATTAGTCAATCACCTTACACTAGTCCAATTATTGCTGTTCCGAAGAAAGACGGACAAGTCCGGCTCTGTTTAGATGCGCGTGAGTTGAACAAGACAATTGTGAATGACAGAACATCTCCCGGTGAAATAGAAGAAATCTTAAAGCGTTTTCATGGTACTAACTTTATTAGCACCTGGGATACGGTCTGTGGTTATTGGCAGGTAGAGCTGCATCCACAAAGCCGCCAGTATGTAGCGTTCATTTTCGAAGGGCGCAATTACCAGTTCAAGAGACTGCCCTTCGGACTTGTCAATTCTGTAGCCATATTTGTGGCATGCATGGACCAGATTTTGGGACCAGAAGCGCTCCAATTTACCACCGTCTATGTTGACGATTTACTAATCACATCCGGAACCTGGGAGGAGCATTGTTACAGAGTGGAATTTGTACTAAACAAACTAGCGCAGAACAACATAACACTGAAGTTGGAGAAATCCAAATTCATAGCGCGCGAGGTACAATTCTTAGGCTTCAACCTAGACGACAGAGGTATTACCCCATCAGCAGAGAAAGTGGAGGCAATTCAGAGGTTCCCGCAACCAAGAAACAGGAAACAATTGCAATCTTTCCTCGGACTCTGTAACTATTACAGGAAGTTTCAGAGCCGATATTCCGAGTTGACCGCCAAGTTTCAACCACAGTTATCTGCCAAAAACAAATGGATTTGGGGTGAAGATCAAGATATTACTTTCCGATTGATAAAAGAGAAGTTTCTGGAGAGTGTGATACTTCGTCACCCAGATTTTAAGAAACCGTTCTTTCTAAACTGTGACGCTAGCGATCTAAGCTTAGGAACGACCTTATACCAGGAAGATGAGGAGGGACAACATCTGGTAATAAGCTTCGCTAGTCGCACACTGAACCAGTGCGAAAAGAACTACAGTGTGACAGAAAAGGAATTGTTGAGCGTGGTGTTCGCATGCAGCAAGTTCCGGACGTACATTCTCGGATATCAAGTCACGGTACGAACTGATCATAAATCCATCTCGTTCCTTCGTAGGTGCAAATTGAGTCACGGCCGATTGGCTAGGTGGGTACTCGCCCTACAAGAATATGACCTGAAATGGGAATACATTCCAGGAAAGAAGAACGTGGTAGCGGATGTGTTGTCACGTATAAATCTGGAAGATCAGACTTTCGAGGGAGAGAAGGAGAGCTTAGTAAAAATTTATAACATATTCACGACCAGAGCCGATTTACAAGCTTTGTTAATAAATATCCGAATCCATCAGCAGTCTGATCCTAAGCTGAAAAACATTGTGAGTCGTTTAGAAGCCAATGATGAAACCATTTCTAAATATTACCACCTTAACAAGGGAATTTTATTCATAAAAACCGCATTGGACGATGAGACATGGAAGGTGATAATCCCGCACCAAATAGAAAAGGAGGTCATCATCGATTACCATGTCAGGTATGGTCACATGGGAGCGTTAAAAGTGATACAAGCTCTAGAGGAAAATTGTAAGATCAAGAATATCAACCGCAAGGTGAGAAAACACATCAAGTCCTGTAAGATCTGCCAATGTGCAAAAATAAACAATGAAAAGACAGAGGGTATCATGATACCGATAACTTCCAACGCAAAACTGGAAAAAGTGTTTTTGGATATATGCGGGCCATTTCCCCGTAGCGGTGGTCGACACAGATATAAATACTTGGTAATCATAATGGATCACTACACCAAGTATATAAAGCTATATCCGGTTAATCGGGCAACGACAGCAAAGGTTTTGGCGGTGATTATTGATTTGTATATCCCAGAGATCGGTAGACCATTTTCTATTATTACCGACCATGGTACACAGTTTAAGGGGAGGAGATGGCGAGACACTTTATTAGCACTTGGGGTCAAAACATATAAGACATCAGTCTACCACCCAAGTAGCAATCCGGCTGAGAAAGTACTAAGAGAAGTGGGTAGGATATTGCGCACGTACTGTCACAACCAACAGAAAAAGTGGCAAGAGTACCTAGCAGCGACAGAAACATTCCTAAATTACGCCCACCATCCAGCTATAGGAATTCCACCGTACTCAGCCATGTATGAGAAGCCGACTCCCCGAGACATTGAACAAATCATTGAATTTCCAACGAACAACAATAGGAAATTCAACCAGTTGAAGTTTTACAATAAGGTAGCAGAAGATCAGGAAAAACGGCAAGCCAAATACCAGAAGGCAATAGGGCGAATTGTAACATATAAAGAGGGTGAGAAAGTCCTCCTAAAAAATAGAGAGCTGCCTAGCACCTTAGAAGGCATAACCAAAAAATTATTATTACTTTACACCGGACCATATGTTGTGGTAAATGATAAGCATAACAATACATATGAGTTGAGGGAAATCGTTTCAGGAAGAATCAAAGGAGTGTACAATCAAGCTTCTATGAAGAAATATTATGAAGAATGAGTTGTGAGTTTTAGAATTTTGAATTTATTTTATAAAAATTTTAAAATAATGTAAGTACATCTTACAACCTAATATTTTGAGATGAACATTCTGGAGAATTAAAAGAAGAAGAAATTTTAATTTAATAATTTGAAAAAATTCAAAAATAAGTAAGAACAACCTACAACCTAATAATTTTGGAACAAACTTTATGGAAGAAAGAAAAAGAAAGACTTTTGAATTGAAATATAATTATAAAAATTTAAAATTGAGTAAGTACTTCTTACTACAACCTGATAATTTAGAACAACACTTTATGGAAGAAAGAGAAAGAGAGAGAATTTTGAACTTAATTTAAAAAATTTAAAATTAAGCAAGCACAGCTTACTACCACTGAATTATGAGAAAAACATTTTGGAAGAATTAAGAAGAAAGGAATTTTGAAGTTAATATACAAAAAATTTAAGAATAAAGTAAGACTAACTTACTATAACTAAGTTTATGAGAAAACTTTATGGTAAATAATTAAGAAGAATTTGAATTTGGAGAAATACCAAAACATTCAGAAATAATAGTAAGATCACATTACTATAAACAATTCTGAATGAAACAATTCTGGGAATAAATGAATTAAACAGAATTTGAATGTTGATAGAACGTCAGAACTTTGAAACAAGATAAGATCAACATATTACAAGGATTTATGAGAAATATTTTTCAATTAAATAAAAAGAATAGTTTGAATTTTATATTAAAACTAACCAAGTTCCAAAAAATAATTATGTGTCAATTATGATTGAATTGAGAAGAAAATAAAGTGATTAATTCAGAAAAGAGAGTTAACGTTAATCCAGAATAAATGCTAGATATTCACAATAGCATTTGAAGGAGTAGAGAAGAATAACAAAAAAGAGTGTAATATGCATGAGAAGAAAAAATTTGGAAGCAAAGAGACTAATTACCTATGAAACGATAATGAAAACAGTTAATTAAGAGCAAAGAAGAACAACTCATACCAAACATATGGAGAAGATGATTTTGAACCAATGATAATAATAAGACCTATATGAAATGCAAAGAGAAGAAATACCACATGAAATATAATATAAACGAATTAATGCTAATGAATGCGAAGGCGGATTAATAACTTTCTAAGAGAAAGGAAAGAACCAAAATGCTTAAATAAAATGATCAATATAACAACCTGAATATTTAATGTAAAGATACAATGTCAAAAAATTAAATATAATATATTAAGACCATTCAAATAATGAATACGAAAGACTATTTATAAAGACCATGCTAATACTATGAGTAACCAGAAGAAAGTATAAAGAGAATTCAGATGGAGAAGAAAGAGAGTTACACTGTAAACAGTAACCAGAATTATTAAAAGAAAGGTTTTCAACCATAATAAAAATAAAATATATCAGACAAGTTAAGAGTTTTGGAAAAATATATATGTAATGAGTATAATAATGATTATGAAGATTTATTAAGATAGAAAATGTGAGATAATCTGAGAGACTACGAAGTGGAGAATCCAAAGATATTTTTATTAGTCGAAAATGAGACTACTTTTTATTTATTTATTCGATGACTGACTGAAGATAATTCCAGCAGCATTATGTTTTTGAGCAGGGATGGATATGCCCCTGTACTCAATTTATAGAAGTGGTGTATGGCCAGCAGAGAAGTAGCGTACAGTGCCCCTCTGATCTGCCCCAGCCCACGTGATAGGGAATGTTAGGGAATTAATATCCCAAGGATACAACACGAAGTTGATATAGAAAGAAAATGTATTACAATAATAATATATCTCAGAAGACACTAACTATCCGAAAAGGATCAGTAGTAAAACAAATAATTATATATATAAAATTAATAAAACTCTAATATAAAAAAGTCGATATAAAAATGGAGAAGAAAATGAATTATAAGAAATGATGAAATTATCATAAGAAATTATTTCATCCATAAACATGTCTGAAATAATTACTTCTGGAGGAGAGCAATCTGTAGCGTGACAGATATAAGCATAATATTGAATGGCAATTGATCATTAGAATAATAAAGTTATACTGTTTAAATTTGGAAGAAAGCATTAAATTTAATATAAATAGATTAATTCATAGCAACTGTGGAAAGAAATCATTATTATAAAGAAAATACAAGTTAAAATAAAAAGAGTTACTAGTGATGAGTCATCCAAAACCAGTCTCATAACCAAAGGTTTTCAAGGTATAACCCAGGAAGGTAAAATAGTAAATAACAAAGCAGTACACAATATGACCAAACCCACAACGAGGGAGAATAAATAAAAGAGAAACCCTAAAATAAGCCAAGATCAACCAATACAGGTTGTGTATTTCTGAATTAAAGAAGAAGATGGAGAAGATCCCAAGAAACCTGATGGCATCAAGAACAGATGGAGAAGATACCAGTCCCAGAAGGCAGGAGAAAAGAAGACTGAAGAAAGAAGAAGAGGGCAGCATCCTGAAGAAGACGTCATGCTCTTATAAAAGACACCCAAATCCCTATATCCCCAAAATAAATATCTAAAAATAAAAGTATAACGAAATAAAAACCACATGTATACAAATTTAAGAGAGAGGAGTGTATAAAGTAAAAGTTTCCTGTGAACTAAGATGAAACAATAATATAGTACCCATGGAACAAATCTCCATTGAAAAAACGCTAACCAATTTATTATGTTAATAAGACTATACGACCATTTAGCATTAACATAATATATAAGTGAAAGTGAACCAGTGATAGTTTTGGGTATTATAAAAAATGAACCTTGTGTTTCATTCTTGGCAATCACAAACATTGGATGCAATGAAATATGCATTTTTCAATTACTTAAAATGTGTACGGTGACAATATGTTGTTCATAAGACATGAATCTGTTTAAAATAACATTTTGTTTTACATGAAAAAAGAAAAACAGAGTTCATAATACCTTTTGAACAATTAATACTATTTATTTGTTAATGACAGGGTACAATTCCCCAAAGACAATGTAAAAGACGGTATAAAAACTGTAGAATCCTACTTATAATAATAGTTAGAAATAAGAATATAAATATAAGGTTTTTTAATGTATATAGTACAAGAATGTTTAAAAATGTTTTACATATAAGGCCATTTGTTTGGGTCTGAAACAACTAACATCAGAACTATAAAAATAGTTACCACTTGTAAATAGTAGAGAGTAATTAAGATGTTAGTTAGTAAAAAACCTTTGTTGTAAACCATATTTACATGTTGGAAATGGGAATTTTGTTGCAAAATGTCTGATTTGAAGACAACCATTTATGTAAAAAAAATATTCTTTATTTTGTTTTAACTATTGTTTGTATTGTAACCAATACTAATTGTTTTTGTGTAATTTGAAAGCATGTTTAATTTATAATACTATTTGTAAAAGTCAGAGAGGGTATCACACATCATATATTGTTTGTAAATTATTTTGTAAGAAAAATTGTTAAAAAATCATAGGCCAAAAGAATGGAAACCAAACTTCATCAAAACAGAGAAATTGCTCAATTAAATGCAAATAAACAAAAGGGGTTTAGACAAAATAAACTTGAGATCATGCCATATAATTGCACATACCATTTAGAGAGATTTTAATAAATTATATTCAGAATTATAAATAAAAATAAAATGACTAAACTCAGAAATTTAGACATGGGAGTCATATATTTCAGAATAATGTTTCAGAATACAACTAATTCAATTAATTACCAGAAAATAAGGGAATAGGAACCTTTTAATACAATATAGGATTATTAATATTAAATATAACTGATAAAATGGCTGAATTTATATAATGACAGGAAGTAAATTTTGATGTTTTGGACTCTTCAGAGTATACCCAAACTGAAAGTAAAATTACTATTTTTTGGACAGAAAACACTATAAAATGGCATTATTTAATCTGAAAATAACCAGAATGAACTGAAAGATTAATTTAAATCAAATCTAGTGAATAAAATTGACAAATAACCAAAGTTTAGGCATTCATATAGTGAAATAGTAAAATGTACACAGGATGTGAAAATATTTTTTGAACAATGTTAAGGATAATATTATATGGGCTAAGAGTTTAATTGAAACTGAAGGAAACAGTTAATTAATTATTGGTAGTTGAACGGTTAACATGACATACCTTTGAAAACGTGAATAATCTAACCTATAATCGTCATACAAAGCGAGTGTATAGTGAGTTATTGTGAAATCGCGAGTGACTTGTAAAATACTTCTGAAACTATCATATTATAACAGAAACGATCAAGTAACACTCCATAACACAGAACAATATAAATCTACTCCGAAAAACACCATAAAACACTAGAAAACTGTATAATACATTAAACCAAATTAGTGATGGAATCGGAGAAAGTGTTTGAACTAATAATTATACAGATACACTAAATACAACCCAGAATCACTACACCAGTCACTACACAACATATAACAAGAGATTTGCGGACACGAGAACAGAAATATTGCGTCAAAATACATTATTTGGAATGCAGCAGCAACGAGCAACATTTTCATCGACTTGACGGCAGCCATCTTTCTTTGACAATTCCAGTGCCTCTTCGTGGTTCATCACAGCTGTTTGGTGAAAACAATTATTATATTTACAAATTATTATTCAATGTCTGTGTTTATTAATAACTATTAATTTGATTGTAACGTTATACTTTTTAAATATAAGCCCGATTTCTCTGACTTTGGTAATAACTGGCTGTTTAAAGAACCCTATATAATTTTTATATCATATACTTGTAATTTTTTTCGATATCCTGAGAATCGATACTAATCGATAAGAGTCAATATTGCTATTACTTAATAAAATATTAATACTTTTCAATACTTAATAGTTCTTTATTTCTTCAATAATACTAATTACCAATAATATAATTCTAATTGATAATCTACAAGGACTTTACCACCCGTAAGTGAAGATAACCTAAAAAATAGAAAGGTAAACAAATATCGATTGGTTTACAGACAGTCTTATGAGTGGTGATAGATTATTTAAATTATACTAAAACTTTAATAAAAATTTTCAGAAGAGCATTACACTGTTTAAAACTTCACAGCCCTATATTAATTAATTGATCCTAATTAATTAATTAATAAAATTAAAATAATTTTTTTTTATAAACATAATTTTTTTTTAAATTTCCTTCAAAACAATAAATTTTGTTTTGAAACGTTCGGCGAAGCCAAGCATATATATTTCTTCATCAACTTTACGCTACTCGACCGGTCTTGCTACCATTGGGACTCGACCAGCTGGGAAACTTAAGGAAGTGTTTCAGGCCAGTAAGACGTCGAGAGCCACACCAATTAAACACCTTACAACTTACAGATTCACACATCAATCTTATTTATTTTATTACAAATTGGCTAGTTTAAACGAGAGGGGCTTGATTACATCGGAGTCACATATTCCATAATAAGTATATTATCAACACACATCAATATTTATTTAAATTTGTATTATTACACCATTTGCAAGTATTTATTTAATACACTCAGCTTTAATATTTGATGACGCTGCACCGTTAGTAGGCCTATCTTTTTTTTATTTACTTGAAATATTTTGCGACGTACGAAATACTTCTGGCATCTATTTGTGAATGAAGACACAATTAGGGAACCGTTGATCTGTTCGACTTTTAGTCGTTTCCTAAACAAATGTCTTACACATATCTTACTCTAACAAAAACACGTTCATTATTAATAAAACCAAATGACAATAGTTCGTATTCTCGGTTGAGTTACGTATAGATTCACTATTAACTGTGAATGCTTACTTACATAGTACAGTTCAAATCAAATCTAAATGAGCACCGCCCACTTGTTGATGAAGCAATAACAGCCTTCGTTAGCAGCATCACAAGTAATAACCAGATTTACAATTCAATCAAATAAACAGCACCTGCGTTTAATCAAACTGGTCTATCGAAGGTCGGGAAGGTCAAACGTCTGGCAGTCAGGAAATCAAAAGTGATTACTTAATTCAATTAATCAACGCTTACGTAGAACACTTAACACACAAGAGTCTTCGCGCTGGAGCTACCAGATTGTTAACCGTCAAATGTTTAGTGGCATTCTTCTTCGCATTCCATTCGTTCGTTTTTGACTGTGTTCAAAACATTTACTCTCACTTTTTGTTTTCGTATTTTGTTGCGTGCCGTAGTTTGACGTTACCTTTCCGGTTTAAATTACTTTAATTTTTTATCGAGTCATCCCTACTGAACTACTCGAGTCCTTTTCCACTAACATCTGGGTACGGTAAGGCCCATTACCGTAATTACTCGTTATAGGCTCCTGAGACGTTCTATTGGTACAGCTATGTTCAGAGAGGCATTTAAAATGAAATCAGCACGCAATCCAGATCTGTTTGTACGTTTGATAAGCAATTATCCTGTCGCCGCACAAAATGGCTGATATTTACTGTAATTGAATCGGTTATTTCAGAAATGATACAAGCCACAATTCTGGCCAATTTTACTTTTTGCGGGTTCCTTATCTACGTGACCAAAACACATGTTTTATGTAGAATCAGCGCCAATACGACTTCCGTAATAGTTTCATACAGTGTTCCCATGAGATGATGTCAAACTTCGGGAAATGATCCTACTGATTAAACTCTATTTAAAGTGTTCAATAAACACATGCCGAAAAATTCTTCGTTTTCCGTCTATATGTGTTTTCATTAAAAAAATATAATTACTACTTAAAGTAATTAGATGTGGAGGGTGACGTTAGACATACACAGTAAGCGTACTTCTTATAGGCACAAAACAACCAAAGTGTTGTAGAAATTGCTATTTGGCGAGCTAATAGACCGTGGACTACTGCTTCTTTTGATAACAGACGTTTCGGCCCACCATCGGAGGACATCTTCAGTGTAAAACGATTGACAAATTGGTACAGTGTTCGCCAATTAGCTTTACGACTCCTCTAAGGGGAGGATGTTTCAAATCAAAATGTTGTCTTGAAAATTTTCAAATAATGGCTGCTCGACATTTATAATTGTGAATTTTATAAAAATCACTAGTTATGCAATATATTTTGTGTTACGTAAAAAATTAACCGTTTCGTTTCCAATCTTATTTATGGAATTCGAATAAAAAATAACGTAGTTATTACATTTCTTTCCTAACAAAACATTTGGACTATTTTCGTAATAAGCAGCATGTATGTTTTCTGTGTTATCAGAAATTTAAAGAGTCTAAGTATTTTTTCCGGTTCCCAACTACTGAGTGAGGTAAATTAAAATAAATATTTAATTACTTGTTTACTTCTCGTTTTACAATATTTACCATGTTATACCCACGTACATATCTGTGCTGTATTACTAAATATCAATGAGGATCCGTTTGAGACATGAGTTGCCATGTGGGTTAAACACAGTATTATTCAGTAGAATTAAAAGTTGTTAAATCATGGTAAAAAAACTAAAGCAACTTCAAACAACTACTCATGCAACTGATCATAGTAAAATAATGTAACTGCTAATACGCGGTTCTTATGAGGAAAGTGTAGAAACAAATGGTAATAACTCCGTTATTTTTTACCCGAATTCGATAAACAAGGTATCGTCGGATTGAAAATAAAAAGTCTAATTTTTATGTAACATTATATTTTTGTTATAGGTACTGATTTTTATTAAATTTAGAATTAAAAATTCGTCCGTTAAAAAAAAAAGATAACATATTGTTTTCTTTAGTACTTACTAAAACTGATAAACGTGCTGTGTACGAGGGTCAGTTGAAAATTTCGCAGAGGGACATCTGTAGCTTAGGGGTAAAACTAAAATTTTTCGTCTGTTGCAAGATTAGTATTTTATGTGAACTCCTGTTAATTTCCAAATCTACCTAACAATTTATTTATTGTTGAGAAGTTAATTAAAATTGACGTGTCATGCATGTTTTGAAAAACGGACAAAATCAAACATCGTGGTGTGATTCTTTGTTAATAATTGTTTAGCACCAACAGAAATTCAGAACGAAATTACAAAAACCAACGGTTACCAATGGTTTGTAAGTAGGCACTTAAGTTTAACCGTGGTCGCACTGGACGCCCAAAAAATGCAACAACTCCATATGCGGCAGCCATCTTGCACAACGCTTTTTCACACCACGTTCTTGAGTTAAAGTATGGTGTACATGCTCATACGAGATGCCTATGATATCAACAATATCATCCACTCCTCAATCTGCGGTCTCCAACACCCTATGAAATTTCTTCAATAATGTCACTTTTTGTTACACTTATTGGACGTCCACTGCTGCGATCGTCTTCAGTGGCTTGTACGACCACGTTTAAACTCGAGTGCATCTCCTAACACATTTACAATTTCGTTTTGATTTTCCATTGGAGCTAAAACGTTTTTAACAGAGAATTCATCACAACACGATGTTTGATTTTGTGCATTTTAAAAACACGCGTGACAGTAAAATTTCAAACAGCTGGTAAGAAGTGAATAAACTGACAGATATATCTGAAAATTAAGAGCTGTTCACGCGAAACATACGTCTTGCAGCACACGTAAGACTTTAGTTCTACCACTGAGCTATAGATGTCGCTCCGCGAACTTTTCAACTGACCTTCGTATATCAAATTTCAACTTAACATCTCATCTCGTTCGGCAGTAATTAATTTTAAAAACGCACACTTCACAGATTGTGCAGATAGAAAAGGAAGCATTTTTCGACATATGTCAATTCAACATTTTCCTTTAATTTATTCTTCCTCGTTTTCCAAACGAGCATTACCATTTAATGAAGTTTGGCACCACCGTTTGGGAACATCTCTATATGAAATGTACGCATTCGAATACTGCTGCCGATGCTGATTCTGTTATTCCCAAGAATATCATTAAACGTCTAGAATGTCACACATCGCTTTGAGGAATTCAAATTCCGATAATCATATTCTAACCACCACCACAGTATATCAAAAGGTAGGCCTACTCGTATCAATAAACAGGAAGAAAGTACAAAATATTAAAAACTTCAATCTTACTTTATAACGTAGACTATCATGGCCGCAGTCAATGATAAAATAATTTGTATCCGGGCTGTTTGGCCGTGGTCGATTGCTTTGTTATGTCATTTTGTAAACGTTTCGGCCACTCACGGAAAGCCTTCTTCAGCAGAAAAAAGGTAACAGTGTCTGACAAAAGGGTGAAGAGCAACGCTTTTACCTCGGTTAGGGGTACGTTCGGCTCTCCACCCTTTTGTCGAACACTTAACTTTTTTGTACTGAAGAAGGAATCTGGTGGGTGGCCGAAATATTTAGAAAATGACTGAATCACGGCCAATCGACCACGGTCAATCAGCCGGGATGTAAATTCTTTTATCACTTCAATCTTACCTTCCTCAAGTAGAAGTTGTTACAGGTGTTTACAAAAATTGCGTGCTTGACTGCCATGTGAAACTGAAACTGTTCCGAAAGAGGGTTATTAATATGAATACTTTTTTATAACTTTCGATGTTCAAGACTTTGGCTTTAGATGTTTCGACTTGAAGGGATATTATAAATTTTGTTTAATTGTATTTCTTTTTGTTTTGTGAGCAAATGTGCCTGCAGAATAATATTTTAGATACATAAGTGCAATACACAATTTTATTTTTTTTAAACGCTCAAGCCTAGTAAATATACAATTAGATAAAAATATAAAAGTATACGGACATGACCGTGTCGTGATGAATAATAAGCCGTCAAATGTAAACAATACATTTTTCAGAACTTTTTCTTAATTAGAATATTAAAACTATTAGAACAGTAGTTTCCCGGAAATCGTACTTAGTGGACTTACGTTATCTCTGAAATAAGCGATTCAGTTGGATAACAAAGATCACTTGTATCTTAGAATTTTAAAGTGTTTACCTGCACCCGCAATGACCTCAGCCGCCACCAGACGGAAGGACTGCAATGCATTGATAACTAGGTTTTCACTTTCAATGGCCAACAAAGAAAAGGAGAATGAATCAACTCCCACCAACAACAAGAAAGCTCTCCTAATAATGATAAATTCGGTCAGCGTTGTTTTGGACTAAATTTAATAAAAAACAAAAATACATATAACGATTATATTTAAGCTGTTATCAGTTCCCAGAACAATTACATTTTTAATGTGCAACCTTGAGCGTAGTAACTGCGACGGATTAAAGTCCGTAAGCTGCATTCGGCTTCAGACTTTACTATACTTAATTACAGAACTTATGACGTAACATAATATGGTATGTAATTACGTTACATCAGTACTCATGACACTTAGATTAGTTAGTGAATGAATCGGACAATGTGAGTGAGTGTTTATTAAATAGATATTTTTTTTAACTGCAGACTAGTTCCGTCGTCATACAATTGCTGCAATAGACTAAAGAAATTAAATAACATCCGCGTTAATAACATCAAAGAAATCTTCTTAAATTTTAAATTATCATCTCTGTTAGGTTGGTTCAATTTTATTAATTTTACAACGTCGCTTGACCAAGGAAGCAAATACGTTTCAAGTTACTTATGAGAAACTTAGACGGTGAGCTGACCGTGCAATAGACAAACCCTACAATGCAAAAATCACGAGTTTGAACACGCAAGTGAATTTTCCTACCTAGGATAACAAATAAACAACACAAGCAATGATATCCAAGCAAGAATCGCTAGTGGTAACCGATGTTATTACGCCTACTCAGAATTAGCAAAAGTCGAAAGCACTGAACAGATTATCAAAATTAAAAATATACAAAAGCATACTGCTGACATCAATTGTAATATATCCATGTAAAACTCGTGTATTAAAGCAGAATATTCAAACCAAAAATACTGAGCAAAATAACGACAGCTCATGGAGAAAACGAAGGAATCACAAAGTAAATAAAATAATACACAGATCTGATATAGTAAGGTTTTTAAAAGTAGAAAGATAGCCTGGCTGGGACACAAAATGAGGATGCAAGAACACGGAATTCCCAGAAAAAGTCTAGAATGGAGATCGGTAGGTAGGAGATCAAGAGGAAGGCCAAAAAATAGATGGCTCGAGACTGTTGAGGAGGACCTGAGCAGTATGTTATAAGAAGATAGAAAAGACTGTGTAATGAAAGGGATGAATGAAGAAAAATTGTTGATGAGGGTAAAACGAATACTGGTTTGTTACGCCAATAGAAGAAGATGACGTTGAGTTGATGTGTATGTGTGCTCGTGTGAGTTTGTTTGACATACTTATAATATTACAGCCGATCGGCTCACAATCTAGTCGGAATAAAATTTAATTAATGAAAGAAAAGAAAATCAATAGAAAGTTGTATATGGAAAATTGAAAAAATTCATTTAAATAAAAAATATTAATATAATATATAAATCAAAATATCGGTATGGAGAACCATACATGACTTCCATATTCTAAGATTTATATTTAAATCTTAATATCGCCTGCCAAGCGCGATATATTTTCTCTTATACATGATTTACATTAAAATGAAAAAATTTTAATTTTATTGCCTGGCAACAAAATTATTTTATTTTTAACAATTACCATTGTTTGAAAAAGTTTAAATAAATTTTCAAGTACTTTACTCTTGTTAAAACGTAAAAGGTTGCAGGTAAGGCGGACAAAATAAGGTAAATTTAGTCATTAATTCGTACAAGTGACTTGGATACCGCATTTAACATGAATATTAAATACTTCATATTTCTATGTTAGCAATAGCTGAGCCTCCAGGTGGTCTAGTGGCTAACGCGGGCGATTGATGCGCTCGTGGTCCCGGGTTCAATTCCCGGCGGAGGTTCCGTACGGCGTGCACTCAGCGTCGTGAGGCAAACTGAGTAGGCGCTGAGATAACAGCGCCGCCTCCTGGCTGTGAATACCGCTACTAGCGGCTGGTGGCGCGTAGTACAAGCCATACACCGTCACACTAACACAAAAAGCCGCGCGGTACGCCTTGGTCCTTAACGGGGGACTGTTGAGCGGAGGTTTTATTTATTATTATTTATGTTAGCAATAGCAATGTAAAATAGCAACTGTAAAATTAAACACTGAATACCTGAATACACAGCAGTTTTCAATGATAATTATAAAATTAAAAATGAATGTAGGCCTATAATAATATTTATCATTCCGGAGCGTGTCACGGCCGGAGTCAATATTCGAAGAGTTTACAACTACCGAGCTCTTTTAATAATATTTATCATTATTTTAGCAATAGTGTGTCTGTACACAATTATTTACATGCATACATGTATGCGGCCATAGGTTATCTTATTAAAGGTGTAACATGTATAACTTATCTCTTATTAGCATAAGCTATGTAGGCTATCTTTTGTTAGCCTATGTCTTAAAAGTATAAATATAGGCCTACTTTTATTTTCAAATCCGCTTTAAACCTGAACTATATCTGAAGTTATCTGTAAGCAATCATCGAGCCTCCTGTGAATTATGGACTTCCCGGACTTCCGATCAGGTGATCAACGTAATATGTGCGCTCTTTACATTTCCACATGGACCCGTAACACAATACAATATTACAAATAACTTTACAATAGAATATGCGCTCAAGATAATAGAATCTACAAGTGTAGTGGCAATTATACTTGTAGACTATGACGGCAAACTCTATATAAGTAAAGAGTAGATCAAAAATATATTTTAACTGCTGATACACAAATTTACAAATGAAAATTATAATGCCTAATAAAAAACTTACAGACAATATGCTGGTCCAAATAAGGGTTAGATTTTTACTAAATGAATGTAAAATAGGTTGCCAACATAAATTACACTAACTATATCAAAACGAAGAAAATTTAAATCACAAGTAAATAAGCAAAGAACTCTTGAGGTTTTCCAAACAACTATTTTGATATTCCACATTTCCAAAATCCTCCTGTGCCCTGATGAAGCGATTAACAACGAACACCATAGCACAAAATTACGATTAGACACGCATTTTCATAAGCAACGTGGATGTAGACATTGGACATCTGCACTCACACTCACAAGTTTACCACAAACGGAAAAGGTTATGAAAACAAAGTGAGGTGTACAGCTTGCACTAAAAAATGTATAAAATTATTTTGACGTTGTTAAACACGATTTTTGAGATAAATATTATGGAGAAATAGTGCTCGTAGAAATTCTGTCTTTGACAACAAGGGGATAAGGCAGAATCCAAACCGACAACTCTTAGCCACTTAATGCAGAACACGTTGCGCCGCTTGTGCAGTGTTATTTATTTTATATTTAGTGAAAATAACGTTAAGGTCAGAAAGCCAAAGAGGAGGAAAAGTCAAACGCGTAAGTAAAAATATCGAGAAGGAAAACAAAATGCCGTCCCTGCAAAACTTGAACTCACATGGGAATACCGATGTCTGGGAGCAGACGTAACAAATGTACAATTGCAAGGCCAAGAAACGGACCACAACAGTTGGAATAGTTCCTATAAAATAAGAAACCTTGTCTGTAGACCCGCTATTTCAGCATCTCTCATATAGAGATTATTATTATTATTATTGATTCAGTAATTGACGCAATTAGAAACATGTGTCTGCTTAATCGTGACGTACAGATATGCATTTTGAATCTCGATAAAGCAGCGAGAAAACATTATTATCTCATACTGAATTACATTTTATTCGGAATGGATCACTTACGACGTAACGGTTATGTTATAGGATCATATTGCAAACGTACAGAGACATAGAAATATTTTCAAAATAGAAGGAAAAGTTGAAAAAATGTAAATCTTTGAGCTTGTAGAAGCTTCATAATCAAGACGATTGGCCATGAAAGGACAATATTTTCTCTGTTGGTTCTTAATTCCGCTTACCCATATCTGAAATAGACGTAATTCCGAACAAAGCAGACCCGTTTACGCATTGTTTTATTTCACCACGTTCTTGCCAAATTTGAAGAGTTGTAGTAGCCTGCTTTCTGCTATGAAAACAACTAGTTTTTATTGTAGTTTTATTCAGCCATGATTAAGTTAGCGTATTTTAGGGACACGTGTTTTAAACAAAGCCAAACGCGATGAGAATCTGCCAGCACTAGGCGTTAAATCAGTGTAGTGTTGTAACTTCATATTCCAAACGACAATTATAAATGACTAATCAGAACAAAAACAGTACGTAGGCCTACTCAATATGAGTAATTGTATAAGATAACCGTATTACTAAAATGCCATTCTAGGCTTTCATGAACGCATGCAATGTCTAGATAGCTGTTCAGTGGAATGTGTACTGTGTCCAGATAACCGTATTAGCTGGTTTATAATAACAAACTGGTTAAATAGAGCTACATTAACGGTCTTCAACTTTTTCCAGTCCGGGATTCACACGTTAGAAAACTCACGATTTAAATGAGAATACTTTGGGAAACATAACTATGTTATTTTATAAACTAAATTACTAAATTACTCTGATCATCCAGATTCTGTAATTAAATAACAGATGTAAGACCTTTTTCTTAAGCCTTCAGACCAGTAGACCCTAAAGGGACTTAGTAGGCTAGTGGATATGGTGTTTTGCTACTAACCTAGAGGTCCTTGGTTCAATTTTCGGGCGTATCATAAAACGAAGGTGCGTTTTCCAGCCTTCTGGTCGATTCAGCATGTAGAAATTAGTACCTGGTATGACAACTCACGGCTGAAGCGTAGTGCTGGTAACACTGATCTTTTTGTATGTGGTTCGACTTAAGTGAACAGCCTACCCTGCCTGCTTCTCCCAAACTACTCAGAGTACCACTGATCTACATCATGCTGGGAGAAATCATGTAGCCTTACAATTTAAGGATTTAAAATATGTCAGTATTAAGAAAATATGTCGTAAAAATTCCCAAAGTGTATTGCGAAACTAACATGTTATTTATTACTGGAACTAAAGCTTCGTTTCGATAAATTTCCTATGTAGAAAGGTGAAGAACACTCAGGACTCAGGGTGTCAGTAGACAGCATATGCGCCTCTTCTATCTCTCTCGAGAATCTCTAAATTAGAAATCACAGTGTATGACATATATAATAGTTGTATATTTTTATATCTTTATTTTTTAACAAGTTGTTTTTATACCCTTTTATTCAGGTATGGTTGTCACTGGTTTGGTATAATTTTCCGATATTGAGTGCAATTCGTAGGAATATGACAGGGGAATTTTGTATCAGCTTGTAATACAGGCAATGTGTTCAGCAAATGTGTATTAAAATCGAGTTTCGTCCAAGTTTCGCTAAAGAGTTGAATATTTAATACTCTTCTCCATTCGTCTTCTCAAGATTTTACCTTTACAACCAGTAACATTTTTTCATTTTACTCTTTGTTTTCTGGGAATTCCAAAGTCTGTAACCCAAAATTTCCGGCTACAAATCCGATTTAAAGAGAAGGTTACGATGGAATAATGTCTAGTTATGCAACAAGCCTTAAATCACTTACGGCGATTGTATGTTGGAAGGGTCTGTGTCAACATATGAATTAAAAATTCATATTTTTATACAGTGACATTAATCGTTAGACAGAAGAACTGTAGAAAGGGGCTACAGACGTTCTTCCTTATACGATGTATAAAAAGGCTTTCTGCTTCCGTTTCAACAGCCTTACAGAAAATATACGATACCAAACTAGATTTTAGATTAAGTATTTGCTAGATGGTTAAGACTTCCAGTAAAATTTGCTGCAATTATTTTAATGAAAATGAAAAAACCAGTACATCCTTAATAACCTCCTTACTAAAGAGATCGTAAAATATATAAAGTAATTGAGAATAAATTTTTTTTAATTTCTGTACGAAATAACTGTAAACATTTAATACAGAAAACGAGTGAAATTATGTTATGTTGCAATGAAAATGTTTGACTATATGAAACAACTGAATACCAAGTGGCTTATGACAACCAATGATAAAACTAACAATAATTTGTGCCTTCAGCGACATTGCTAGAGCGAACATCTGTGCCAGCGCTCGTTCCTTGTATTTTTAAGCACTAAACAGCTGTAAACGTAACGTAATTAGCAACGTTCGTGTAATGTTTGTAATGGGGTGCCCGTATTCATCATTATTCATAACAATTGTCTGCTATTAATTATGTACGTACAATGACAAACAGCATACATATAGGCTACACTCACTATATACTATTACGTTAGTCAGACAATCGGAATACTCGCACTATCGTTTAGGCATTCTTTTTTAAACCCTTTTTTTACTTGTTTCTGTTAACAGAAGCCGTAACTTCTAACATTATATCGCCTTTTTTAATTCTAGTTTAAATTTTCTGACTCCTATACTAGTAATTTAACTTAGATGTTCTATTTTATATCCGCAACTGTGTCTTGATTGTGCTCGACGTGGTCCATTCTTTAATTCATCTATCCATTTACAGTGATCATGCGTTTTGCTCGATTTCTCTGCACGGAAAATCGTACAAGCGTGTATTTTTTTTTTTTTTTTTTGTCATTTTGTCGCCTAGTCGTGCTTGCAGAAATATGTCGTGGAGATACAGACGCAGTATGAAGCGTAGTGTATAGGCCTGTTAGCTTGGTTTCGTACTTTCGAAGGGTCAGATATTTTCCTTTCGGATGATTCAATTGCTTAGTAACCAACTAAAATTATCTTCAGCTAGTCTTCGAGTGTACAGGTCTACACCTCAAACGGAGATATCCGTTGCCCCGCCATGTGTAATCGTTTTGTCTACAGCTCATCGTGTGGCATAGCGTTTGATGTCTAGATCAAAATTCGTAGAATGTTTATACACGTGGGCATTAACAAACATATTAAATTTATTAGCATACTGATGAATCTTTTTGTAATGTGTTTGCCGGTAGGACTATTTTGGTGAAAACTTTTTTATCATTCACACACACATACATACACACACATATCTTCTTCTCCTTCTCTCCATGGCCTCTATTTTCACAATCCACGTTTCTTTCAGGACTTCCCCGTATCCTCTTTTCCAGGTTTATGATTTCAATTTGTGTATTGAGCCTCCTCTCTTCCATTTTACTTACACTCTCAATCCACTCTGATCTCCTTCTTTTTTTTTGTTCGCTTGCAAAGAATATGTTAGATTATGTTCTCATGACTTGGTTTCTCATATTATCTGCTTTCAGTCATCCCTTCACGAAACTGAGAAATCTAATTTCCACAGCTGGTTAAAACTGCACCAACCCTCCTGTTACGACTTTCTAAGACTTGCACGTTAACTGAGAAGATTATAAATTCTCGAGAACACACACACACATGTATGCATTTGTGGTAGGTTTCGGGTACAATCGTGTGCGCAGTTTCTTTGAATGTCGACGTTTCGTTTCCTGAGCCGGAAATGTTTTCAGTTCAATGTAGCTACTTAATTTTATTGCGGAGCACATTATATACCTGACCTCTCTTGAAGTTTGTTGAAGAACTACGGTTGGAAATTTGCTGCTTGTTATTCAGCGAATAGTCAATTAGGGATTTCCAACAAGTTGGCGCTAACTTTGTAAAACGTTAGCATTCTAAAAGCTACGCACACTGTTGTATAAAAAAAAACAAGTCTTCAAACAGTGTGTGTGTGTGTGTGTGTGTGTGTGTGTGTGTGTGTGTGTGTGTGTGTGTGTGTGTGTGTGTGTGTGTGTGTGTGTGTGTGTGTGTGTGTGTGTGTGTGTGTGTGTGTGTGTGTGTGTGTGTAAAATATAAAATAGATATTCATTAATTATAATTACATACAATTACAATTATTGATTATACTAATCCTGTGTGCTGTACATAAATGGAAACAGACTTAAAAGTCTACCGGAAACCGGGATAAAGAAGAGAAAATACAAATAAATTAACATAACAGTCACATAGAATTTCAATAATCGGGAAAAACAAAACCACAATACATGCTTCTGTATTGTGTGTTGGCATCAACACATGGCTGCATTAGCTCTTCACTCACTCCTCGTGATATGAATATAAAAAACTGACTTGTTCCAGCGTGGACTGTTTACTCGATACAGTCCTTTATTGTTTCCTGTTAAATTATCTTTATCAAACACACGAGTCATACAAAAGTCGAGAGGAATGTTAAACGATATTGAAAGTAAACAAACTAGAAAGAATTTGCTGTACAGAAAGTATGCTTCATAAGCATACTTTATGTTAAAATAATGCATTTCCGGTTCGGTTGTCGGTTCTTGACTACACAAAGGAATTGTTAGAATTATTATTAGTTAGGCTTGTGGTCTACTGCTTGTGTTCAAGACAGATTTTTCGACCCCACCATCGGAGGCCATTTTCAGAGTCAGAAACAATTGGCACGGTGCCCGCCAATTCACCCCTGTGCTGAGGTAGAGTCTATATAGCACTGGGGTGAATTAGCGGACACCGTGCCGATTGTTTCTGACTCTGAAGATGGCTTCCGATGGTGGGGTCGAAACGTCTGTCTACAGCACAAGCAGTAGACTACGGCCTAACAACCCGGCAACAAAGTTGACTCGGACCGTGAAACAGCAATAAAATCGTGCGAGCATACGCAGTCGTGTGTCATCACGTTTTTTGTGACCGTATCTTATCGGAGGACAGAAACTGACAGCTCATCATGTTCTATATACAAAGAAGTGTAATTTTTCTTTGTGTCTTAGACAAGATATAAATAATAAAATCATAAAACAAATTAACGGGTCTAGACTACCTTGCAGTTGTTAGTAAACAGGCCTAATACTCATTTTATTCTATTTTTTGAAGGAAATGAATACAAAATTACCTCTGTAAATTAAATTGTGGTGCTAGTACAAGTTTATATGTGTGTTAATAAAGGCGATTTTAAGACTACTTTTAGTGTTATAACTTATTTTTCAGATCCGAAAACTAAAACGAGGACAGTTGATAAAATTGATGCTGCGCGCCTGAGACTGGTAAGATGTTTAAGGTGTTTACACATTTTAAATCTTCATGAGTTGTATAATTACTATTGTAATTTTTATTACTGATCCGAATAACGAGAAATCTAGAACAAACAATCTATAACAAAAAGTAATATTAGTTTTAATTTATAATACGGTACAACGCTTTATTCAACTTATTCGGTTGTATCCAAGGATATCGATCAGTGGATAAGAAAAAATTATTTTTGATAGTTCGACATAGCTAGGACATATATATAATGAATAAGAATTACTACCGAAAGAAACGCGGAGGTATCGTCATCTGGCCGAACTGCGCCCAGACGTACTATAAAACCGATGACGGTTCTGTAACAAACAGGGAAACGCAGAAGGAAAACTCTTACCTGTCACCAACGGTACGTATGTCGTTTAGTGCAGCCATTTGGCCGGCGGGTTGCTGCGCAGTCAGACGACGTACATTCATTCCTACCGAGTCACATTAAAAATAGACGCACGCACACGACACGCTGATTTACACAGGCAAACAAACTTGAACTCGGGTTCCGGCCGAATCTCATACCCGGGCGAACGGTAACTGTTGTAGGAGAAATTTGTTTATCGTCACAGAACACGATAACATGCACTTTGAACAGAACTGCCCGTTGCGTTTGACTGATGGAAACGGCTGTAAACAGAGCTGGTATTCCAGATGACGCGCCGTTTAATAAATAATTAATCTGATGTACGCGCGTGGATTATTGTAATTCTTCACGCTTGTTTGTGCCAGTCAATGTACCACGACACTATGCGGAAACTGTAGCGCAATAAACTGTCACTTAAAGTACTGTCAGTTTGATAACGTCGTCTTTATCATTCCTCCCACCCGGCTACGCTGAGTATCTTCATAACATCCGTTCGACTTTACATTATCCAACCGTGAAACAGCAATAAAATCGTGCGAGCATGCCGTACGCAGTTGTGTGTCATCAGGTTTTTTGTGACCGTATCTTATCGGAGGACAAAAACTGATAGCTTATCACGTTATCAGCGTCACTTATTTCTATTAGTTCGCTTTTGTTTCGTGTGTGAACTGAAACGAATAAAGCCGTAAATTTCACCACGCGTCCTTCACGCATATTCATAAGTGTTAAAGCGATACAGTTTCAGACTATATTTGCATAATGCATATTAGCATAAGGTGGCAGACGACCTAGAATGTAAAGGATTTGAATAAACACGTGATTGGTAATAAATAAGGCTATAAAATTTTTCAAACTTACACGTCCACAACGATTCGAGCTGATATAAACTGTAGTACGAATCTCCCGTCATCATCATTCATCGTCATCGTCGAAGTCGTCGTCATTATCGTCTGTGGAAACAGTCCTTCGTTGGTACGTGCCTGTTCCTATAGTTGATTCCATCCGTTCCTATTATTCGTTTTACAGCCTTCTACTATATAATATTAGTCCTTCCCAGTTCCTCCTCCGACTGATCCTTGAACCTAATTCTCGGTCTTACTGCAAACCTGTGGATAGGGGAAATCAGTTAGGCGCGTGAGCGTGTTTTATATCAATTATTATTAGTTTTATTTTCACTCCTAAGACGAATAACAAGAGGACTGCATCACAAATTAATAAACAGAAAGGCTTTGGTTTTATTTTCAACCGGTAAAATACTTTAGATTTCATTCGGGGAATTTATAGATGAATTAGAACAAGCAGCTTTTAAAGCCCTCGACTAACTGAGAATTTAAATTGACATATAAAACGATAACAATATCGCAGAACGGATACAATGGTGGGCGACGGAAAGGGGCCCATTTCAAGTTGGGGGACCCGTATATTTCCAACAAAGTTTCACTAGAATCCTTTATCTCTGTTTTGTACTCTGCACCTGTAATTTTTGTCAGCTTTTAACCTATAGAATTGGGTTACTTCTAACAAGAAAACGATTCCGAATGAGCCCGAACGTCGTACAACGGAAATGGCAGAAACGTTGGATGCGATTCCGAATGCGCCCGAACGTCGTACAACGGAAATGGCAGAAACGTTGGAAACGATTCCGAATGCGCCCCCGAACGTCGTACAATGGAAATGCCAGAAACGTTGGAAACGATTCCGAATGCGCCCGAACGTCGTACAACGGAAATGGCAGAAACGTTGGAAACGATTCCGAATGCGCCCGAACGTCGTACAACGGAAATGGCAGAAACGTTGGAAACGATTCCGAATCGGTCCGATATCAGACAATCAAAATTCTTGAAAGCCTCTGATAATGATTCTGAAAATTTAAATCAATAAAAAGAATTGTCTTAGATTAACGGTGAGTGATGAAAGACTGAAAAACTTGGTTATATGTCTTTGAAAGGAAACGCAACTAAATTGCAAATGTAAAAGCTTTTGTGCCCTCGTTTTATACGTCTTATTTTTTCTAGTTCATTGAAATTTATAACTAATTAGTAAATTATTTAGGTGCTAATTACTAAAATACTATAAAATATTTAATAATAATAATAATGGCTCCCATGTGTACCACCGAAGCAGCTTAGGAGTCAGGCAAGGTAGGCTGCCTTATGCGAGCCGTACGGCATACAAGGAAGGCAGTGTGGCCAGCACTACGCTTCAGCCGCCCATTATTATTCCCAGGATGTTATCCCAGTTACTTATTTTCAACAGGCTGAGTCGGCCTGGGGGCTGAAAAACGCTCCTTCATTTTATGGTGCGGGCCCGGGAATCGAACACGGGACCTCTAGATTAGTAGCCAGGTGCCATACCCACTGATCTACTGAGCCGACACTATAAAATATGTACCTATATAAAAAAGCGTAGCTTCAAAATGAAACCCACTCGCCGCCCCCGGTTTTGGTCAGCCTGTGTCGGTCCTTTACCTGAACTGCACTAAGACGTAGCATAAAATCAAAGATACAGTAAAATCCTATTTAACCAAACTCAGCTTATTCGAAACCTGTATTAACCGAAACAATTTTAGAAGAAAAATAACAACAAATAAAAAAAAAATAAATGCTGTAAGATCGATGAAGAAGATGAAGAGGAAAATTACAAAAACTTAGTGGAAATGGCTAAAGGAATTTCAGGGTGCGAAGAAATAGAAGAAAGTGAAATTAACGAATGAAATGAAGAGGCAGACGATGCGGAACTAGAACTGATTGACCAAGAAATTGTGGAAGCTGTGATAAGACCAGAGCCTGAAGAAGACGACTAGAGCAAGGATGTTCATGACACAGACACAAAACGTGTGACAGCAGACGGATTTAAAGCCTTGGAAGTATGAATATTTTTTTAGTTTTATTAATCAATTAATTTTACTGTCTGATTAATACATGACAGATTCAACATAGCAGCTTCATTTTTGTAGGTAGCTTTACGTTTCGTGGGGCAGGCTGAGCAAACAACATCATCAGTCATCTTACTTTTAAAGAAATGGCGTGACGTTGCAGCGGGAAAACGCTGTGAAGAAACTGTTCAGAAAAAATTACGGACTTTTTAAGTAAAACTATATAACTGTGAACATATATAACAATGTATTGCATGTTTATAATTTAAACTTTTATAATGAAATATGATTTTACTGATAATTTTGTATTCTTTACGCCTCCATGGATTATCCGAAATGGTTCCGCCCCCTTCAGTTCAGTTAAAAGGGGTCCTACTGTATTATGTTCTTCATCGGCGTGAAGTTTTCTATGTAGAAAATACGTTTCCTGGTATATTCGGATAAAAATACTGTGAAACCGTACGTGGGGAAATGGAGTCGCGAAACATTCAATCGTTGACCATGAGTTGCATAATCGCTTTTTACTGATGTCAAATTAGTACAGGGAACAGTTTTGTACATTAGTACAGTTTTGTTAGGTACAGGTAAGACTATTGTAGTTCACTTATTGCTTACCCAATAAAAAATGATCTTTGGTTTCATTAATGAAGCTGAGGTTTTAGAGCCTAGCACTAAAGGCATGAAGAACTTATTATCAATAATGTTTACGTGCTTGGTATGTCTGTCAGAAATTAAAGTTAAAACTGTTAATGTCCTGAGTACGCCAACTGTTGGCAGTTTTCAGTTTCTTTATTACTCTCCAGCGGCCTTTATCTTGTTTAATAGACTTCGTAGATAGTAAGTTACGTTCTACTTAGGTCTTCATGATTAGATACTATTAGGAGCTCTATTTTAATTATGTAATTATGTAGTATAAATACAGAAAATGGTCACTGAATTGTAAACACATCATACGTACCGTTTTTTGTCACTGAAATATTCACGTATGTTGAGATAACGGGAAAACCGTATTTTAGTATTTAATCATATTCCCGTTTTTTTTTTTTTACGTACAGTTAAAATTAGTGAACAATTTGCAGTCGTTAATACTAGTGAAGTTATGTTCTTCACGCTAATGGAACGGATAGCAAAAGCTAACATAAGAATCATCTGCAGGTTTTTCCTTGTTTTCTGAGGTAATTTGCAACTGACACGTACAATGGCAACATTTGTTCGGTATTTTCTAAGAATATGTATACCATATGTAAAGCTTCGTGCATGCGCGTTCCCGTGAAAAAAATAAATAAAAAAAGAGTGTGAGAAATTGGGTATTTACAGACAACGGTGAATTTCATGCAAAATTCAAAACATTTTTCAACACGAATTCCTTAACATGATTACAGAGATCTAGTCAGGGCCGGATTTGGGATCGTAGGGAACATCAAAGTGTTTAGTTATGTAAAGGACCTTAAAACAATTTTTTTTTTCATTTCAATAATTTATGACTTAATCATTTTGACGGGGGTTGTTTGTAAATTAGTTTATGATGAGTTAGACTAAAACCGATGTCATAAAAGTAAATTCGTTTCATTCACAAAATTTGTACTTATCTTTCTGTGACTTACGTCTTAAAAGCCCTGTGCCGTGGTTATATTGAAAGGTAAACACCACGGCCAGTTTAATTTTACTTTCCGTGCGTTCGGTGCACTATCGCGGCCTGTTACGATGCTCGCTTTGATATTGAGATGCAAGTTGTTCGCTGCGACCTTGAGTGGTGACGTCATTTGGCAGGCCGTGGCGTCCGCTTGTCAATGAAATTTAGTCAGCAATGTCTGAGTTTGTATAAGTTAGCGCTGAGCCTTCATCGTTCTCTTTTCTCGTTCAACTTTGGTGCGGCTTGGATTGTGACGGCGTAAATTGTGACACCACTATGCCTAGATAAATTTTATTAAAGAGCTTCAGGTTTCTCCGCCTTAGTCGAGAGGAAAGGGGTCCACGTGATGGGCACGCTACATCTTCGCCCATCCGCAGAGCCTGCGTATGATACCCCAACGCCGTCACGCCATCCGACATCATCCTTCACACACCACCGAAAATGCAGGAACATATTTAATGCCATCCGAAAAACAGGTGGGAGCTTTTCTTTATTTAATAAACTTCACACACGAAGTGCTCCGCAGGTTATCGGGTAACACACAAGCTAAAACCTGTTGCTAGAAATAAGACTCATGTTTCAGAGTTAACATTACTGAACATGTTTTGTGAAGACATGCTAAAGTGTGGACATTACTGACTGTGTTATAAGTAACTTATAAGTATTTGTGTTTTGAATTTGCATAGAGTCAAGGGTTACCTTTGTATTATCTAAATATTTAATTCTATTACTGCAAAAGAGAAAACCGAATTTAAAATTCTTTTTTTACAAAATCCAGACTTAAGAAAATGTAATACTCGGAGAGTACTTGCATCTGCCTGTCATATGGCTTGTGATCCTGCACGTTCCAATCTTGTTTTCTGATATTCTAAATTTAAAACTACTGTTCATTTGGTTATTTTGTTGGTTCAGCTTAACTATTCAATTTATAATAAGACTATAAGATTCCTATATTTAATCAACTTAACAAAACGGAAGCGACACATTTTAATTTAAAATTTCTAATTAACAACTAATTTACTACATTTTTTATATTTAAGTAACAAACTTAAACCTCGCTTTACTGTGATCACTGGTTTCAATTTAAGGTGATTAATCCTAGTGATGGGGAACAGGTAGATGAAAGTACTGCTACACACTTAAGCAATTAGTTGGCTTTGAATTTAATTATTAATTATTAATTTAATTATTATTGTATTTTCTAATGATCATGGATTGTCTGCTCCAGATACTTATAATTATCATGTGTTCATGAATGGTTCCTGCATTACTAATGCAATACAAACATTCCTTTTTAAAGTAAAATACAAGAAGCACAAGTTTATAATAAAGATAATAAATTCAGTAGGTTGGCATGCCATAATTCAATTGTTGGAAATACTTTCATATATTCTTGTTGTAATTAAACCACCATGTGACTTTAAAGAGAAATCTGAATAGATGTCAAGAATTAAGAAAACCTCAAACAAAAATGATTGTAAAACCAATGGTTCAAAAGCATAAATAAAATCTTGTTATTGTTGATCAGGTGTTTTCTTGCAAGACCTGTCACTATGGGCTCAGCACATTTTATTTCCATCTAGGCCACGTGCCTAGTCTTAAATATTAAGTTACGCCTCCCCAGAGAAAAATAAATTAAATTTTTTTTTTTGAGTTTAGAAAAAGGCTGTAAAAAAATATTCTGGGATTAAGGGGGCGTTTCAGCCCTAATAGTTTTACGGGAACTTATTCATTCTTGAACGTTTTAAAAATTTGTACATTCATCCACAAGAAATGAGTCGTGTGTATGTGTGTGTGTGTGTATATATATTTATTTGCACACACACACACACACACACACACACACACATAGGCGCTATTACATGCTTACTGTGATTTGCAGACTGGCAAAAAATAACAGTTGTGAAACTGACGTAATTAATGATTTTAATCACTTTTTTAGGTTTCATGGATTTTCTTATATACTCACACTCCTATTACAATACAAATATTTAAATAACTACCTTTAAAATTTATGATTTTGATTTGTGTGTGTGTGTGTGTGTCTGTGTGTGTGTGTGTGTGTGTGTGAGGGAGAGAGGGAGAGAGAGAGAGAGAGAGAGAGAGAGAGAGAGAGAGAGAGAGAGAGAGAGAGAGAGAGAGAGAGAGAGAGAGAGAGAGATACATTGTAAATAAAAAGTAAAACACAAAACTTATATTATATAAAAATTGGAATAAGATAACACTTTTTATCAAAATACTGTATAAGCTTATTTAGTGTTAATTATTCTAGTCAATTTGTAGTAACCTTTATACTTTTACCGCTCCGAGTAAATTTATTTGTTAGAAGGGATGCGCTTGTAGACAGTAAATCTAAATTAGTGTACACACACACACACACGTCACCCAGTAATTGTGGTGATGCTTCGTTTAAAATAAACGATAAGTTGGCCAAGTTTTTAGTATTTATTTATTATGAAGATTTTGTGTTATAATAAAAATTCTTCACCAAATTCAAATCATAAACTTTTCTTTTTAAAAGTATTACTAAATTAAAAAATCTAGCGAAAATCACGAAAAACTACGAACTAAAACTTCCGTTAATTCAAGTACGGAAATAAAACGGAGTTCCCTCTACTTTAACTCGTACGGCCTCCAGAGGCTCATTACCAGTCCATCATGTAGCTTGTTGGTGATGCAGTGTAGCCGCCATTTTAAACGTGAATTTTTTGTGTAAGCTGTGTGTGGAATAAAGAACAGGAACAGTGTTAATTTTCGTTAGAAGATGCGCAGTTTTTGTGATTAGTATGGTAAATACCAATACACAAATACCAACGTCCATTGCGCATCTCATACGGTCCTATTTAATTGACCGAATCTTCAGGATGAGTGTCGATGGGCCGTGCTCTCGCGATTTTTCCCGTCGCCGCTGGCATTCCTTGATCGCCGCTCTGTACCTCGTAAACATAAACGACTTGCCAGGGTATTCTTGTTATCCCTTTTCGCCAAAAAAGCGATATTCCATTATAACTTCCTGTTCTTGCAGCTGGCGAGCGTAATGATGCATACGTGGGTGTAGTATCTAACGTAAACAAATCTGAAGAGATCTGCTTTGCGCATAAGTCTACTTCAGCATGCCAATCACTCTTCTTGGAGGGGAGACCCATCCAATAGGCCCGAACCATCAGAGCTAAACTTTTTCTATGCTCTCATGGAACAGTCGCCTTCCTGTTCTCACAAAGACATGACTGTATCTGTTGTTCTTGCGGGCAGCAAGTACGCAGCGCCCGCCTGGTGACCTCTCCTGTCGAACACCAACAAGCGTAGGCTGGCAGCATTCCAAAACCGTACGCTCCGGTTCCTCTCGGGCAGCCTGTTGTAGTAAAAAATGACGTTCTACATCGGAGTATCCGTGTTTCTTCCTGAAGGATTTCATCTGAACTCTGACAACTCATTCGTTCACAAAATTAGGGGAATCCGTCTTCCCACACATTCATCAGTTAAACAGCACGGACACTGCACCGTCCCCCATTGCACGTCAAATTGGCGGTACTTGACAATTCGTTGTAGGCCATTTTTTAAATGAACCCCAAATGAATCGACCACCACCTTCCTAATCACCCATGATCCGTTGTCTGAGACAATCCAAACAACATTCCATGTAGGCAGCTTCTCTATGCTTGACTAGCCGACTATCTGATCATAATTCAGCAAGAGACAGAACAGTAACAGCACGAACCGCCTCGGCTGCGCTGTCGTTCTGACACGGCAAACCGCGAGGTGCCATCCGCCTCAACGTGGATGTCTTACGGCGGCCGGGTCAACGTTTCCGCCAGTGTGGCTCTAAACTCCAGCGGGTGAATCATTAAGGGAACAGCGGAGCTGAACCCCAAGCGTGGAGTCAGAACGGAGCAACCCAGACACGGAAGTCTTTAGTTGCACGCCGTATCGTGCAAAGAGGATGCCAGCATTCTTTCGCTTCTATCGCCCTTGTAACGCATGACCGCGCTTAAATGCAAAAAACTTGAGTCCATCGAACCGGACAATGTAGAGACATACTAAGACTCTAAAACACCCCTTGCAACTTCTGTCTGTACGTTCAACATGATAAGCAGCACCAACGTCACCAAGTAGCCTAAACATATCACAAATAGAAACAACGAATATTTTAATTTATACAAATGTTGATCATAATTTATGAGTTCCAGAAACAAAACAACATCCGTTGATTTCGATCTGTTTGGTATAATTTATTAAATGGCTGGAAGGCAAGCCTTATGTGGCATTTTGCTATAGAGAATAAATTTCAATAGCCCTTTTTGTACAGTAATAAAGATTATATAAATTAAAGAACTCGTGGTTATCAGAACTCTTGTAAAGAGTCTTAGATACACAGAAGGGACAAAAGCATACTGTAATCTGTCCGAAGGTGGAAGTATGAGAGTAAAATTAAATTGATGAATGAAATCAACTCTCAACTACTGAATTATTTGTAACTCTTCAAAGCTTATTTCAGTCTATGACGAATATAACGGAAATATTATTAATTCTTTTCTGTTCCGTTTCTGCGAATTAGGCTTCTTTGTAACCCGCGCGTATTTCTCAGATGACAGCAGCATTAGTAGAGACTGTAGGAGAATTACAAACACATAACTAGAATGAAAAATATATAAACGTATTATTATACAAATAAATATAAATAAATTTATATATTATAAATATAATTAAAAATAATTGTATATGATACATGCGTGCGCGCGCACGCGCCTGTGTGTGTGTGAAAATAAATATACACCCTCTCTGGAACACGTCTGACAGCTAGTCTGGCTACGGCCTGGTCTCAAGTCTGCCAAACGGATCTATTGGTTCCCCTGGAGTAAGCGTAGACCGTGCTGTCAGTCACTTTTAATGGAGTGCTGACATCAAGACTAATTGCTTTCCCAAAGTTGTCGTGGTACAACTACGGAAGCCTCGACAAAGGAGCCGAGGCGGCTTTAGCAGGTTCTGTAATCTATGTACCTACTACATGACATCACGTCTGAGGAAACGACTATGTAGGCCGCAGCCGTTTTCGGCGAGGTGCTACGGTCAAGTCCACCGCCAACAACTTCTCGAAAGCCGGGCTTAGATGACAGCAGAGCGATCTTTTCGAGTCTGTGCTTTGGCCAGAAAACGCAGACAAGAAACAGAGGAATGTTTCCTGGCGGAATTTTGAGGCAGCGGAATACGGCGTACTCTAAGAATCAAGCTGCACGAAACTCTTGTTTAAGCAGATACCGAAGTTAGGGTTTGTCGTGAAACCCGCGTCTACTTGGCTGTAATCGCAAGTTCTTCTTCTTATTGCACATTCTAAAATATCATAACATACAAGGTCAATGATAGGTTTAGAAAAATCCTGGCGGTCCCTAAGATGAACCAGTTAAATTAAGGGTTGTCAACCTGACATTCTTTTCCATACTGTTGTCAAGATATCAGTGATATTAATCGTAGTCATATCTCGTTTACCTTCAATTTTATATCACCTTTTGTGAGTTTTAATTATCATCATCATCTTCTTAACGGTTTTAGGTTTTAGCGGCCTGTTCCTATTTCACAGTCCACCTTTTCTTAGGTCTACCAACTTTTCTTCTACCTCTAGGGTTGTAATCTTTCGCCATCTTCGGTATTCTACTTTCTTCCATTCTATTAATGTGTTGAATCTATTTTCTTCTGGATTCTTTAATCCTTTTATTAACTGCAAATATAGAGCCGTTTGGACCACAGCCTCTACCTACTCAAGACCGTCGTGCGTGGTGAAGAGCCACACCTCTTTTCGAGGTGTTATAACAGAACACGATGGATCTAGACCAAAGAAGGTCGATAGAAAATGTAACCGGCATAGGGTTGGTTGGCCTATATGGTGGTCTCAGTCAACAACTCACAATTCCAACAGTAGCCTTGGAGTTTTAAATATATACACTTTATATGGTGCTGACGCTGACCCACACTGTATGTGCAGTTTTTATAGCTGAGTCATAAACTGCAGCTCTGGAGACTAAGCAAGATGGAACAGCCCGGTCAATCACTGTGACTGTTACATATTACAAAAAAAATATAATTTTTAAATCTGACAAATTAAATATCACCAGTTATTTAAAGTAATTATAATTTAAATTAATAACCTTAAAAACCAGGTACATAGAAATGTTTGCCTCTAAGGAATGTTTTTTGAGATACGCTTTTACAATTAAGTATAAAGAGAGAAAGAGAGAAAGAGAGAGAGAGAGGGGAGAGAGAGAGAGAGAGAGAGAGAGAGAGAGAGAGAGAGAGAGAGAGAGAGAGAGAGAGAGAGAGAGAGAGAGAGAGAGAGAGAGAGAGAGAGAAAAGTAAATTAATAAATTAAGTGCTGTGTAGTCTGGAGTCTGAACAAGGATAAATGAGGCGGTCAATCAAATGGCTTATTGAAGAGCAAAAATTATAATTGTAAGCAAATAAGCAAAGTTATGAATAATTAAAACAATAATAGAATTCATGGCCACATATGTAATTTGTGTTTTTTGCCATCCAGTTTTATTTCTTCAGATACGAATTTACGATATGGTCTGGAGAGGTTAGTGGATTATATAATGTTCCAAATACCTTTCCCTTGAGAATTGCAGGTGAAATCCTCAAATATAGCAGTTTCACTAAAGAGATAGTGCCCTTTTTCCGCAAGCTCCATGATGATCCGGTGTATAACCTGATAGAAGGACTTCTTGCACAGTGAAACGACACTGTGTCTTGAACACTATGTACGAACACTCAACGGACACTGTGTACGGAAAAAGCGACTGTTCTTCAAGGGAAGAGTGTAGAGATCAATCTCCGGTATAACACACAGAAAGTCTTTAACGATCCAATAATAATAGACTGGAAGTGACAATGAAATTTCCCACGAGAATTTTACAAATTGTGGGGGCGGGTAACTATGATTGGCCGTAAGACAGCAGCCTTTTTTCCATCATACATCACGATCTGTTAGTAATAAACACTTTTCCTAACATTCGATGCTTTAAAGGAAAACGCTAGGCAGTGAGCTGGAAACTTAATTGTGTACGAAAGAGAAGAGAAGAAGAAGAAGAAGAAGAAGAAGAAGAAGAAGAAGAAGAAGAAGAAGAAGAAGAAGAAGAAGAAGAAGAAGAAGAAGAAGAAGGACGAAAGAAGGAAAGAAAGAAAGTATAATCTCCATTTTCGAAATTACAAAACCAAAACTGACACTTGGTTAACGATATTTTATAGGTTAAAGAAAATTACTAAATACCAGAAAATCAACAGTCACACGTTTAATTAAAAATCATTCACGTGAACAATCACTTACGTTAAAAATCGCATACACTTAATTTTTTGGCCATTACATAGAGTGAGCGTACGTTGTTTACTCCAAAATGGATATTTTTATAATTACTAGTGCAACACAACTTAAAGCTCACCTTGTACAATAATTTTCCTATGCAGCATTAACAAACAATTATTAAATCACAATTGTAACACTTAATGTCACTTGTGATATCACTGACCTCACTTTAATCAGTTGTAAAAATAATTGACAACAGACTAACTGCGTACCTTGTGTATGGGTTTATAAAGGACGTCATCAGTGCAACTTATGACGTAATAGCATGGAAGGTTCCAGAGTTGTTTACCCAAATTTTCTACAACGTTCTGGAACGTGCTCGTTACTCGATTACAGTAGACGTCGTTGGAATGTTCTGTCAACCAACAACACAGCGGATGACTAATCGTGTGCCTCCGTATCTCCGCCGTAACTCTGTGTTTTACGCCGAATTAGTAGTCATCCTGAGAAATCTAAAAGTACCAACCAATGCTACACCATAAAAATATTACTAAAATTTCATAATATATGGAAAGAGTAACGTTCTCCATAGAGGAGTACCATCTAGTGCTGACAAAACTGAATAAAGGAAAATATAACATAAAAAAAGAAACCAGAAGTTTTAATATACAAAAAAATAGTATAAGATGTAACACATCAACAGTATTAATCGCATAAGAATTGAAGCGGTAGAAACAGACCTCGTCAGACGTGCTTCTTGATAGAACAGTCAAAACACAGAATCCTAAGAATGGAAGGATAAACACAAGAACCCAAAAATCGTTTTTAATCATCAGGCAAGTAGAAGAAGATGGAAATGAACCAAAACCAAAATAATCCAGGAATTGGAAAAGAAATGGACGGAAGGGAAGTAAAACAGAAATAATTTGCAGCTCTGACCACAGTTCCGAGGAAAGTAGAACATGGAATAACAGTTTTTGTAACGATAATAACGAATTTTACTAAGTTGTTAAACAAAACATCGAAACAAACGTCGCAGTGTTTATGAAACTTTTTAATAATTCACGATTAACAAAACTTAAAAATTAATTAACATTATTTTAAAAATAATTTACATTAAAAATACTGTACAATACTGTATTATGTATTTCTTTTTACCTTAAATGGTATGACAGTCTGCCGTTATAACAAATAATATAGTGGATACAACACTATATTGAAAATTATCAGTTAATGCAAGCAAGTTGTGTTCAATCGCATCAAGACCTACTTATTTAAGCAGAATTAAAACAAAATACGTGTGTGCTTACGTAGAACTTCCTGAGATAATGTTGCGTTATGTACGCAAACATTTAGTTACATCCCGGTAAAGGCGCTGCTATCATAAAAGTGACTTGAAACAACTGTAGTACCATGCGTGTAGTAATTCAAGCACGTGCACCCTGTGCCCTTTGGCGACCCCGGGATTTACGTTACACACGACTAGTAGATATCTATTGATTTCAGTTACATAACATTACGTAAGAAGCTTTTCCATCCCATTAAGCTGGACAACAGGATTAAATGTGTTTATAAAAGAAACAAGATAAAATGAAAGTATCTCTCTTCTCCCCCTCCTCTATCTCTCTCTCCCCCTCTTGTTTCTCACTCTCTCTCGCTCTATTTCTCCCTCCCTCTGTCTCTCTCTGTCGCTTCTCTCCCCCTCTCTTATATGAGTTTAACATAACTTTATGGTCATTTCCTAGGAATATTATCAAATCAAACAACTGTTTATTGCATTTTACGAAAGAAAATCTTATGGTTAATGATTTATGACCGATATGGATCCAAAGAAACTCAACAGAGACGCGTGAAGAAATGAATAAACCTTTCTTTGCAACCTTAACGGGATCCGATAATCGTAACAAGTAACTCAAAAGCCAAAACATAGAAACAGAACATAGAGCCAAAGCCTCACAACAGACAAAAAGGACGAATAGTTGTATATATGGTAGAATACTAAGGGTGAATTCGAACTGAAGAAGTATATCCGACATAACATATTATGATATTTTGATATTATAATAATGCCACAATATTAGCATATTTTGGAAATACAGCAGTACACAAATAGGCCTACATAGTGTTTTTAACACTTACTGTATGCTCTAGTTTACACACAACCAGTGTTTACTCATACCCGAGTAGAACCTCAAAAACAACCATCCCTTTGTCTCGGGATCGACCAAATAAACTTTTGGCTAGACTGACTCTCCCTTTCGATTAACACAACCCTTTTGTTATTACGTAACCGTTACGTTTGCTAATACTTGCTAACTTAATTCAGATCCCCTACGTAGCGGTTATGGAAGTAGTTTGTTTACAAGTTGCATGGTTTAGTCGGTTATATTAAACGTCTGATATTATTAATCTCAGTACGTTATCAGATATTACCCTGTTTTGTAATATGCCGTATCTTGCTGTTACATGTCTAGCTTCCGTGTTGATAACCGTAGGAAATTATTAATGAAATTGTGTTCTATGAGCCGTTTCTTATAGCCGTATTCATTATATGTTATTAACTTATCGATATAATGGTAATAACAGAGGTGTTACTTTGCCCTGACGGTAAATAATAATAATATTATTAACTTTCTTTGCAACAAAAACAACAACAACAAAGTTTATATTTTTAATTGTTTTATAATAATTTTGGGACTTTCACACAAAACCTGTGTGTTTTGGCACTCTGTCGATTGTGAGACAGAATATTGTTTATCTTTTATTTGTGATATTTTAGTATTTGTTTTTGCCTGAAGACGGCCACCGATTCGTTGAGTAGCCGAAACGTCGCTTTATATTAAAAAAAAAGCAGTGATAGACGAAGTGTCCGTCTCACTAGTAGAGCTAATAACCCATCAGTGACGTCTTTTAAAGAAATAGAGGAATAGGTGGCAAGGATATTGATGTGGTAGGTCAAACAATTGTCAGTCAGAGCATCCAGTTCTTCACTACTCTGAGAAATTTCCTTTCAACATAAAGGAGGTCAAGGGCAACTTTAACATGCCTTACAACTGGATTAGATGAACCTACATGGGCACCAACGAATCTGGATACCAACCTAGGCCTTGATTAGGTGGAGGTACTTAAACGAATGGTCTACAAAGGAGCAGGTTCGCGGAAAAAAGCAGGTCAGTAGGCCTATGAGTTCTTCCAGTCGAGAGCAGAGCAAAACCAAGAACTTGAGAAACTTCTATTTCACAACTTAACCAAGTAAACTTGGTAATCCCAGCTTCTCTCTATTCTCTCGATCGACTTATTTGAGTACCCACGGTTCTGTTTCAAACAAAAAAAACATATTCTAGAATGCTTTAATAAAGTAGTAGACTCTTGAAATATCTCCCTATATATTTAATACAACCTAAATTTATTCTCGGAGACTATTTTCAACGTGTTGTCTTGAGTTAATAAAATCTATGAGATCTGACATTAATTCTTTCCTCTCTACAGCAAATTCGTTGATTTTATAAATAAAATAAGAAGAATCGGTCTTCGAGAACGTAACGACAGTAGTTCTGTTTTGAGTAAGGAGCATACAATTTCTCCGTTCCCACTCTATAGCCTCATCACTGTATGACTGAAAAGCAAAACGATGTCCTTCATGCCCTTAATGCAAAGCAGGATGGTAACGTCGTCCGCAGACATTAATATGTCACAGTGCAGAGCAGAAGTTACGTTGTTTATAAATATGAAAAATGAGAGAAGACCTAAAGGAAGAGAAAAACTATAAAGCCAGCGGAGACCATTCCGCCAAACTTCACTCGAAAGCATCGTCGAAAGTGAAGGTGATATAGTCTATCCGACCAATTGTCGATAAACGCCAAAACTTGAAACATACGAAAAGACTGGTTATGACTGGTGGTGGCAGATTAATAAAAGATTTCAAGACATCTAAGTAGATGACAATGGTCTAGTCATAATAATAATAATAATAATAAAATTGTTATTTAAAAAGAATAAGTAATAATTAGATGTAATGTAAAACACACACACAGAGGCCCGCGCGCGCGTGTGTGTAAAATACAGGAGTGTTGGAGTGTTACTGATATTCCTCATAGAATCAATATTATTAATGATATAAACATTTTACGAACACAATATTATTGTTACGTGGCAGCGATTTTCAGGACAATAATTACTTGTTTTCAACAGTGCAACGATCGCCAGTTTTATTAGTCATTTTATCCAAACTCGGGATATCTTCTTCACAAATACAGTAACAGATTACACAGAAATGTTAAAATAATGGTAAAGTTGTTAGGTTTACTAACTCGTGGTGACAACAAACAAACACTTAACACGCTTTTCATTAGTTACAACGTAGTTACGTTATTCGACTAACTCACGTAACAACTAACTGTATTACCCTTCACCTTTCTACACCTGTACTGTACAGATCGCGGTCAAAATAACCAGTGACGCAATAAGGTCGATGCAACCAGAAGACGTTTATTAATTCCACGATGCTTCTGCACTTCCTAAAATTGTATTACTATTTATAGCTCATTATTCTCAAGTTATCCGTTGTAAGTCACCATGTAGATTGCACATCGACACCGTGATCCATACGACAGTTGATCTATTTTTTTCTACGCTCTGTGCTACAATAAAAAAAATAACAATACCAATACAACAACGGCACGAAGAAACAAAAGATGTAAAGGGATAAGAGAAAAAACAGTTTTCTTTGTTGATTTATTGATAATCCTGTTAGGAATGACAAAGGATTGGTTTTTATGGGAATCCTACAATTTTACTTTGGTTCTTATATATTTAGCAATTTTATAGACACGCAATTATACATGATTCAATAAGTAGTAAGGGTGTTGCCGGAATGTGCGGGCTAGATGAAGAGACCCAAATGATAATACTCTTGAGTAAGGTATGAACCAGTGAGACGACTTTATCTTGGTTTGCAGGTCGTGGCCAGTGTTTCCCCAAGTGCTCATTTCTTCAACAAGTCTGTTTTCTTGTCCTAGTAACGTTGGTGGTAACTTATTGTTACTACGGACACACCGGATCGTCGTGGGTACAGTGGAAACGGGATAAGTAACACCAATGAAGTCACTAATCGCAAACTTTAATTAGACACCAACAACAGTTGTAAATCAACAAAGCACTATTAGGTACACAATAACCCGAGTTAAATTTATCCAGCACACAATAATAAATGTCACCTTATTACAGTTTCGCACTGATTAACACAATGATCACTTCGTCACAATTCTTAGATCCGCAATATAATAAATCGTCAGCTGTAACTGAACTGGGCTAGTTCGAAAACCGGTGTTTATACCTCCGCCAGCTTGCACTGGAGTCAGAAGTCAGATAACAAGCCTGGGTGCTGGTAGAGTAGTCGACTAAATGTCCAGAAGGGGCATCTCGCGAGACCTAGAAGAGTCTACAGCGTTACATAATTCTGCCGCGTAGAATGATCTGTAAACGTCTGGAAAGGGCTCGCGCCCACCGACGTGTCAAGAATCACTTAGGTACTCAGCGACGTGGTACTGTTTATATCATCAGCTTAACAGAATTGAAAATGTATACATTTCTTTGGAAACAAACGCAGTACCGGTACGTCAATTACTGTTACTGCGTTTAAAGCATACAAAGGTGGAGACATGGGTTGTTGATTGCTAATAAGATTTTAAACTAGAATCTTTGGAAACATTTGTGTTAGGCGGGTTAGTACAACCACATGTCCTGTAGATGTTAATGTGTACCTGGTGTACATAGAAACATTTTCTCGAAATAATTTTGACATTTTGTTCCGAATACGAAATTTTTTGTGCTTTACGTTTAGCTGTTAACGCTTAGTTACGACATCTTCCTACCATGCTAATATTAGAACTTGGCATAAGCCTAAGCTTGGTGTTGACATAAGTGAAAGAATATGTGATGATTTCATGTGCTCGATAATACAGCCACGACGTCAACCGATAGGCTGTAAAATTAAAAGTAAAGTAAAAAGTATTAGCTTAGATACCCTAGTAATAGAAGGCCTAATCCACTCCGAAACAAAAACTGTACTAATATTTCTAATCATATCAATTATTTGTGGTGGTGATGATGGTAGTAGTAGCAGTAGTAGTAGTAGTAGTAGTAGTAGTAGTAGTAGTAGTAGTAGTAGTAGTAGTAGTAGTAGTTGTTGTTGTTGTTGTTGTTGTTGTTGTTTTCGTCGTTGTTGTTGCTGACTCAAGATCAGCAGTATCTCAAATAGTCGTAGATAGATACAAACGAAGAAAGAAAAATACGTTGTTAAAAATAAAGAGCAGAGATGATATAAATAGAAGAAGAAGAATAAGAAGAAATATCATCTAGAGCATAAGACGTTAACAACACACATATGGTTTAAGATCTTGACTAACCAAATACAAAGGTTTACGACGTTCTGATTATTTTGTGGTAAAGAAATGAAAGTACGTAGAACGGCAACTACAGTATAATACATAAAGGATTTGCCGTAATGTATACAAGCGTGTTTGATGAAACATCTTGTTTTTACTTATATAGCAAAACGTATCTTCCATAAGAAAGAGAAATAAAATTATTGACTGTATTATAAGGAAATTATGTAACTATGAACAGCAACAAAATCATGTGTCAATAGCAAATTTTTTCGGTGTAACAGTGCGTAGGTAATTGGTCATAGCGTAGTTTCCAAAAACGGCAAAACACCGACCAGCATCCAACTAATTATTACTTAAGCCCTAGTACCTAATGATTACACCTCAGTGCAATTACTGTCTGGCCGCGATTCGATGATTGAGCATTGTGTAAGGTGGGAGAAGCATGGCCGGGTACTACGGTAGGCTAAGTGGGGGTAAACCAAACGGCTAGTACACATATTTCACCCTACCTCGCTTACAAGCGGTCGCGTGGTGGGGGAGAGCAGCCTCGATCATCCAGTCGTGGCCAGACAGTACCAACAAACCCCATAGCGTGATATCACTGCGGCGCACAAGTAACCACCTTAGTGTAGTATAATATTGAATTATGATATAATATAATTCTTATACGATGTGATGATACGGTATAATGACAACATTCCGAATATCTGAAGCAGACTTGTCAAAGTTATAAATGTTTACGCAGAGTTATACAAAGTCGGTAGTCAATACAGTATATCGAGACACAATCGGTCTGCGTATTCGTATATTTTATGTTAAACACCTTAAAATTGATTTTTCGGAGCTGTACTAAGTCGGAAGCCAATACATCAAAACACATTCGGTCTACGTATTTGTGTTTATATTAAACGCATTTAAATTGTTTACACGGAGCTATACAAAGTCGGTAGCGAATACATTGAGGCACGTTTGATCTACATATTCGTGTTTTTGTTAAACTCGATTAAATGGTTTGCGTGGAGCTATACAGAGCTGGTAGTCAATACATCGAGACATGTTCGGTTTAAATATTCGTATTTACGTTAAATACGAATAAATTCATTTCTCGGAGCTATAGAAAGTTGGTAGCGAATACATTGAATCACATGTGATCTACGTATTTGTGTTTCTGTTAATCGCGTTTAAATTTGTTTCTTTATAAACAGAGAAACCGGTAAGTATTATGTACTCCGTCTTCACACTTCCTGAGAGTGACGTATTTCCATAATGATATGCGTTATTCCCTGGAATGGAACTTTTAACGGCAATGAGCCAAATGCACCATCACTCACTTAGAACGACTACAAAATGCAAAGTAACGTTCACAACATATCGAATAGTGTCACGAATAGCCACAGCGAAGGGGAGACAACCGATCGTCAAAACCAACTGAAAGCAGTAGTACGATATTTCTTGCAGGACATAATCCATGACCACAAAAATTTGATCCCTTCATCTTAAGTTTGTCAGTTTTGTTGCTGTTGTTATTTTTCCACTACAAAGACTGAGGATTGGTGACGCGGGCTCTTGTACAATACATGAACTAAGAAGGTTTCATAAACGCTGAATTTTTATAATACTCTCACGTAATAAAACGATTAAACTTTGTGCATCTTTGCTTTATAGGAGCAAAAACAGAAAAAGAATAACTGGGAGAGATAAAAAACAAGTGCCAACTTTGTCACTACTTATTGCCACACTGCTAAATACTTCGTTCTTGACGAGGCCTTTCGGTGTGTCCACCATCTTCAGGTCTTAAAAGAAGGTCTGGAGATGGTGGAGACACCGAAAGGCCTCGTCAAGAACAAAGTATTTAGCAGTGTGGCGATAAGTAGTGACAAAGTTGGTGTTAAGATGGCTGCTAATAAAACTAACAAAACTGGAAAAAACAAATGCACATATCTTCTTCTTCTTCTTCTCCGGCTCTACAGCCCTTGGTGGGCCTTGGCCTTCTCAACAATCCGCCTCCAGTCATCTCTATCCGCCACTCTCTCTCTCCATCCTCGAACTCCCAACTTCATCAGATCCTTCAACACCTCATCCAACCATCTCATCCTTGGCCATCCCCTTCGTCTTCCGCAATAGAGTCTTCCCTGCATCATTCTCTTATTCATTCTATCCTCTTCCATTCTCTCCACATGCCCCAACCATCTTATCCTCTGTGACTTGATAAATTTTACAAGGTCCCTCTCATGTATCAGTTGTTGCAGTTCTGCGTTACTTCGTATTCTCCAATTCTCGCCTTCCCTCACTGGGCCATATATTTTTCGTAGGATATTGCGTTCAAAAATTCTTAAACTTTTTTCATCCTCCACTGTCATCGTCCACACCTCTGAGCCATAGGCAACAATAGGTCTTATGAGTGAATGATATATTTTTAGCTTGGTTTCTCTCCTTATATTTTTATTTCTAAAGATATTTATATTTGCAAAATACGCTCTATTTGCATACTTTATCCTCTCTTTAATTCATTTTTTATGTCATTATCATTCGATATTGTAGTGCCCAAATATTCAAAGACTGACACGCCTCCAAAGCGCTTCCCATTTATTTCCAGGTCACGAGGTTTTCTTCTAGCCGCAGACTTCGACATTATCATTTAATTTGTCTTGCTCTCATTCATACTTAGCCCAATTTTTGTTGCTTCTACTTCCATCACTTCGTATACCTCCCCTAACTTTGTTTGCATTTCTTGCAACAATTGCAATATCATCCGCATAGCCGAATATTTGGCTAGATTTTGTAAATATTGTCCCTTTTTGATCGACCATCTTTATAACACTGTGTAACGCCAAGTTAAACAGTACCGCAGAAAGACCATCACCCTGTTTTACTCCATTACTGAAACTGAAGCTTTTAGTCATCCTATTAATCACTTTAACCTTTGCCCTTGTATCCTTCATTGTCATTTCGACTAATCTTATTAGTTTGTTAACTATGCCGAATTCCCTCATTACTCTATATAATTCTTTCTTATTCACGTTGTCGAACGCCTACTTGAAATCGACAAATAAGAAATGCAGGTCCGTGTCATGTTCATAAAATCTTTCCATCATCTGCCTGATAGCAAACAATTGGTCCACTGTACTTCTCTTTCGTCTAAATCCGCAACCAACAGTCTCTTTCGTCTCCAACAATCTCTTCAGCACATCTCTGTAATCTCTCATTCAGTACACCCGAAAATATCTTGTAGCCAACGTTGAGTAATGCTATTCCTCTATAATTTTCACACCTCATTTTATCTCCTTTTTTGTAGATAGGGCATATTATTCCTGTTTTCCATTTCTCCGGCATGCTTTCAGTTTCCCATATTTCTGTTATTAGTTTATGTATTTCCATTATTACAGAGTGTCCTCCATATTTGAATAGCTCAGCAACAATATTGTCTTCCCCCGGAGCACGATTATTTTTCATTTTACACACCACATCCTCCACTTCCTCTACTGTTGGTACTTCAATGTCCTCCTCTCTGCCTGGGTTTTCTCTTGTAACCTCTCTCCTTTCTCGTCTCATGTCATTATTCAACATCTCCTCAAAATATTCATGCCATCTTTGTAGTACCATCTGCTCCTCTGTTATCATATTTCCTTCTTTGTTCTTGCAGGCAAATATTTTTGGTTGAAAATTTTTCTTCATCTTATCAATGGCACGATAGAACTTCTTGGCTTCATTTTTCTGGTTTAACTCTTCTATTTCTTGAAATTGCGTTTGAATCCAGTCCCTCTTCTTTTTCTTACATACTTTGTGTGCCCTCGTTCGTAGTTCAACGTACCTTTCAAAATTACTTCGCGTCTTCCTTTGGAGCATTTTATTCCTCGCAGTGTTCTTTTCTTCTATTGCTAATCTGCAGTCATCATCGAACCATTCATTCCTCTGATCTTTCTTCACTCCAATGGATTTCTCCGCTGTCTCCATTATCACTCTCTCCACTCGTGCCCATCTGTCATCAATTCCCCCCTATACCTCATCTTCTCTCAGTCTGTTTTCTAATTCCATATGGTAGTCCTGCACCACCTACAAATTCTTCAACCTATCTGTGTTCCACCATATTCTTTTTCTCACCTCATCCCTTCTTACCACGGCCAGTTTTTCAACTACAACTGCCCTTACCACGTAGTGATCTGAGTCACAGTTTGGCCCTCTACAGCTTCGTACATCAGTTATTGAAGAGGAGTATCGATTATTCACTAATATATGATCAATTTGATTCACCACTCCCTGGACACCAGATTTCCACGTTCCCAGGTGAATCGCTTTATGAGGAAAGCAGGCACTTTTGATTATAACATTATTTCTGGCCGCAAATTGATACAATAAAATTTCATTGTCATTACTTTCCTCATGCAATGAATACCTCCCCAACATTCCCTTCTGGCACTCCCTTCTTCCTACCTTCGCATTGAAATCTCCCAGGACAATCAGCATATCATACCTCTGAACTCTGTCACACGTTCTTTCCAACTCATCATAAAATTGCTCTTTAATTATTCCATCTTTCTCCTCCGTTGGTGCATGTACATTAACTATCGTTATATTTCTAAATTTTCCTCTCATTCGCACTCTGCATATTCTTTCATTCACTGCTTCAAACTCGATTAAACTTTGTCTCACTCTTTTTGATATTATAAATCCTGTACCATATTTCCCAGTCCTTCTCTGCGGACCACTATAAAACAAGGAGTATTCCGCACATATGGCATGGTAAAAAGTTTAGACAGCTGACTGGACTAAGAACAAACAAGCAATTAGTCAACTTTTCAAGACATTTGTAGCAACGGTCAGCTTAGGAGTATATGAAATATTCAAAACCTCGGTCACTACTACCCGAGAAAGCAGATGAAATTCGAAGAAGTACATTAACGCTTAAATTACCAATAACAATCATATTTATTGTACGCTTATTGTTGATGTAACTTTATCCGTAGAAATATTTCACCGCTGAGGTCGCCAAAAGAATAACGCATGTTAAGCTTAACATTCAGTAAGTTAAAGTTGTCAGCTGCTATAACAAATTCCTACGTCAATTGAGTTCAAAAACTAGAACAATTCCGAGCATGAAATCTGTTTAACTAAAACAACTAAAATCCATCACATATGATGTGGCATTACCATGTCATTAATAATGAAACTAGTAAGCTTCTTGTGAGCTACAGGACTCGTTCACTGCTTTGAACAAAGTACATGCATTATTAGGTAAGTCTCAATATTAGATAATTTTTCAGTTATCAGTAAAATTACTAAAATCCCGATTAAACTACCAATTTTTTCTGTGAAATAACATTTGTAGATCAGACATTACTACAATAAACGTTAAAAATTCCAAACATTCGATTTGTGTTATAAGTTCACTTTCCTGACATCCGGCTGGATTTTTACGATTTTTGCAAATCTTTATCCTTTTCTGGGCCCGCCCAGATTTTGATTAAAATTCCTTTTAATTTGATACTCGACGTAAATTTTTGTGAATTTATCAATGAAAGTTCCACTCACTTTTTAGCATCCAAAATTTTAGAATTTCCAAACATTAACACTAAATTTAGATTCTGGTTAAAATTTTCTTTAAATTGATACCAAACATGGACTTCTGTGATTTTTTCACTATTTTAATCCCCCACATTTTTGCCTCCCACTACTCTATTTTGGGGGGGGCAATTAAAAAAAGAATAGGTTTCTGTAGTGTAAACGTTTTACGAAAATCGATTGACTCATTCAATAGTTATCTTCGGATATACCCCAAACAGGTAGACAGATAGATAGAAACAAATGCCAAACGGTCGAGTTAAAACTGAAACTCCCATAGCTCGTTACACCATCAGTTACAATGATGGCGGAAAAAATTAAAGAAATTTTCATATCGACGTAGTTTATACAATTAACATTTATTAATTACAGAAAACACACACTTTTACAATACGTTACCCTTATTTATCATAAAATATTATTTCCCAATCGTTTATGATATTTTAGTTAAATGGAAAACTTTGTAAGCTTTTGATGTTTATAACTTTAATTTTTTGGAAGTACAAAAATTAAAAAATATCGGTATGGAGAACCATACATAACTTCCATGTTCTAAGATTTATATTTAAAATCATTTTCGAAATGAAATATTACCATAGAAACTACTTCTTTCTACTTACTGCTTCAGCCTTAACCACAGTACTGTGGTCACTAACGTATACCACCTCACGTTATCGCACTCGATTTTCACTGATGATGGAAGTCGATGGCATTGCCGAAGCGTCTGGTTTTGCAGAAAACATTGGACTACGGCCAAACATCCAGGGAAGGAATTTTAACAAAAACTACTTCTTTGTTGCCGATAACGTTGTACACATATATATATATAAAAAATATGCATAAAATTAATGGCTTGTATAAGTTAATGTTTGATCTCCATTAAGTAGTGCTCAAGTTTCCAAAGTTTTAATATTATGATGTCCGTAATTAAAACATCAGAGCGGGTTTAGTGTGTATGAGGGTACACCGTGGACAAAAATTTTCAACATTTCCTATTGAGCGTTGCTTAGCGTAAAGCTGCGAATCTACAGTGTACGTTTCACAGAACAAACACGCGGAAAAGAAGGAGCGCTCCAAAGTCACTCATGGACACTCAGCATCTTGCAGATGGTTCATTCCCTAAAGACGAAAATTCTGTCTATGAATCGTTCCTCTGTAAACACGTGCAGTTACACTGCCCAGCGATCCACAGGAAGGAAATCGCTATCCACGCTGGACAATTTTTCGGCTTGCACGCGTTATGTTGGTGTGGGTTTCGGCACTTTCCATTTAAAAAGCGTGAAAATGTAAGAAAATAAACATGAGTGAGGCCAGAAATAACGCGAATATTGTGTGTGTGTGTGTGTGTGTTCCCTCCCTTTTTATTGCAGTAATCATAATAATAAAATGGAAACGTAAACATTACATAATTGAGATATGCTTGCCTGCCACGAACGATATATTTTCTCTCATACATGATTTACATTAAAATGAAAAAATTATAATTTTATTGCCTGGCAACAAAATTATTTTATTTTTAACAATTACCATTGTTTAAAAAAGTTTAAATGATTTTTCAAGTACTTTACTGTTGTTAAAACGTAAAAGGTTGCAAGTAAACTACCCCTTCCCCTTAACCAATCTTCACCAAAATCAAAAAGCCTTGAGATCACTACAATTCAGGGATGTATGGAAAAAATTATTTGATTCTGTTTGAATATGCGGCAGTTACCGTTAGTCATAGAAATATCGGTATGGAGAACCATACATCACTTCCATATTCTAAGATTTATATTTAAAATCATTTTCAGCCAAACAGCCAGGCTGTGCCTTACCTGCCTTTTTATTGCTGTATTAAATGAAAAATATTATATTACATTAAAATGAAAAAATTATAATTTTATTGCCTGGCAACAAAATTATTTTATTTTTAACAATTACCATTGTTTCAAAAAGTTTAAATAAATTTTCAAGTACTTTACTCTTGTTAAAACGTAAAAGGTTGCAGGTAAACTACCCCTTCCCCTTAACCGATCTTCACCAAAATCGAAAGTCATTGAGACCTCTACAATTCAGGGACGTATGCAAAAAATTATTTCATTCTGTTTGAATTTGCGGCTGTTATCGTTTGCCATAGAAAATACGCTTGATAAAAAAACGTTGCAGGTAAACTACCCCTTTCCCTTAACCGATCTTCACCAAAAACAAAAGGTCTTGAGAACTCTACAATTTAGGGCTGTATGCAAATAATCTTTTCATTCTGTTTGAATTTGCGGCTGTTATCGTTTGCCATAAGAAATACCCTTGTTAAAACATAAAACGTTACAGGTAAACTACCCCTTTCCCTTAACCGATCTTCACCAAAAACAATAGGTCTTGAGAACTCTACAATTCAGGGCTGTATGCGGAACATTATTTGATTCTGTTTGAATTTGCGGCTGTTATCGTTTGCCAAACAAACAAAATTACCCTTGCTAAAAAAAAACCGTTGCAGGTAAACTACCCCTTTCCCTCAACCGATCTTCACCAAAAACAATAGGTCGCGAGAACTCTGCAAAACCGGGCTGTATGCAAAAAATTATTTGATTCTGTTTGAATTTGCGGCAGTTATCGTTTGCCATAGAAAAAAAATCTACAGACACACAGACACACAGACACACAGACAGACAGACAGACAGACAGACAGACAGACAGACAGACAGACAGACAGACAGACAGACACACAGACACTTTTCGGAAAACGACTTTTTTTCATGTTTTGAGTGTAGTAGAATCAGAATCTGCAATAATCTCGAACACGATTTTTTTTGCCATCACCATACTTCCATTCCTTAAGGAATATGGAAGTAAAAAATTACCCTTGTTAAAACATAAAATGTTGCAGCTAAACTACCCTAATCCCTTAACCAATCTTCACCAAAACCACAAGGTCTTGAGAACTCTACAATTCAGGGCTGTATGCAAAACATTATTTGATTCTGTTTGAATTTGCGGCTGTTATCGTTTGCCAAAAAAAAATTAACCTTGATTAAAAAACGCTGCAGGTAAACTACCCCTTTCCCTTAACCGATCTTCTCCGAAAACAATAGGTCTTGAGTACTCTACAATTCAGGGCTGTATGCAAAAACTTATTTGATTCTGTTTGAATTTGCGGCTGTTATCGTTTGCCATAGAAAATACCCTTTTTAAAACATAAAACGTTGCAGGTAAACTACCCCTTTCCCTTAACCGATCTTCACCAAAAACAACAGACCTTGAGAACTCTACAAATCAGGGCTGTATGCAAATGAGTAGTAGATTCTGTCTAAATTTGCGGCTGTTATAGTTTGACATAGAAAAAATTACCCTTGATTAAAAAAAACCGTTGCAGGTAAACTACCCCTTTCCCTTAACCGATCTTCACCAAAAACAATAGGTCTTGAGTACTCTACAAATCAAGGCTGCATGCAAAACATTATTTGATTCTGTTTGAATTTGCGGCTGTTATCGTTTGCCATAGAAAAAAAATCTACAGACAGCTAGACAGACAGACACACAGATAGACACACACACACAGACACTTTTCGAAAAATGACTTTTTTTTATGTTTTGAGTGTAGTACAATCAGAATCTGCAATAATCTCGAACACGATTTTTTTTTGCCATCACCATACTTCCATTTCCTTAAGGAACATGGAAGTAATTAATTGGAAAAGTAAATCAAAAATTGAAAGTACACAATTGCTTGCCCTTTGTTTTTAAGGGACAGCCCACACTTTTCTTGTGTATATAGTCTTTCTCAATTTTTTTTTTTAACTTAAATCGAGTTATTTTACTTCCATATTCCTTAAGGAATGGAAGTATGGTGATGGCAAAAAAATCGTGTTCGAGATTATTGCAGATTCTGATTCTACTACACTCAAAACATGAAAAAAAGTCGTTTTCCGAAAAGTGTCTGTGTGTGTGTCTGTCTGTCTGTGTGTATGTAGATTTTTTTTTATGGCAAACGATAACTGCCGCAAATTCAAACAGAATCAAATAATTTTTTGCATACAGCCCTGATTTGTAGAGTACTCACGACCTATTGTTTTTGGTGAAGATCGGTTGAGGGAAAGGGGTAGTTTACCAGCAACGGTTTTTTTTATCAAGGGAAATTTTTTTTTTGCAAACGATAACAGCCGCAAATTCAAACAGAATCAAATAATGTTTCGCATACAGCCCTGAATTGCAGAGTTCTCAAGACCTATTGTTTTTGGTGATGATCGGTTAAGGGAAAGGGGTAGTTTACCTGCAACGTTTTATGTTTTAACAAGGGTATTTCCTATGGCAAACGCCGCAAATTCAAACAGAATCAAAAGATTATTTGCATACAGCCCTAAATTGTAGAGTTCTCAAGACCCATTGTTTTTGGTGAAGATCGGTTAAGGGAAAGGGGTAGTTTACCTACAACGTTTTTTTAACAAGGGTATTTTCTATGGCAAACGATAACAGCCGCAAATTCAAACTGAATCAAATAATTTTCTGCATACAGCCCTGATTTGTAGAGTACTCAAGACCTATTGTTTTTGGTGACGATCGGTTGAGGGAAAGGGGTAGTTTACCTGCAACGTTTTTTTGTCAAGCGTATTTTCTATGGCAAATGATAACAGCCGCAAATTCAAACAGAATCAAATAATGTTTTGCATACGTCCGTGAATTGTAGAGGTCTCAAGGACTTTCGATTTTGGTGAAGATCGGTTAAGGGAAAGGGGTAGTTTACCTGCAACATTTTACGTTTTAACAAGAGTAAAGTACTTGAAAATTTATTTAAACTTTTTCAAACAATGGTAATTGTTAAAAATAAAATAATTTTGTTGCCAGGCAATAAAATTATAATTTTTTCATTTTAATGTAAATTATGTTTGAGTTAATATCTTTATATATACAGTGGAACTTGGTTATTACGGCCTCGGCTGTTACGTCAACTCCGGTGTAGCGTTATTTTGTCATAAGTCCGGTCAAACTGATATCTTTAACATTATAAAAATTCCCGGTTTTAACGTCACTAAATATTGTACTACTCTGTTATAGTGTCAAATATTTCTCAGATATTTTACTCTAAATTTCATATAAACGTATATATGTGCGCGCGCGCGCTAGCCCATGGCTACAGACATACATTGTATGCAAGCGATAAGCACTGTAACAGGACTGCCGGCGCCAGCCATTTTGCGTGCTCCAACGGATGGCTAGATCGATTTAAGGCCCGACACTCGATTTCCTTTGCAAAAATTTGTGGTGAGGCAAAATGCGTAGATCTGAACGTTACAGGCGATTGGGTGCATAACACTTGGCCAGAAATTAGACGATCATATAAAGATGAAGACATCTTTAATGGACATGAAGCCGGAATTTTTTATAAATTAACTCCAGATAAGACTTTCAAATTTACAAATGAAAAGTGTGTTGGTGGGAAGCTCTCTAAACAAGGAGTTACAGTTTTTGTTTGTGCGAACATGACGGGAACCGAAAAAAGGAAACTTTTAGTTATCGGGAAAAGTTTGCATCCTAGATGTTTTAAAAACATCAAAAAACCTCCTGTAAGTTACACTGCCAACATAAAAGCGTGGACGACTTCTAGTATTTTTGAAGATGACTTCTGTACGTGTGTATGTCACTGAACTCCTCCATGTATAAAATAATATATCGTTCGTGGCAGGTAAGCATATCTCAGTTATGTAATATTTACGTTTCCATTTTATTATTATGCCTACAGCAATAAAAAGGCAGGTAAGACACACACACACACACACACACACACACACACACACACACACACACACACACACACAAAATTCACGTTATTTCTGGCCTCACTCATGTTTATTTTCTTACATTTGCACGCTTTTTAAATGGAAAGTGCCGAAACCCATACCAACATAACGCGTGCAAGCCGAAAAAATGGACATCAATTTGCTTCCTGTGGATCGCTGGGCAATGTAACTGCACGTGTTCACGTGTTTACAGAGGAACGATTCATAGACAGACTTTTCGTCTTTAGGGAATGAACCCTCTGCAAGATGCTGAGGGTCCATGAGTGACTTCGGAGCGCTCCTTCTTTTTCGCGTGTTTGTTCTGTGAAACATACACTGTAGATTCGCAGCTTTACTCTAAGCAACGCTCAATAGGAAATGTTGAAAATTTTTGTCCACAGTGTACCCTCATTCACACTAAACCTGCTCTGATGTTTTAATTACGGACATCATAATATTAAAACTTTGGAAACTTGAGCACTACTTAATGGAGATCAATCATTAACTTATACAAGCCATTAATTTTATGCATATATTTTATATATATGTGTACAACGTTATCGGCAACAAAGAAGTAGTTTTTGTTAAAATTCCTTCCCGGGATATTTGGCCGTAGTCCAATGTTTTCTACAAAACCAGACGTTTCGGCAATGCCATTGACTTCCATCATCAGTGAAAATCGAGTGCGATAACGTGAGGTGGTATATGTTAGTGACCACAGTACTGTGGTTAAGGCTGAAGCAGTAAGTAGAAAGAAGTAGTTTCTATGGTAATATTACATTTCGAAAATGATTTTAAATATAAATCTTAGAATATGGAAGTCATGTATGGTTCTCCATACCGATATTTTACTTACACGCCAAAGTCACAACCTAATCAACAGATCTTGTCAAAGATCTAAACCTGAACAATCTAAACAGACACTTGTCAACTTGATGTCTAACTTTGCTGATATGCTGATTAAAGTCAGCTTTTTTAAGGACTAATAAAATCCCAGACTTGATCAAAATCCCCTCCCGGATATCTCCCTCCCACATAAAAAACGGTAATGCCTGAGAAGCCTTAAGTAATGCCTGAGGAGTATGGCAACCTTAAGTAAGCTGGCTCGGATATTGTTATTTGTTTTGTTTTATTCTCATTCCGCATACAACTCTTCCGTGCATCGCTGCGTATGGTGTAACAATTTCCTGTATACTAACGAAGATGAAAACGTTGACGGAGTCTCGGAGTGTTTAATACAAAGGAAAATAATTTACATTAATTAATGTTACACACGAACCTACGTATCATACGTGGATATGATAATCGTAAGAAGCAATCCCGGATATTCCTGCGTAACAATTTCAATGCTAATTCGCCTACCTAATATTTTCGATTTCGATTTACTATGAGGGATGATCCAAACATCTGTGCGTTAAACCACTAGACCACCTCTTGAACACCATATTCTTATCGGGAATACATAAGTGAACAAATGAAGAAAGTTTGGAGTTGATTAACATCGGGAAGCATTTGATAGAAATATTAAAAGGTTTGAACAAGACAACAGGCAGCGTCAGTTAAATAAAAGCAGGTGAAAGTAATTTTCTACATCGTCAACTAATAAACTTAGTAAGAAAGGTATACGAATATAAAGGAAAACATACACAAGTAACGGATTCTTATACTAATATTTACGTATATCAGTATTTTAGTAAATTTTGTTTGTGTTACATTTTAACACTAATTTATATATTAATAATAAAAATGATTCAATAAGAAATTTATTGACTGGTAATTACTGAACACATCCACAACCTGTTTCAAGTTAGTTTTCCTGAAGACGCCCTACAGCGTCGTTAAAAGGGAACATTCATGTTTACGATCTAGTATGACGCCTGTGTATGGGTGATAAGCAAATTGTTTCCAGTATATTTTGTTATTCATGTGTCTAGACTTTCGTCAGCCGTTTTCCTCTTCTAGGTGAATCATAAAATTATATTTGTAGGCCGAAACTTTCAAACCACTTTGTCAATAACAATTTAACACAAAATAATATGGCTTCTTCCTTAAAGATAATTAATATATTAAATACATACACACATAGCAATCTAAGTTAAGAAAAGGAGATTAAGAAAGGCAGTTTGTTTATGCAGTCATGTTAAGTAGCCTACACGATATCTTTGCTTGAAGGCAAATACAAGAGGCCAAATCGTTATCACTATTATAGTAACTATTATATGGTTTTAAAGAGTTGGATACGAAAGCTGAGAGAAAAAAACTAATAAAGAAATTTAAAAAAAACATTGATTAAGCTTACTCAGCTGATAATCGTGATTGAACCTTGCCAGAGTTGCAAAGAAACGTCGACTCCACATTTGGCTTTGATGCCTTGTGGCTGAGGCCCTACACCCCTTTTATGGAAGTACAGTCCATGACACCTGAAGCCACTCAAAATAAACGATAAACTAAAATATAAAAGTAGCAACGATCCCTGAGCTACAGAACTCACCGGAGAAGATAACATACCCGACTACATGCCGAATAAGATAAAGAAGATATGGTGTGACAGATTATATAAAGCTTACATAAAATCCAACTAGATGGCAACGACTATAAATAGTAGGGTAAGCTCCCTCAGGAGCTGCAGAACTTGCTCACTCTTTTGAAGGAAATACATTTACTATTAGATAAATTTCAATATTAGGTAATTTTTGAAGTATCAGAAAAAATTCGAAAAAACCCGATTACTCCACTATTTTTTGGTAAAATAACAAATGTAAAGAGATACTCAGACAGTAAATACTAAATATTCCGAACTGGTCTATTTGATTTTAGTTAAATTTATAACCATAATACTAAACGACAAATAATTTACTCCTGTGTTTTAAGTATATGTATGTTTCTATAAATATCTACAGGCTTACATCTAAGATTTCTCAAAAATCTACATACTGATAACAGTGTCATTCTTCTTTTGGAAGGCGGTCCAAAATTTTCAGAAGGTATTGAGAGATAAATAATTTGTTTAAGTTATTAAAGATGCTCAGTTGTATTTTGAATCAAATTTCCTATAACTTAATGCCCCATACAACATTTGCAATTTTTAAAATTTTGGCTTCGATGTTTAGCCCATAGTGCCCTTAAAGTTAAAACATTTTTAAAGTAAACACTATATTTTAGATCTCAGTTATAATTCTCTTCGCCTAATACCCAGCATGGATTATTTGTATACGTTTTAACATTGAAAATGTTTATAAAGACGTGTCGCACATTTGCGGCCGATCGCTGGTGCGTTATCGAAAATAGGAACCGGTGAGTTTCCATAGAAACTACTTCTTTATTGTCAATAACGTAGTACACATATAAAATTTCGCTTATGAATGCGACTACATTTAACTTATAATCTGTACATTGGTAAATGAAGAATGAATTCATTGATTGGTGAATGAAGAATGAATTCATTGATTGGTGAATGAAGAATGAATTCATTGATTGGTGAATGAACATAAATATATATATATTTTTTAGATTTATTGAAGCATTTTCAATGCCCTTCTCTGTGCATTGCATTTGTGCAATGCCTGTAAATTTTTCAGACTTTTTCTATCACTTATTTTGAGACTTTATATCGTAAAATTTTGAAATTTCCAAAATTCAACACTATATTCAGATTCTGGTCAAAATTCTGCTTAATTTAATGCCCCGTAGATTTATGTGATTTTAACAGAATTTTAATCCATTTATTGAGCTCTGGCTTAAAAACAAAAGGTTATATTCACATACTGGGTAAATTTCTTTTTGATTTGATATCCAACAAGTATTTCTGCTACTTTTTAAAAATTCTGCTTCCTCACAGTTTTATCTTCTGCCCCCTACTTTTGGGCGCGATCAATCTCAAAAACAATAGTTGTCTGTGGAATATGGGGGGGGGGGAGCGTGTGAAATTACGGACACGCTTGCCACGTTCTACCAAAATCTGTGAACGGATTCAGGACATACTCGTGGAACGCGTTATGAAACATACTCCAAACAGATAGACATGCAGACAGGAATATGGGGGGGGAAGGAGCGTATGAAACTACGGACACGCTTGCCACGTTCTACCAAAATCTGTGAACGCATTCAGAACGTACTCGTGGAACGCGTTATAAAACAGATAGACATGCAGACAAAGCCAAACATAGTGAAGTTAAAACTAAGAATTCGCCTCACTCGATCAAAAATGCATGTTTGTCAAGCGACTTGGAAGGACAATCGAAAGCCTTCATTACTTATGCAAGAAGTAAGTGTCCGACATTACTTAGCTGTCCTTGATAGCTAAGATAGCAGTTTTAGTGCCGCGACAAGGCGACGTACGTTAATACAAAACCCCCTTTAACCTTCATTGTTTTTAAGCAAAGCGTATGTTCGCAAAACTGGAAGCCGGGTACGAGGGAAGTTTCATAACCATAAACACGCTCTCCTATTCCTACTTATGACTCAGAAAACAATCCTTCACAGTCCAGTAATAACACTGTCTTCAATACTTCGTAGAACTGTAAAACCCTGTGAACTATAACTTGTCCTTATTTCATACATGTTATTTAACCGTCGTGACCGTACAGGAACACAGAATAGCTATTATAATGTCTTCATTAGAACATGCAGAGTCAACCATATTTAGGGAAATATTCCCTTTACTTGATTAATACACGCACAAAAGAAACAACTGTTATGTGAACGCTGTACGCTACGTGCAATCAGAAGTAGGCTAATCTTAAATGCTTAAACGATAGCTCAAATGAATCTAATACAGGTAATTCAAATGGAATTTTTCTGTTTCTATCCGAAATAAAAATAAACGAGATTTCGAGATGCTATTGTGTCGATACGGCGTGACAACACCGACACAGGTTCCACGAGAAATCTAAAAATATAATGATCAAGAAACTTTTTAATAGTTTACAATTTAGTTACTTTAAAATACTGCAAATGGTAAAAACATGCGGCTTTCCGACTCCCCACTGTTCGATTGTTAAATGTCTCACAAATACGAAGGATTTCGTGTGGATTTGGAGATATAACATTTCTATGGATTCACCGAAGGATTACGGGTAAACAATGTGACACAACTTTTAACATTGTTAAACTTTTTCTTGTTTTTCGCGATCTGACACCTTTTTATTACGAAACTGTGAAGCTATACTAAATATTTATTTGGTTTTTATTTTTCCACAAGCTAAGATGATTGTTAAGGATTGTATGAACCGTTATTTTAAATTCACAATCCTCTCGAAACGTAAAACCTAGCTATTTAATAAGTTAAATGATTTTTAACATATTTCAACACTTAGGCGGAA